>JAAWVA010000030.1:1155985-1595549 GCA_015227895.2 Colaptes auratus | reverse complement strand
TGGTGTGCCCCCCGGCCCCTGGACCCCCCTCTCCCTCCTACCTCCCCTTTTTCCCAAAAGGGTTAGAGAGAGAGAGAAAGGCAATTAAGGAGAAAAATTCTGTTAGCTCAAAGCGTGTGCAAGAATTAGTTTTCTTATCTGGTTAGCTTTGTTAATTCAAGGTCGACTCCTTCCAGCAAGCTGCTGCTTCAGAGAGAGAAAAGCAGACACCCACGGAACAGACAGCGAGCGAAGACTGAGCAGACTAAGCTAAAACTTAAAAGTTGCATTCTACCAATCTACCATGAATTCGTTTAGACCTTATCTGTATGTTTTCGTTATTATCCCAAAACATTTAGCCAGAGTGTTCATCAACTGTCCCTTTCTTAAAGGCACAGCCTAAACCGGTCACAGGAGGAAAGGCTGAGAGCCCTGGGGCTGTTTGGCCTGGAGAAGAGCAGCCTGGGAGGGGATCTGATCAAAGCTGATCAATATCTGAGGGGTGGGGGGCAAGAGGAAGGGGCCAGGCTCTTGTCAGTGGAGCCCTATGATAGGACAAGAGGCAATGGACACAAACTGGAACCCAGGAGGTTCCACCTCAACATGAGGAGAAACTTCCTTGGTGTGAGGCTGCTGGAGCCCTGGAGCAGGCTGCCCAGAGAGGTTGTGGAGTCTCCTTCCCTGGAGAGATTCCAAAGCTGCCTGGATGTGTTCCTGTGTGACTGCCCTTGGTGACCCTGCTTTGGCAAAGAGAGTCCCTTCCAACCCTACCATTCCGTGGTTCCCAAGTCTCCCTGTGACTGCAAAAGCCGAGCAGGGCTCAGACCAAAGTGAGGCTCTGTTGGTCCCAGCTCTGTGACATCATCACAAGGACCTTCTGCTTCTGAAGCTAAACTGGAGCTCCAAACCCACCCTTGGCACACTCACTGCCATGGCCTGGAGGCTTAATGGCAGCCTCTGGTTGACCTCCTGTGCTGAGGGGACATTCCAGGTGGAGTTCAGGATTTCTGAGCCTCTCTGGATCCTCCTGGTGGTGACTTCTGGGGATGGCTGCAGAGGGAAGGTTTCAGCTGGGAGCACCAATCGCTGCTGAGTCCTGCACCATCCATGTAGGCACAGTGTCCCCTGCCCTGCACATCCAACCTGCAGCAGAGAGAAGGAAGACCTGAGGAGGGGAGGCAGACACCTCCAAGGTTGAGAATTAGCCTCCAAGGGGGAGAGAAACCCCCAAGGAGGAAGAGAAGCCTCCCAAGTTTGGAGGAAGCCTTCAAGGGGAGGAGGAAGGCTCCAAGGGTGGGAAAGAAACTTCCAAGGTGCTGTGGAAGCCTCCAGGGGGAGAAAGAAGCCTCCAAGGGGGAGAAAGAAGCCTCCAAGGGATGGAAAGAAGCCAGAAGGTGGGGAAGGAAGCCTCCAAGGGAAGCCAATGAGTTGAAGGTTACCAGTGCCGCAAGGAGCAGGGACCACCCTGCCCAGCACAACCTCTGCTTCCCCCAGAGCAAAAGCTCTTCAAGGGAGGGAATATTTTTAGTGTCTTGGTCCCAGGAGATTTCCTCAAGCTCTACCAGGTCTCAGGAGTTTTCATCTAGGGATGTCCTCACTGCCTGCCAGCATCTTCATCCCACAGGTCCATGGGCTGGGGCCGAGCGCTGTAGCTCAGGCAAGGGAAATGGAGTTTGATTGCTCCCCCCTCATCAAACTGCTCTACAGATGTCTTCTGCCACCCAGCTCCTGCCCAGCTCAGCCCAGGACATGGTTGTGTCCTCCAGAAGCACACAGGACGTACAGGTTGGTGAGGAGAGAGCCATTGAGCCACCGCCAAGGTCCAGAACCTTCCCTTCGGAGACCGACCCAGTAGTGTGCGGAGCTGCCACAGCGCCGCAGGAACCGCTGGAGGGGGAAAGAGAACCAAGGGTGACCTTTAGCTCCATGCCATGGCCTCCATGGGAGCCCTGGATCTGCTGCCCAATGAAGGGAGGCTCCTTCCCACCCTTCTTCCTCCCCCACACCCAGAAGCTGCTTCTTCCACTCCCCCCCTTGGAGGCTCTTTCTTTCCCTCCCTCGGAGGCTTCTTTTTCCACCCCCCCATTAGAGGCTTCCACACAGCAGTCCCTCAGGGGTCTCTCATTTACCAGCTCCTCCCAGGTGTCGATGGTGGCCAGCTGGGCTCCAAGAGCAAGGCAGGAGACCTGACTCTGTTCCAGTCAGCTTTGTCCTCCATGAAGTAAAAGCACTTCTGCCTGTACCCAATGCCATTGTCCAGGCAGCTGGGAAGGGTGGGAGAGGGGAGGATGGGCAGGAGGGCAGGATGGGCACCTCTTGGCTGCAGAGAAGCAGAACAAGTCCTGCTGACTTCTGCTGTTAGGTTCTCTCCAGGGGAGAAGACTTTGGTGCTAGAGCCACAGAATCATGAAGGTTGGAGAAGAACCTCTAAGGTCACCGAGTCCAAGCATCAACCCAACACCTCCATGAGCACAATCATGGAGTCAGTAAGGTGGAGAAGGCCTCTGAGTGGTGGTGGGCACCTCCCTCCTCTGGTGGGCATCTCCCTCTCTGGTGGGCACCTCCACCCTCAGCCACTTACCTGCCAGTGCGATGATGGCGAGAAGCAAGGTGGCGATGACCCGGTGACCCCGATGGGGACCTTCTTGTCTTTGATGCACTTGAGGCTAACACCTGAGGACAGAGCACGTGGAAGGAGCTTGGCCAGCAAACCCAAGGCCACCCCAGCTCCCTGCAGCTCTTGCAGGCCTCTGTGGGTTCCATCAACACCCATGGGTGCCTTTGACACCTTCAAACATCCCCTTCCTCTGGCTTGCAGGCATGGCAGGAGGGAAACAGAATCATGGAATGGGTTTGGTTGGAAGAGACCTTGGAGATCATGGAGTCCAAGCCTCAGCCCAGCACTGCCAGGTCACCACCAAACCATGGCCTCAGCACCACATCTGCACGGCTTTGAAACCCCTCCACGGATGAGGACTCTACCACTGTCCTGGGCAGCCTGGGCCAGGCCTGGACAACCCTCAAGGGGCAGAAATTGTTCCTCATGTGCAACCTCAACCTCCCCTGGGGCAACTTGAGGCCATTTTGTCTTGGGAGAAGAGACCAACCCCACCTGGCTCCGGCCTCCTGTCAGGGAGTTGTAGAGAGCCAAAAGGTCTCCCCTCAGCCTCTTTCTCTCCAGGCTGAACAGCCTCAGTTCCCTAAGCTGCTCCTCACAAGGTCTCCAGACCCTTCCTTGTGCTCCAGACCCTTCTCTGGACCTTTCTCCTTGTTCTCCAGGCTCTTCCCCAGCTTTGTTGCCCTTCTCTGCACCTGCTCCAGCCCCTCAATGTCCTTGGAGCCAGGGGCCCAAAACTGAACCCAGCACTCAAGGTGTGGCCTCACCAGTGCCCACTCCGTGGGGACAATCCTGCTCCTCCTTTCCCACTTCAGGGTGAGTTCAGTTCCCATCCCCACTCCAGCACCCTCAGCTCACCCCATGTGGTGCTGGATGTCCCTTCAGAGCCACCCAAGCTACATTCCTCAGCCCAGAGCATGGAAAGCAGCTCCTCCCCTCCCCCCATGCAGAGCAGCTCTGAAAGCCTCTGGGAAAGGGGATGGTGCTCACCTACCTGTGTCACCAACAGCTTCTGCCATCCCTGCTGCTGCAGAGGGGACAGCAGCACCCTGCAGGACCAAGGACGTCCCTCAGCCCCAGCAGCAAGGAGCTGAGCAGGCTCTGGAATACCTCCAAACCACAACCAGGCCCTGCTCTGCCACGGGGCTTTGCCAGGATGCTCCTGAGGTCAGCAGAAGAGCCAAAAAGCTCAGAATCCTCCCCAAAACTCAGTGCTGCTCCTCACAGAACTTCTTCCCAAGCCTTCCTCGAGCTCCTCTGGCCACGTCCCAACCTCACTCAGTGCTTCTCCAAGCCTCCCACTCCTGCCTGGTCCCATTCTGTTGCTGAGGTTTTTTCTGCATTCTTGGAGTTTTTGCCCTTTCCTGCTCTCAGCCTTTTCCCAGGGCTCCCAGCAAGGCCCTAGAGTCCTGCTGGACAAGAAGTTCTCCATGACTCAGCAAGGTGGCCAAGAAGGTCAATGTACTTCTGGGGTGCATGAAGAGTGTGCCAGCAGGTCAAGGGAGGTTCTCCTGCCCATCTACTCTGCCCTGGTGAGACCACATCTGGAGTCTGGCATCCAGTTCCGGGTTCCCCAGTTCAAGAGGGACAGGGAACTACTGAAGAGAGTCCAATGGGGGCTATGAGGATGATGAAGGGCTTAGAACAGCTCTGTGAGGAGGGAAGGCTGAGGAGCCCTGGGGCTGTTTGGCCTGGAGAAGAGCAGCCTGGGAGGGGATCTGATCAAAGCTGATCAATATCTGAAGGGTGGGGGGCAAGAGGTTGGGGCCAGGCTCTTGTCAGTGGTGCCCTGTGATAGGACAAGGGGCAGTGGGCACAAACTGGAACCCAGGAAGTTCCACCTCTACCTGAAGAGAAACTTCCTTGGTGTGAGGCTGCTGGAGCCCTGGAGCAGGCTGCCCAGAGAGGTTGTGGAGTCTCCTTCCCTGGAGAGATTCCAAAGCTGCCTGGGTGTGTTCCTGTGTGACCTGCCCTGGCTGGCCCTGCTTTGGCAGGGGGCTTGGACTCAATGACCTCCAGAGGTCCCTTCCAAGCTCACCATGCTGTGATGATCTGAGCTTGTGTGGGGAGCAGAGACCCTGAACAGAAGCTGAGGAAGGGGAAATGATTTTGCTGTAAAACTGGGAGAATTTGGGCAACAAGGAAGCCATCAGCAAAGGGAAGGGGGGGATGGGGCAGGCCGTAGGGGCTCTGCCTTCTCCTGTGGGACAGCAACCACTAAAGCCAAGCTGAGGAGGTCCAAGTGCCCTCAGGGTCGCTGTCAGATGCCTGCCAGGGGGAATATTTCACCGCAAAGCCACCACACTTGGGAATCTCTTCTCTGCCTCAGCCCTGGGGCTGGGGGCCCCAGGCCTCAGCTCTCCCTCCAAGGGCCACCTGGGTATCCCCTGGCTCATCTTCAGCTGCTGGCACCAACGCCCCCCCACCCCCAGGTCCTTTCCTGCTGGGCAGTTTTTAGCCACTCTACCCCAGCCTGAATGGTTCCTGGGGTTGGTGTAAGCCAACTGCAGGACCCAGGACTTGGCCTTGCTGAACCTCATCCCATTGATCCATCCTGGCCAGGTCCCTCTGCAGAGCCTTTCTACCTTTGAGCAGATCAACAACCACCCAACGTGGAGGCACTGCACTCGTGGTGGCTTTGGGCAACTGGAGCTGTTTAGTGTGGAGAAAAACAGACTGAGGGGAGACCTTCTGGCTCTCTACAACTCCCGAAAGGAGGCTGGAGCCAGAGGAGAGTCATTCCCTTCTCCCAGGGAACAAGGTCTAGGACCAGAGGAAATGGCCTCAAGTGGCCTCAGGGAGGTTTAGATCAGACCTCAGAAGAAACTTCTTCCTGAAGGGTTCTCAAGCCCTGGAACAGGCTCCCCAGGGAGGGGGCTGAGTCCCTGTCCCTGGAGGGGTTTCAGAGCCACAGGGATGTGGTGCTGAGGGCCATGGGTTAGCAGCAGCCCTGGCAGAGGCAGATGATGGTTGGACTGGCTGAGCACTGGAGGTGTTCAAGCAAGGTGCAGACATGGTGCTGGGGCCATGCTTGAGTGGCATGGGTGGTGCTGGCTGGAGGCTTGGCCTGGATGATCCCAAAGGTGTTTGCCAAGGGAACGATTCCATGGCTCCATGATCCAAGGCAAGGCTAAAGAAGCCATCCTGGGACACTTTACTGGGCAGAGCTGCAGCAGTCCAGGGCCAGTGTGGTACAGCCCTGGAGAGTCCACAGCTGCTGGGCCACAGGGGTGAGGGGGGCAGTGTGGGGCCGTGGGGCTGCAGCACAGGGTGGTGCCAGGCAGAGGGCAGCCAGTGGCCGAGCAGGGGGGCAGGGGCAGGAGCTGCTTCAGGAGCCCTAAGGGGAGAGAAGAATCCCAGAGTCACAGAGTGGTGGGGGGCAGGGGCACCTCTGGAGAGCATCGAGTCCAACCCCCACCCACAGTCCCTCACCCAGGAGCACAATGGCCGCGGGGAGGGTGTTGGAAAGCCTCCAGAGGTGCAGCCTCCAGCCTCTCTGGGCAGAGAGAGGCCCCCAGCTGCTGTGCCCCCCCAGCTCACTTTGCTGTGCAGGTGGAGGCAGAGCCCCAGGCCCAGGCAGAGGAGCCCCAGCACCAAGCCCCCCACCCCTGTCAGCATCTTGCTGCGGCCGGGCTCTGACGGCAGCTCTGTGGGGATGAGAGTGGGGAGGGGGCTGAGGGCTGAAGTCAAGGCAGAGCCCACCCACCAGCCTCCCTCTGCAGCCCCACAGCTCCCAAGCTTCCCCAGCAGGACTCCATGGGAGATGGGGACCCCACAAGCACCTTGTGCCCCCCAGCTGCCCCGGGCTGCCCCAGGGCCAGGGCAGAGCCTTGCCCCAGTGCTGGCTGATGGGGTGCTGCAGGCTGCTGTGCTCCACCTGGCACAGGTAGGTGTCCCCAGGCTGCGGGCTGGTTTCCAGCAGCACCAGCACCTGGTAGGTCCAGTCCCCGTTCGGCAGCACCTCCGTGGACACCACGCTCTCCGTCTCCTCCTGCCCGTTCCTGAACCACTTCACCTCCACCTCCGCGGGGTAGAAATCCATCACGGCACAAACCAGCCTGCTGCTCTGGGGCAGGGAGCTCGACTGCACAAGGTGGATCTGCACCTGGGGCTGCACTGGGGGAGAGCCAGAGCCGGCAGGGAAGGGGCTGACAGAGACCAGGCAGGGGCCACCCTGCCCCCCAGCCCGGCCCAGGGCTGGCCCCAGTGTCCCCATGCAGGACGGGACATGCCCAGGGACTCGTCAAGTCCTGTGTGGCACAGTCGTGCTCTGCCCTTCTGCCAGCCCAGGGCATCTTCTCTGTGCTCAGCAAGAGCCACAGGCTGGCAGGCAAGAGGCTGGGGCCAGACTCTCTCTCTGCAGCCAAAGGACAAGGGGTCACGGGCACAAAGGGCCACCCAGGAGCTTCCATCACAAGAACCTTCTTGCCTCGGAGGGTTCTGAGCCCTGGAGCAGGCTGCCCACAGAGGCTGTGGAGTCTCCTTCTCTGGAGAGATTCCAGGGCTTGGCTTGTGCCCGTTGCCCAGGGAAAGGTTCTGCCACGCTCTCACCTCTCCTCTTCACGGCGAATGAGGTCACTGCTGTGGTGGGGTGAGAAAGTTCCCTCCCCACACACAAGGAAAGAAACCACAGCTAGCTCAGTCGGAAAAGCAGATGAAAGATACAGTTACAAGCATAAATGGAATGCAATGAATATGTACACAAATATACAATATTTACAATATATACAGGAAAATACAGCAATGAACACAATGCAGAAAAACCTTTTCCCTCCAGCCGGCCAGGGGGGTTCCCTGAAACCCCCTCTCTCCCTCCCTACCTCCCCTTTTCCCAAAAAGGGTTAGAGAGAGAGAGAAAGGCAATTAAGGAAGAAAAATTCTGTTAGCTAAAAAAGCACATGCGAAAATTAGTTTTCTTATCTGGTTAGCTGTTAACTCAAGGCCGTTCCTGATTCAGAAAGAGAGAAGCCGTCCAGCCCACAGGACAGAGAAGCACAGACTGCACCCAGCCTGAACCCAGACCAGACACAGACTGCCCCAACAGAACCCAAACTCAAAACTGCACCCTACAATCTACCAATGAAATTAGTTTAGACTATCTTGCTTTGTTCAAATATCAAAAACATTCAGCCAGAGTGTTCAGCAACTGTCTCTTTCTTAAAGACACAGCCTCAACCGGTCACAACTGCCTTGTAGTTGTTCCGGCAGAAGGTGTCCACCTCAGCTCGTTTCTGCTCCAGGAACTCCGGCAGGCTGTTCAAGTGCTGCGCTTGGCGCTCACCCAGGGGAGTGTCGGCCACAAAGATCCCCAGGTCGCTGTCAAAGTGCACATACTGCTCCCGGTTGTGGATGTAGCTGTCCACAAAACCTGACCCGCTCGGGGCCGTTGGGGAACTGACACTCAGCCTTTTCCATCTCCAGGAAAACCCCTGCGTGGGTAGGGGCCAGGTCAGGGGAGAGCAGCGAGGCACCATGGAGCCCCCTCCCCGTCTCCACTCTCGGCCCCCCCAGTGCCACGCAGCTGCCACAGGACTGCTGTGGGGATCCTGACCCCGAGGGGACTCCATGGCTCAGCCTGGGCACCGCGGAGAGCCAGGGAGGGGCCAGGGAGGAGGGACTGGCACCCAGGAGTGGGAGGCAGGACGGCACAGCAGACCCCAGCGCCTCACAGGGCACCTGTGGCAACCCAAGCCCAGCAAGCTCCTCCCCGTGCCCAACTCTGAGCCCACCTGAGAGCTTCTCAGCACCAGCCGGGTGGGCTCCCAGCACCACCGGTGCCACCAGCAGGGCCACAGCTCCCAGCACAGCACCAGGCTCCATGGCTGAGGGAGCTGAGGCTGCACAGGTGCTGGGACCGCTGAGTGCGTTGGACTCTGTCCCTGAAGGGCTTTCACTCCAGCCCTGCCCAGGGATGGCACTGGGAGCCCCAGCAAGGCCAGTAAGGAGCGGGGCTGGGCAGCGTCAGCAGTCACCAGCCAGAGCCGAGCCCCGCAGGGCTCCCAGCGCCGCTTCTGCCCCGGCCGGAGCAGTGTCCCCAGGGGGGGGCTGCTGGCCCCAGCAGCTCTGGGGCCCCCGGCCTGGGCAGCCCCCACTTCCCCCCTGCCCACAGCCCTCTCCAGGGCCGTGCGCGGCCCCAGGGCATCGCTGCCCCCTTGGCAGCCTGCTTCCCATTGGCCGCGCACGGGGAGACACCGGGAGGGGCAGAGCCCAGAGTGCCCGCCCAGCGCTGTGCAGATCAGCAATCAGCGTGCAGAGCCTGGGGGTGGCGGGCGAGGCAGCCAATGGCGCAGAGGGGCGGTGCCTTCTCACCCGGCTGTGCCTCCGCTCTGCGCACAAACGGCTGCCGAGGGGCAGCGGCGGGCCGTGCTGTGACCCGCGGAGGAGCATCTGCGAGGGGCAGCAAGGAGGGAAAGGCTCTGGGGTGAGCAGAGCCGAGAGCGGCTCTGGGCTGCGCTCCCTGGCTGCAGCCAGCCAGGGCCCCCTGGCTAAGGAGAAGGCTGTGGAATGAGGGAGCAGAGCTGGGCAGTGCCCGGAGGGGCCGAGCCGCTGCTGGGGGCAGGGCTGTGCTGTGGCCTGGGTTGGCTGCCGCCGGCTCTGCTCCTGCCTGTGGGAGGAGAAGGAGCAGAAGGAAGAGGAGAAGGGGAGGGAAGGTGTGAGCGGAGATGCTGGCTCTGGGCGTCGCTGGCTGTGCCCAGCAGGGAGTGGGAAATGGTGAGGGAGGGCTGCCTGGGGCGGCTGCCTGGGGCTGCTGCCTGGGGCTGCCTGGGGCTGCAGGGTTCAGGTTGGTCCCAGGGGGTGTTCGTGGGTCGGGCAGAGCCCCGGACCCTTGGGGCCGTGCCGGTGCCTGGCGCGGGGCTGGCAGCAGGGCTGAGCCTGATTTGTAGAACACGAGCCCGCAAAAGAAGTCCAGGTTTGGGAAGCTGCCGAGGGAGGAGGTGGAGAGCAGCTGGAGAGCGATGCTGGATCTGGAGCAGCTGTGCTGCCGAGCTGCTGCTGGACACAAAGCAGCTCCTTTGCTGTTCTTGTTTCCCCTTTTCTGCATTTCCAACCCTTCAGCTGACAGCAGAGGAGAAATGGGAAGGGAAAGAACTGCATCGACTGAGGTTCAGTGCTGGAGAGCAGAGGTCTGGGTGTGAGGTGCTGGAGCCGAGGGGCGCCAGAGGGGCCAGAGGGATGCTGTGAGCTGAGGGCAGTGCAGGAGCTGCAGACTCTGCAAGGCCAGAGGAGGTTGTAGAGGGGGGACCCTCTCCTTGCTCCCTGTGTCTAGCAGGTTTGGAGAGGTTCTCCTGCCCCTCTGTTCTGCCCTGGTGACACCACAGCTGGAGTATTGTGTCCAGGTCTGGGCTCCCCAGTTCAAGAGGGACAGGAAACTACTGGAGAGAGTCCAGTGGGGGCTGTGAGGATGATGAAGGGCCTGGAATGTCTGTGTGAGGAGCAAAGGCTGAGGCCCTGGGGCTGTTTGGCCTGGAGAAGAGCAGCCTGAGAGGAGATCTGCTCAATGATTACAAATTCTGAAGATGGGGGAAGGGGGCAAGAGGAAGGGGCTGGGCTCAGTGCCCAGTGATAGGACAAAGGGTGACAGACAGACTGGAACCCAGGAATTTCCTTCTCAACATGAGGAGAAACTCCTTTGGTGTGAGGGTTCAGAGCAGGCTGCAGGCTGTGGAGTCTCCTTCTCTGGGGGCTCTGGCCCTGACCACACCCAAATCATGCTGGGAAATCAAAAAATCCAACTTCTGGGGGAAAAAGTGAGAAAAAGGCAACTTCTGTCTGCAGGAAGAGGGGACACGGTGAGGAGACACTGCCAGGGGCCGCTCTGGGCTCACCAGGACCCTTCCAAGTGAGACCCAGAGCCCAGGGTGCTGAGGGGGAAGGTGTTGGAGGGTGGAAAAGTCCTGCCCCCAGATGCAGTTCGGGGGGTCTCCCACCCAGGGGGCTTTGTGAGGTGCCCCCAGTGTCCATCTCCACAGGTTCCCAACTCACCTTTCACAAGCTGCAAGGCAAAGAGGCTTTTCCACTCCAGCTTCCCAGCCCCAACTGGGAATGTGGCTGCATTCCAACCTCTGGCCAGGATCTGCTGGGATGTGGAGAATGGAGCAAAGCTACAACCCCCTGCTGCTCCAAGACACCCTGGACCTTGGCCAGGGATAGGAGAAAGGACAGCTGCTACCAACTGGAGCTCAGCAGGTTTCACCTGAACTTCAGGAGAAACTTCTTCACTTGGAGGCTGCTGGAGCCCTGCAGCAGCTGCCCAGAAGGTTGTGGAGTCTCCTCTGGAGACTTTCAAACCCTGCCTGGGTACGTTCCTGTGCAGCCTGATGTGGACCCTGCTTCAGCAGGGAGGTTGGACCAGATGATCTCCAGAGGTCCCTTCCAGCCCTCACCACTCTGTGATTCTTGGGTTGGGCATAACCACCTCTGCAAGTGGTTCCCACCATACTGCAGCCCAATGCTCACCCTCCTCCCTCTCTTGCCTTGAAGTTTTCACCCAGCTCATGCCCTGTATGCATGAGCTGGGGTCTAGGTCCTTGCTTGGTCCAGGGCAAGGTGGTGGATGTGAACATCTGGGATCCCAGCAATTTCAGCTCTCCCAGCTCCATCCCCAACCAGCTCAAGGCTTTTCAGCCCACACCCAGGCCTGGTGCTGGGTGGTGGCACATTGGCATCCTCAGGTTGTCCTGCGCAGGTTGTTCTGAGCTCAGAGTCTCTTGGGAGCCTCCATCCTGCCTCAGCTCCTACAGAGGAGATGTCAACTTTCCATATGTTCTCCAACACCTCTAAGGGTTGGGGGGATGTGGGAGCTGCTCCAGACTTGCATCTCCAAGTCCTCCAACCTCGGTGGCAAAAGGGGCTTGGAGGAGAGGCATCTGCCCCTGCCTGTCCTGCAGATTTCCCTTCTCCTTTCTCCTCCCTCAGCTTTTCTGCAGAATCCTTAAATGCCTCACAGAGTGGTCTGGGTTGGAGGCACCTTTCAAGGTCACTGCTCCATGTCTCCAACTGGATCAGGTGGCTCAGATCCCAGTCCAGTCCGACCTGGGATGCTTCCAGGGTCTCCCCTCTGCTCCCGCTCCTTTTTTGGACGAAGCAGCTGCTTGAGGGACTTCCACCAAGAGAAAGAAACCAGCCCAGAAGGTGGCAGCAGCTCAAAAACCTCCTCCCAAGGCATCAGTCAAGTGGTCACCATCTTAACCCAGCAGCCCCAGGGTGACTTGGTGTGATGAGTTGAAAAGGCCCCCACCACGGGCGAAAAATAAGACTCAGCCAAATGGATTGCAGAAAGTGGTGGAAAGTTTAAATGGAAAAGCAGTGACAGTTTTACAGAGAACCACAAGCACAGTGACAAAAGAGATCCCAAAGCATAGCCAGAAGCATCCCATCCCCGCCTGAGGGTACAGCCAAAACCCCCAGGGCTCTTTCTTCACCCCCCTCCACTGTTAGGCTAATCTCAGCTGGCCAGATCTGAGATTGCCCTTCCCCCTTTCCTTGGGCCTAGCCAGGCCCCAAAGGCTGCGAGATAGCTCCCCCCATTAGCAGATAGCGGTGAGGAGAGAAAGAGGAAGTGCAGGACTTTGCAGGTCAATTTATAGGGAGCAGGACATAATGGGATGAAGCTTCCTGTGTCCACCCACTGGGCTGGACCCCTTCAGGACACGGGAGGTGTTTCTCATGTGGGCACAGCAGGGGGCACCTGGCCCAAACTGCTGCACATAGTGTCGCGGTACCAGGGTGTCACAGTGCCGAAGCGTCACGGTGTGTGGCAGCGTGAAGGTTTCATCCCCACCACATAAAGCACAGCTCCCTCAGTGGGAGAAGCGAATGAAGTTGCTGTATTTGACAAGCAGAACAAAATGCAATGAATATGTACAAAATATGCAGCATTTACAGTAGATACCAAAATACACAGGGAAGAATGTAACACAGAAACTCCCTCCCGAGGAGAAGGCACTCGGGCCAGGAGCAGAAGAAAGGCAGAACTGACTGAGAGAAAGGACAGAGGGATCTCTTGCTATGGTAGTCTCACACCTGACCAATGAAATTCATTCAGACATCTTCCTTTGGTTTTCCTCTTTCCACCAAAACTTTCAGCTAGAGACCTCTGCAACTATCTTTCTCAAAGGCACAGCCTGAAACTGTCACAGTTCCTAAGTGCTGCTACCCAGGGGACTCTCAGGATTAGGAACACAGTATGTTTCAGGAACACAGTATATCACCAAGCTTGGAAGAGACCTCAAAGATCATCAAGTCCAACCCATCACCACAGACCTCATGACTAGACCATGGCACCAAGTGCCACGTCCAGTCCCCTCTTGAACACCTCCAGGGATGGTGACTCCACCACCTCCCCAGGCAGTCCATTCCAATGGTGAACGACTCTCTCAGTGAAGAACTTTCTCCTCACCTCGAGCCTAAACTTCCCCTGGCACAGCTTGAGACTGTGTCCTATAGTAGGTGACACCTTACTGCTGCATTTCATGTGTTTGGTCATTTCACAGTATCACAGTATCACTAAGGTTGGAAGAGACCTCGAAGATCATCAACTCCAACCTGTCACCACAGACCCCATGACTAGACCATGGCACCAAGTGCCACGACCAATCCCCTCTTGAACACCTCCAGGGATGGTGACTAAACCACCTCCCTGGGCAGCCCATTCCAATGGCAAATCACTCTCTCGGTGAAGAACTTTCTCCTCACCTCCAGCCTAAACTTCCCCTGCTGCAGCTTGAGACTGTGTCTCCTTGTTCTGGTGATGATTGCTAGAGAGAAGAGGCCAACCCCTTCCTGGCTACAACCACCCTTCAGGTAGTTGTAGAGAGCAATGAGGTTGCCCCTGAGCCTCCTCTTCTCCAGGATAAACAACCCCAGCTCCCTCAGCCTCTTCTCACAGGGCTTGAGCTCAAGGCCTTTCCCCAGCCTTGTTGCCCTTCTCTGGACACGTTCAAGTGTCTCAATGTCCTTCCAAAACTGAGGGTGCCAGAAGTGGTCACAGTACTCAAGGTGTGGCCTTACCAGTGCAGAGTACAGGGGCACAATGACCTCCCTGCTCTTGCTGGCCACACTGTTCCTAATGCAGTCCAGGATGCCATTGGCCTTGGCCACCTGGGCACACTGCTGGCTCATGTTTAGGCAGCTGTTGATCAGCACCCCCAGGTCCCTCTCTGTTTGGCAGCTCTCCAGCCACTCCGACCCAGCCTGTAGCTCTGCATGGGGTTGTTGTGGCCAAAGTGCAGCACCTGGCACTTGGACTTGTTGAATGCCATCCCATTGGACTCCGCCCATCTGTCCAGTAGGTTGAGGTCCCTCTGCAGGGCCCTTCCGCCCTCTAACTGACCAACATCCACTCCCAACTTGGTGTCATCTGCAAATTTGCTGATGACTGTCTCAATCCCCTCATCCAGATCGTCAATGAAGACATTGAAGAGGATGGGGCCCAGCACTGATCCCTGGGGGATGCCACTGGTGACTGGCCTCCAGCTGGAGGTGGCACCATTGACCACCACTCTCTGGGCCCGGCCCTCCAGCCAGTTCCAGCCCTCCAGCCAGTTCCTAACCCAGCGCAGAGTGTTGCTGTCCAAGCCACGAGCTGACAGCTTAGCTAGCAGGATTAGCTGCTTAAGTAAGATGTAGTCTGCCCTCTGTAAGTCCAAGGTCAGGGTTTTGTTGCTCCTCTTTATTTCCCTGCATAGGGAAAACTCCACTGTCTCATGGTCGCTGCACCCTAGACAGCCTCCTACCATCACATCTCCCACCAGCCCTTCTGTATTTGAGAGCAGCAGGTCAAGCAGGGCTTGACCCCTGGTAAGCTCACTTAACAGCTGTGCTGTCCTCCATACACATAGTTTCATAGTTTCATAGTTTCATAGTTTCAGTCAGGGTTGGAAGGGACCACAAGGATCATCTAGTTCCAACCCCCCTGCCATGGGCAGCGACACTCCACACTAGATCAGGCTGGCCAGAGCCTCATCCAGCCTGGGCTTAAACACTTCCAGGGATGGGCCCTCAACCACCTCCCTGGGTAACCCATTCCAGGACTTCACCACTCTCATGGGGAAGAACTTCCTCCTCACATCTAGCCTGAATCTCCCCACCTCCAGCTTCATTCCATTCCCCCATTCCTACACTAGCAATCTTCTGCACTGCCTCCCCTCTGCTGTGCTAAGGCCCCAGCAGATATCTGGCAGGTTAAAGTCACCACAAGAACAAGGGCTGGCGATCTTGAGACAGCCTCCAGCTGCTTGTAGAGCACTTCATTTACCTCTTCATCCTGGTTGGGTGGTCTATAGCAGACTCCAACCAGGATGTCAGTTTTGTTAGCCCTCTCTCTGACTTTAACCCACAGGAACGCAATCCTTTCATCCTCTACCTCAAGTTCTGTGGCCTCAAGAGATTCCCTGACACCCAGAGCCACCCCTCCTCCTCTTCTGCCTCACCTGTCTCTCCTAAAGAGATTTGAAGCATGCAGTGCAGTGCTCCAGCCCTGGGGATCACCACACCATGCTTCTGTGACAGCAACTACACCATGAGACGTAGACTCCTGCCCCTCGGCACATTCCCTTGCAGGGTTCGAGTGGCTACCTCGGGGCAGTGTGCAGCAGCCACGGAGCAGTCCCACAGAGCCGGCCCTGCAGGGTGGGGCCACTGCCCCCTGTGGGGGGTTTGGGCATCGCCGATCCTGTGTGCCAGCAGGCAGGTCCAGGCCCTTTGGGGTCAGCTGGCACTGTGCTGGGGCTGGGGCCGGCAAAGCAGGTCTGGGTGGATGGGTGCTGCAGTGGCTTCCCCTTGGCTCAGAGGAGCTGGCAGAACTTTCACAGCTAGCCCTGGCTTTGAGGTACCCTGGGGTATACAGGGCTGCAGAGCAGGCACAGGTGGTGGTTCCTCTTCTCCCGTGACGGAGCAGGGTCGGGCAGGATGCGGCTGGGCACTGTTCCTGCTTTACAAGCTGGCACACAGGGTTGTGGCTCTGCTGCTTGTAGCTGTGGCAGATGTTTGGACTGCAGAGATTCAGGCTAGTCCCTTCCCCCACCCCTGGGTACTCTCACCCTCAGGGCTGCAGTCCTCTTGGAGACACAGCCGCTGTCTCCCACTGGCGGGACTGGCAAATGCGACGCTGGCTGCCTGGAGCTGCAGCGAAGGCCTCTGCTTTGCAGGTTCTGGAGGGTGCTGGCTTCTCTCCAGACTGCAGAGGCTGCTAGTTAGCTTGTGTGTGGAATGAGAAGGCTTCCTAGCAAAAAGAGAGTGGCTTGTTTGCAGCTTGGGGTAATACTT
The DNA here is from genome assembly GCA_015227895.2 of Colaptes auratus. Classification (NCBI taxonomy): domain Eukaryota; kingdom Metazoa; phylum Chordata; class Aves; order Piciformes; family Picidae; genus Colaptes; species Colaptes auratus. The sequence goes on along the minus strand of JAAWVA010000030.1, from coordinate 1,579,687 downwards.
GTAAGTTTCTGGAGGCTGAAGGTGGCCAATGGGCAATCTTGTCAACAGAGAGCTTTAGCCTACAGAAAGTGTGAGGCTAGAATTCTGCCCTTACTAGGCAGTGCCACAAGCATCCCATGCAGGGGGTGCATGTTGCTGTTTACCCCTGGGAAGGCAGGTCAGGCTGTTTACTTGACTGGCTGGTACCCTGGTGTGCTGGGTTACTGGCCTGGGGGACAGAGGGGAGGCTGAAAGAGGCCAGCTCATCAGGAGGACCAAAGAAACTTCACCCAGGTGGGCAGAGAAGGACTTGGTTTCCCCTTCCCTGGAGGAGGGGTCCCCCGGGTCAAAGGTGCTCTATTCCACTCCCCCTGCCTGTCCAGCAAGCCTATGAAAAGAGGACATTTGCTGCTGCCCTCTGCTCCTGCTGCTGCTGGTTTCCTGTGCTGGCCACGTGGTCAGGCCTGGTTCTCTCTCCAAGCTGCATCCAAGCTTTCTGAAGGACTGAATCCACTTACATCCAGGGAAATCCAAGGCCATCCAGGCTTGGGTTTGTATATTTTCCTATTTATCCTCATCCCTTGCCCTTGTGAACCCTCCCTGCTAATGCTCTCTCTAGATTTTGTTAAAAAAATTACTTCTCCTACTTCCAAACCAAGTCCAAACTATTCTTTTGTAGAGTCACCTCCTTCCCTTTGTTTTCTTGTTCTCCTTTTCCTTTCCCTTTCCTTACTAGGGAAAGGGAGGGGGATGGGGGAGGAATTCTCAATCTGTTCTCATCTGAGCTGTTAAACTCCAATTAAGGCTCAAACCAGCACACCTGGTCTTTGTTCCTCAGCTCTGGGCTGAGTACCCACTCTGGAAAGGAGGGTGGAAGGGGGAATGTGGCCAAACATGTTGGGGTAGGTTTTACAGTATTGGGGGCATAATTCTGGGCACCTGGTGCCTTCAGCACAGTCCCCTCAGCAGAAGGGCCTGGGCACTGCAGGGGGTGCAAGAGGAGCCAGCAGGGAATGCTCACCGTGAACAAGGCCATTGTGTACCCAGGTCTGTGTTAGGAGGAGCTGGGTCTTCTACACAAGGGCAGTTGTCATCCCCCTCCACTGAGCCCTGCTATGGCCACAAGAGGACCAGTGAGTCCCTCTGGGGAGGAGTGGAGAGAGTCCAGAGGAGCTCTGACAAGCTAAGATTGGAAGCCTGGAGCACAAAGCCTGTGTGGGGAGGCCGAAGGACCTGGGCTTCTTGAGGCAGGTAAAGGAGAGGCTCAGAGCATCACAGTCACAACCTACAGGTAGCTGAAGTGTGGCTTCAGAGCTGGTGGAGTTGTTCTGGATGGTGGGAAAAAAATCAGGAGATAGGAAGTGTGGCTTGGGAGGCTGAGACCAGAAATGAGGAGAAGGAGATGTCCCTGCAAGGGCAGTGCTGTGGGACAAGAGGGCACTCAGAGGGAGGCTGACCCAGCCCTTGGCTTTCTCTTGCATGGAACAGGCAGGGAGGATGGAGAGATGTCAGTGAGGGGGCTGAGAGATTGAGGTGAACTTGGAGAGAGGACTGGGTGTCCTCAAAGGAAGAGCTGCAGCTATGGGACACCATAGGGCAGGCTGTGTTGGGGACCACTGAGGGCGTTGGCAAAGGTTAAAGCCCTCATCAGAGATGACCTCTTCATCACCATGGCTGTGGCCATTGTCTCTGCAACCAGAAGGTAGCTGAACTTTATTCACAAAGCCCTCATTGCCTCCCTGCCCCACCCAGCAGTGTCACACCATAGACCTGCTCCAGCCATTGCACATCCTCACATCCCAGTGCCCCAGGAAGAGCCCTGAGCCATGTCTGAGGGACTGGATCTGCTTTCCAAGGGGCTGGGGGCCAGGACTTGGCCCTTTGGCTTGATCAAGCCCATCCAGATTTTCTCAGCATCAGAGCAACCTTGATATTGTCTTGGTCTTCCTATACTTCTTGCTTCTGCTTTTCTGCTCTAATGAGCCCCTGGGGAGGCTTTGTCAGTGATGGTCCTCAGTGGGACCCATTAAGGCTCCAGCAAGGTAGGCAGTTTACATTTGGCTTCCTGAGAGGTTTCTGCAGCTTGCTCTCAGTCTCTGAGACTCATGGACTTGACACCAAAGCCACCAGAGGAGTCATTAAATGCCTTGGGCTGGTCCTCTGCTGCTGAGCTGGCCAGGCTCCTGGGCTGGAGGGAGCTGCTGGCAAGCAGTCAGCACTGCAGAGACAGCTCTGCCCAGGAGCTGCTCCTCTGCACTGGGCAGCAGGGCTGAGGGCACTGCCAGGGGATCTCAAGGAGATGAGGAAGGCAGAGAGAGCTTCCAGGTAGCCAGGAGAGGTTGGGTGCTGAGAGCTCAAAGAGGAGAAAGCTTCCCAGCCCTGGACGTGGTGAGTCTGTGGTGCAGGACGATGGATTTGCAGTTTGTGGAGCTTGTGAAGCTGCCACATTCCACAGCCTCTGGCATCTCTCTCTTCTAGAGAGGGGCAGGAGATGCTCCAGAGCAGAGCTTCCCATCTGCACCATCAGAGACACAGGACATGACAGCTGCCTCGTGCTGGAATGACTGCAAGGCTGTGAAGCTTGGAGTGCACAAAGTTCCTGCAAAGAAGGAGAAGTAAATGTGAGAGGATTGTCTGGGAAATAGCCAAGGAGTTGTCTGAAGGAATTCTCTCCTAACCTGTGTGATGTCTTCTCCTCTTTCAACAGTCCTCCATGCCCAGAGACAGACCATGTCCAACAGCAGCTCCATCACCCACTTCCTCCTGCTGGCATTCACAGGCACAAGGCAGCTGCAGCTCCTGCACTTCTGGCTCTTCCTGGCCACCTACCTGGCTGCCCTGCTGGGTAACAGTCTCATCATCACCACCATAGCCTGGGACCACCACCTCCACACCCCCATGTACTTCTTCCTCCTCAACCTTGCCTTCCTAGATCTCGGTTCCATCACCACAACTCTTCCCAAATCCATGGCCAATTTCCTCTGGGACACCAGGGCCATCTCCTATGCAGGATGTGCTTCTCAACTCTTTTTCTTTTCCTTGTTCCTTTCAGCAGAGTATTTCCTCCTCACCGTCATGGCCTACGATCGCTACGCTGCCATCTGCAGACCCCTGCACTATGAGACCCTCCTGGGCAGCAGAGTTTGTGTCCTCCTGGCAGCAGCTGCCTGGGCCTGTGGCTTTCTCACCGCTCTGCTGCACACAGCCAATACATTTTCCCTGCCCCTCTGCCAGGGCAACTCTGTGGAGCAGTTCTTCTGTGAAATTCCCCCAATCCTCAAGCTCTGCTGCTCCACCTCCTCCCTCAGGGAAGTTTGGCTTCTTGCTTTCAGTGCTTTTCCATTTGTGGGATGTTTTGTGTTCATTGTGGTGTCCTATGTGCAGATCTTCAGGGCAGTGCTGAGGATCCCCTCTGAGCAGGGACGCCACAAAGCCTTTGCCACCTGCATCCCTCACCTGGCTGTGGTCTCCCTGTTTCTCACCACTGGCATCTTTGTCTACCTGAAGCCCCCCTCCATCTCCTCCCCATCCCTGGATCTGGTGGTGGCAGTTCTGTACTCGGTGGTGCCTCCAGCAGTGAACCCTCTCATCTACAGCCTGAGGAACCAGGAGCTGAAGGATGCCCTCAGCAAACTGATCCCTGGGTGTTTTGAGAAGCAATAAACTCTTTCTCTTCTTCTGCAGAGCAGTTCTGATGCCTCTCAGGGCAAGCCCAGCCTGGCTTCCGTACTTCGGGGGGGGTGGAGCTGGGGAGGGGGATTTTTACTATGTATAATGTTGTCATCCCCTTTGTAATCCCCTCCCTGCTTTGCTTTTCTGACCCAGAGTTTGTGTAACAGGAGCTGTGCTCCTTCTTTGGTTAAACATCATAAAGGCTTTTCTGTAACCATTTGTCTTCTCCTGAGCTCCTTCCTCCAAGCCTTCTCTGCAGCTCCAGGGACAGTTCATCTCTTCAGAGGTAGAGGTGAAGAGTCCCAGCACAACAGCTCTGCCACACAGCACCAGCACTCATTCTTCCAGGGCTGCTCTCTTTCCACTGCCACACTCTCCTTCAGATCCCTTGTGCTGGTCTAAGGCCTGAGTGCTCTGGCACCTTGGTCATGGCCCTGCTGTATGCAGCCCTGTGACCGCAGGCAGGGACAGGCCATGGGCACTTCTGTGACTGAGCTGGCCCCCAAGGGCAGTTCTATGAAGACAGGTGATCTGCTGAGGGCAGTGTCTGGAGGCTTAGCTCTTCATCTACAGTTTCTGTCAAGAGGATGCCCAAGAAATTGTCCCCCAGATGCAAACACCAGGGAAGGGTTGAAGTGTGGAGTGTGCAGGGATGGGGCACACAGCGGTGTCCTCACACAGCCAGGCCTCCTGCAAGAGACCTGAAGAGCATCAGAGCAGGGTCTGATCTGTGCCTGTGCTCACTGCACACCCTGGGGAAGCTGTCCCAGGGCAGTCATCCTGGACCAGTCCCTCACAACCACCACTTCCAGCACTGGCCTCTCACCCCAGCTTGGATAGGTTCTTAGTCCCTCCATGGGAGGCCAGCAGTGCCTGATTGCATGGTGCAGATGAGAGGTCAGCAGGGGCATCATGTGTGTGGGGAGGGGAACCTGAGTGAGCACAAGCACCAACAGCCAAGGCACTGGAGGTTGGAGGAGCCTCCCAGCCTCTGGCTGGGGCAGCAGGAGGCCAGGGAGACCCTGTGAGTGCTGCAGTGCAGGGTCTGTGTGAGTGATGGAGAAAGATTCTGTCTCTAAACATCCCAAGGTGAATTAGGAGTCCATGAGGCCAGTTCAGATGAGGCCACCTGACAGAGCTCTGACATTTCTGTGTGTGAGTGCAGCACAAAGTCTGCCCCAGCCAGACTGATCTCAAGTGTCTTTGTCAAGCTCCTTGCAACAGTTCCTGTCTGCTCACATCACCCTTCCGGGACTGTGCCCTGCACTGTGCACAGAGCCAGCAGAGAGGTTCTGGGTCTTTGGAAAAAGCATCCTCAGGAAGGCCAAGAAGGAGGATGGGGCAAGTTCCAGTCTGCTCACTCTCACCAGTCCTTGCAGCCATTTGCAGGCTCTTGCAGCTGAAGAGAGGGATTGTTGAACCCATATGGTTAGGGGAAAGAAGGGGAAGTTTTGTCCCTGGGCCTTAGCCAGGGCTTTGATATTCTCTCCCAAGGTATCTTTAGAGCCATAGTGAAGAAATGGATGAGGTGGTGGATGGGAAGCCAGCTGTTAGATCAAGCCCAAATGTCACCTGCTTGGAGTCATTCTGGCAGATGCTTCCCAGTGACATCCCCCTCAGGGCAAGCCCTTGGGCCAGCACTGTGCAATGTCTTCATCACCTCCCTGCACCATCTGACCCAGGGCCTGTGCAGCTCCTTTAGGGATGAGGCCAAACTGGACAGAGCCTCTGAGGGACCTCATCTGCTTCAGCCTGCCTTGAGTAGGGTCATTGGACAGGACGATGTGCAGGGATCCCTTCCACCAGGACATATCCAGCAGCTTCTCTGAAGAAGGTTTCTGAACTCAAACCCTTGGCAGGAAATGTACCAGATGGCTTTGATGAAGCTTTGATCTGCTCAGGCTCTGGCCACAAGGAGGGTGATGGTTGGGTGTGGGATCACGTGGTCAGTTGTGTCTCAGGAATTCACAATTCACTAGGAAGACTGTGAAGGGTCAGTGAGGTGACTTCTGCCTTAGGAGGGGATTGGCCAACAGCAGGGGCATGGCTGGAAATGGACTGTGAGGTCCGTTCTGTCTGCAGGAGCTGATAGGGCAGCCCTGGGCTCATGGCTAGCAGATGAGCTTTGAAGTTGTCATCTGACAGCATCTCTGCCAGGCCAGCAGAAGGCAGCTGGCTGGCACAGGGACTGTGAGATGCCCTCTGCCAAGGGACCTGGGCTCACTGCAGGAAGGGGCTCAGGTATTGGTTGCCAGGTCTCTGCTGCCCAAGTTCCTGATGGGACAGCAGCAGGCACAGGGCTTGGTGGTGTCTGTCTGAGAAGCAGCAAGGCCAGCAGCCTTGGGAGCTCCTGGTGAGGCCACTTCTGCCTGCTCAGCTGAAAGGCCACAAGAAGGCTGATGGGATGGGTGCCTGCTTGAAGGGTTCTTCCCAGATGGAGCTTTCCTTGGAGATTGGAAGCAGCAGGAGAGAGGAACACTGCCACATGGTGCAGCTTGGCAGGTGGGGACTGGAGATGAGGAGCAAGAAACCTCTCTCAAAGAGTAGTGCTGTGGTAGGAGAAGGTCTCCAGAAGGAGTCTGAGCTCAGCTCATCAATTTGTGTTCCAAGGAGCAGAGTGTGAGTGTGGAGAGGCATCAGGGAAGGTGTGGAAATGCCAAGGTGGGGAAGTGAGATGAGGGTCTCCAGCCTGCAGGGAAGCAGAAGCAGCTGTGGGACAGTGTAGGGCAGTCTGTGGTGCAGATGGCTAAGGGCACTGACAGTGCTGGGAGTGAACAAGAGAAGCCAAGGCTGTGTCCCCTTGGCTATGACAACCATCTGCCACCAAGGCCTGTGAGGAGACCTTGTCCTGAGGCACTGGCAGGGCCTCAGTGCCTCCTTGCACTTCCCCAGGAAGGCTGGGGGCTGCCATCCCCTTGTCCTTCACTCAGCATCACAAAATCCACACACCCCCCTGCACCACACATGAGGGACAGGGTCTGCCTGCCCCGGGGGCTGTGGTCAGATCTTGGCCTTTCTGCTTCCTAAACCAAACCCAGGTTTTGCTGCCCTGCACTTTGCCTTTGTCTCACTGCAGTCATGGCCTCCAATGAGCTGCTCTAAGGAGTCCCTGGGGAGGCTTTGGCAGTGACAAGCCTCAGGGGGGCCCATTAGTACTTCAAGGAACTTGTGTTTTGCTTCTGACTTCTTGAGCAGTCTCTTCAGTCTCCTCTCAGTGCCTGAGGTTCCTGTAATGAGCCCAAGTGCCCTAAGGAGCTATTTGTGTCTCTGTAATTTCCTTCAAGATTCCAGAGTGCACCTAATAAAGCTCATTTGGTGATCATTCATCAAGTGATAGGACCCAGGCTGTCTCAGCAGGACAGCTGCACTTGCAGAACATCTGTTTCTTCAGCTCTGACACTGTATGGACAACTTTGCTCCTCACCTGCCCAGCCTCACCATGATTGTCCCTGCCCACCTGGGGCTGGCTTACTGCTCCTTGCATCAGACTTCTCCACTGCTCTCTGCAGCTGGAGCTCACAGCTCCATGGCACCAGCTCCCCCCTGCTCTCCTTAGAGAAATGTCTGCACACAGCCACAGCAGAATTGTTGCTGTTTGGAAGCTAAGCAAAGTAAAGCCTGAGAAAGTCCCATCAGCAATCCAGCCCCCCTGGAGCCAGCTGCTCAGCACAAGCTGTCTGTCAGCAGGTGGCCTCTCTACAAGCATGTGGCCACCCCAACAAGTTGAGGCATGGTTATGATTTATCAGCCAGTCAGCATTTCTAGAGAGTGAGAAGGAGATTCAAAGGTTGGATTTTAGCAGCCCTTAACCACTTTGCACTTCTGTTATAAATGGGCCACACAAGAAAATGTCCAAGTTTCTTGTGAGAGTTGTTTGATTAAAAACAGAAGCAAGCAAGCAGCAGGAAAAAGAAAGGAGAGAGACAGCGCGCCGGGCCGCAGAGACTTCCCCCCCAGATACCTCCAGTCTCTGCCAAAAAGCACCTTACACATCCTAACTTTTCTTTATATAGCTACACCACCTCCATATGCAAGCTTATGCTTGATAGAAGGCAGGGATATGAGAATGAGTTCTAGCAACCTCTTGGGCTTCTTGAGCATGCGTTGTCTTTGTGGTAGGGGTCGCAAATGAGGCAGGGGAGGTCTTTGTCCTGTAACCTTTGAAGAACCACATCTTCTCACACAAGTACAGCTGCAGCACAGGACTTATCTGAGGTAAACATTCTATGGCTCCTGAGAAAGTTGGCATGAGGTTCCTGTCTGAAGTCAAAACAATCTGAACGTTTACCCTCTGTTCTCAAAACAAACCAACTGCCACTACCCCCCTTGAATACAGCATTCTGCAACACAAAGCACAAACCACTATTGTATTTATAACAACTTCCCAAGGTCTTCAGCAGAATGTGTTATAATCAAGCAGCCACTAAATGACAGAGTGGAGAAGGACAAGGCTGACACTGACTGACTGCAAGGGATCCTGAAGTCAAATCAGGATCCCTATGGCTGTGCCTGGACGAAACCACGAAACACAGTAACACAGGGACAGAGCCTGCTGGGTCCAGTGGGAGACAGAAACCTCACCCTGGTGACAGCAGAGGTGTCTGTTGAAACACACAGAGAGGTGCAGAGATGGCTGGCAGAGAGGCTGCCTGCAGTTTGGTTGCCTTCTGCTGCAGCTCAGAGCAAACACTCACAAATCTTCAGCATTCTCAGCAGACAAGAACTGAGCCCTGAGAAGTCTGACTTGGTGTGATGAAGAGGTTATTAATTTATGAATATGAAATATGAATTATGAAAATATTATTTGTTTTAACTATCAAAATGGTTAATAAGAGATGAATCACTAATTTATATACATGTTCTAGTGCACGTTCATGAAATACACTCCATAAGTGGTTTAGTATTTATAATTAGAACTCTATTGGAGTGTTTATAGAATCATGTTCTATTTATATAGCAAATGGTGCAATTCCAGCGCTTGGCCACTAGATGGCGACTGGATGGGGTGCGGGCAGCGGCTTAACTCTATACAGCGATATTCCTATGCATCAGAAATTACTCTGCTGGACGCGTATACTTTGAACTGAATGTTAGTGAGTGGAAAGCGCGTGGAAGATACACGGTGTCTGTTGTTTGCAGCCAGGTTGGGTTCCAGCAGACTACTGTCGCTGGACTGGTTCCTAGGCTGGACTGGACAGCAGCGCTGGGTGGCAATCCTCTCTCCGCGGCAGTGGAGAGGAGATGGAACCTGGGGTTAGCTGGTAGGCAGGTTCCCTCCACAGGACTCCAGCAGGTTCCCTCCACAGGACTCCAGCAGGTTCCCTCCAGATGATAGGGAGCAGACCTGTGGGGTCGGCCAGGCAGGGCCAGTAGGGCTGGTAGGGCTGGTCCCGGGACGGGGTATGCCCTCACAGAGTCGGTCCTCACAGAGTTGGCTCACGTGGCAGGGCGGGGCAACAGCTCCCGATAGGCAGGCTCGGAGGCTCGCCAATCTGGCACGGCAGCAGGCGGGGCTGGACCCAGTGGGGGTCGGCCGTTCTGCAGGGGGCTCGGGGCTGGTGTGGAGCGGCCCCAGGGAAGAAGCGCGGCTACGGGGAGCAGTGACTTCCCGTTTACTTGGCTTAAAGGAGCAGCGGGACTCTCAGAGCGGTCCTGGCTTCGGAGCAGTGCTCTGGGTTTTCCCTGAGGTTTAGAGGGCTCGGAGCGGTGTGGCCGCTCCTCTCCCACGACAGTGGGGTCACGCAGATGTGTGGACTACTGGGCTCGGTTAAGTCCCTTCTCCCCAGCAACTGGGCAGATCTTAGAAGAAGAAAAGAATAGAATAAGCCAGGTTGGAAGAGACCTTCAAGACCAGCGTGTCCAACCCATCATCCAACACCACCTAATCAACTAAACCATGCAACCAAGCACCCTATCAAGTCTCCTCCTGAACACCTCCAGTGACAGAGACTCCACTACCTCCCTGGGCAGTCCATTCCAATGGGCAATCGCTCTCTCTGTGTAAAACTTCCTCCTAACCTCCAGCCTAAACCTCCCCTGGCGCAGCCTGAGACTGTGTCCTCTTGTTCTGGTGCTGGTTGCCTGGGAGAAGAGACCAACCTCTGCCTGTCTACAACCTCCCTTCAGGTAGTTGTAGAGAGCAAGAAGGTCACCCCTGAGTCTCCTCTCCTGGCTAAGCAACCCCAGCTCCCTCAGCCTCTCCTCATAGGGCTTGTGTTCCAAACCCCTCACCAACCTTGTTGCCCTTCTCTGGAAATGCTCCAACAAGTCAACATCCTTCCTAAACTGAGGGGCCCAGAACTGGACACAGGACTCGAGGTGGGGCCTAACCAGTGCAGTGTACAGGGGCAGAATGACCTCCCTGTTTGTTGCAGTTTGGGCTGGGTGCCCTCTGCTACATGAGGTGCTTCCTGTGTCCAGAGGTCCAGCCCAGTGGGTGGACACAGGAAACTATGTATTTCTACCATAATTCTCTGCACCACCACTATAAGATCCAGTGCGAGGTCTGGCACCTCCTCTTTCTTTCTCGCCGTCACCCGGTAACTGGGGGAGATGTTGTCTCCAGGCCATGGGCCTGGCTAGTCCCAAGGCCACAGGGGGATGGGCAGTCTCAGATCTGGCCAGCTGAGACTAGCCTAGCAGTGGGGAGGGGGGAAGAAGGAGCCCTGGGGGTCTTGGATGTACCCCCAGGTGGGGATGGGATCTTCCTGGGAATGTTTTGGGATTTTCATAGTTTCAGTCAGCGTTGGAAGGGACTGCAAGGATCATCTAGTTCCAACCCCCCTGCCAGGGGCAGGGACAGCCAACACTAGATCAGGCTGGCCAGAGCCTCATCCAGCCTGGGCTTAATCACTTCCAGGGACGGGGCCCCAACCACCTCCCTGGACAACCCATTCCAGGGCTTCACCACTCTCATGGGGAAGAACTTCCTCCTCACATCCAGTCTGAATCTCCCCACCTCCAGCTTCATCCCATTCCCCCTAGTCCTATCACTCCCTGATAGCCTGAAAAGTCCCTCCCCAGCCTTCTTGTAGGCCCCCTTCAGATACTGGAAGGCCACAATGAGGTCACCTCGGAGCCTTCTCTTCTCCAGACTGAACAGCCCCAACTCCTTCAGTCTGTCCTCATAGGAGAGGTGCTCCAGCCCTCTGATCATCCTCGTGGCCATTCTCCGGACACCTTCCAGCACCTCCAGATCCCTCTTGTAATAGGGGCTCCAGAACTGGAGGCAGTACTGCAGGTGGGGTCTCAGCAGAGCTGAGTAGAGGGGGAGAATCCCCTCCCTTGCCCTGCTGACCACACTTCTCCTGCTGCAGCCCAGGATCTGATTGGCTTTCCGGTCTGCAAGTGCACACTGAGAGCTCCTGTTGAGCTTCTCCTCCCCCAGCACCCCCAAGTCTCTCTCCTCTGGGCTGCTCTCCAGCCAGTCCCTGCCCAGCCTGGATTTGTGCCTGGGATTGCCTCCACCCAGATGCAGGACCCTGCACTTGGTCTGGTTGAAGCTCCTGAGGTTGGCTTGTGCCCACCTCTCCAGCCTGTCCAGGACCCTCTGGATGGCATCCCTTCCCTCCAGCGTGTCTGCTGCACCACACAGCTTGCTGTCATCAGCAAACTTGCTGAGGGTGCACTCAGTGCCACTGTCCATGTCACCCACAAAGATGTTGAACAAGCCTGGTCCCAGGACTGATCCCTGAGGGACTCCACTTGTCCCTGGCCTCCACTGGGACATGGAGCCATTGACAGCCACTCTTTGGGTGCGGCCATCAAGCCAGTTCTGTATCCATCTGGTGGTCACCCATCAAACCCATGTGTCACCAGCTTGGAGACCAGGATGTGGTGCGGGACAGTGTCCCAGGCTTTGCTCAGGTCCAGGGAAGTGACATCAGTTGCTTGCCCCTCATCCATTAATGTTGTCACCTGTCATTTTCTTTTGTCACTTCTGCAATCTGTTTGTCTGAGTTGTTATTTTTTTGCCCGTGGTGGGGAGGAGGGCTGCCTTAACCAACTACAAACCTCAAGACATCTGATAGGACATGGAAGGAGAGGACCTTGCCTGCTTTGAAACCCACCCAAAGGAAATTCCTGAAACCAGTCAGCTGTGCTGGGAAAGGCTGAGGCTGCGTGGGGACATCCTGTTGATTGGTGACAGTTACCACAGAACCAATCCGTTCAGTTCCTGTGTGACTTCTCTGTGATTGTTGGCTGTGGTTTTCATTTCTCTGCACCAATGACTGCTCACCAGGATCTGTCTTTGATCACAGGTTTTATCATGAGCTCCAGACTACACCCACTGGAATGAACTTCACTATGATCCAGCAGCTCCTCCCTGATTTCATCAGCCTTGTGTCCTGAAGGGACAAAAGCCTCAAAATTGCTCTGAATCAGACAATGGGGCAGGGGCCAGCAGGTCTGGTGTTTCAGGAGATTGCCCACAGTTGCCCAGGCTTGTCTGAACATGCCCCAGGGTCCAAGTGGGCCAGGTGTGTGTGCCTGTGGCCATGTTTGGAGAAAACTCATTCTATAGCTGAAAGTCTCAGGGTTTTCTCTCTTAATCTTTGTTGTTACTGCCAGCATTGTCCTGGGAAATCTAGAAATGCTAGCCCAAAGAGTGAGTGCCTTGCCTTGCCTTGCCTTGTCCAAGATCTGGGAGAAGCCACAAGCCTTAACCCTGCAAGTCCTGGCAGCCAATCCTTGCTTGCCTTGCAGTTTGGAATCCAAGCTGTGCTTCAGATTCCCCAGACAGAGTGCAAGGCTCCTCGCAGCAACACGCTGTAAAGCCCAGGAGCAGACAGACATCTTGCCCGGCCAAGAGATGAACTCCTGTGTTGCCTGTTGTAGGCGTGGCAACCTGGTTCAGGAACGGCACAGCGGCCAACCCCAGGCCGCTCAGTCCATCAGCTCGCAGACACCAATGTGGTGGACGGCAAATGGCGTTTATCGGTATGCGACACAGCGTTATATAGCTTTGGTTTACAACCTCACTTCCATCTGCTTCCGTTACGGCCTAAGCACTATTGGTCATCCAGAGCGACCCTGTCTTTCCGTACAGCGCGATATCTTCTGGCTGCCGGACCCTAGCGAGCTACACTCCTGTGGTGGGTTAACGCCCTTTTCTGAAAACAGAAGAGGGGAGGGCTTGCGAGTGCTTTGCCTTCCCTGCAGGGCGTTTTCCCCCCGGGAAACTGAGTCTGTTCCACTCCCCCCTCCCTGCCCAGCTAGGGTGTAAAAGGGAAGGCATTGGGGTCATTAGCTCCTTTCGGCTCCTGCCTCTCGTGGATGAGAGCTACTGCAGCTGCCCACTATCGGAGAGCGTCGAGGGAAGACAGCAGCAATCAATGTGATTGATAAGCACGCTTCAACTTTATTGCCTGGATACACAGCTTATATAGCATCTCAGCTAAATATGCACAAGCGTCACTATTCTATTGGTCTCTGACTGAAGGCGACATTATAATATCCAGCCCACCTGCAATTAGGTCTGTGTACAATATCAAAGGCTCTGTGTACACTCTCAGAAAACTCCCTTCTCACTAGCTCTTCCTTTCCCATCCAGTTATATTACTGTGACCGGTTTAGGCTGTGCCATTAAGGAAGGCATAGTTGCTGAACACTCTGGGGAGAATTTCCTCACCCTACCACACTTACAAACACACAGCTGTGAGAACAGCTACAAGGCCATAGTGACCTTGCTGCTTCAGCAAGTCTCATAGTTTCATAGTTTCAGTTAGGGTTGGAAGGGACCACAAGGATCATCTAGTTCCAACCCCCCTGCCATGGGCAGGGACACTCTACACTAGATCAGGCTGGCCAGAGCCTCATCCAGCCTGGGCTTAAACACCTCAAGGGACGGGGCCTCAACCACCTCCCTCGACAACCCATTCCAGGGCCTCACCACCCTCACGGTGAAGAACTTCCTCCTCACATCTAGTCAGCTAACTATGAGCAGTAAACAACAAGATGGAGTAAGGCCTACACATTCTGCTCAAGTAGCTGTTCCACAGAGTCATGTCCCTTAGATTTAAGCCATTCTCCAACATTTCCCCCCTTTTTCTTTTGTACAAGAAAAGCTCGAGATGTTACCTCATTTACACTTCTCATAATACATCCATCTGCAATATGCAAAACAAAACAATACCAATCCAGCATAAACCTTCCTTAAGCAGACCTAATAACCAAGGAGACATATTTCCAAACCAAGACTGAAACCATAGATCAAAAGGATTTACATGTTTAACAATTGATTGAGTATGATTTTCCAACCAAGCAATCCTTTTATAAATTGATTGACTGTGATCAGACAAATTAAAACAACACATGCCTTCAAAATCCTCACAGCCATGACCATTAGCTAAAAGCAAAAAATCAACAGCAGCTCTATTCAGTAAATATGCATGCCTTAAACTATTTTGATCTAAAAGCAATTGATCTAAAATTACAGTAGTAACATTAGCCTGTTTAGCTGACCAACCAGATAACTTGGCTGTGTTTGTAGCTACCAGTGTCCTGCTTTAGTTACACGGTGCAGGCACAGCGCTGTTTTGCTACACTGATAGCAACTTTTGCACTTATGCTGAGCATGGCCTACCACCATGTCAGGCTCTAAGCCTACACTGCCAGATTGCTCACACTGCTCATCACCGGCATTGCCACAAATTCCCCTTTTTGTTTTTGTGAGCAATCTGCTCATGGGAGTTGTTCTCATCCCATACAAGATACTCTTGCATACACAGAAGCAAGCGAGTTCAAGCTAAGCTGTACAACAAAAGCAAAAGTCCTGTAGCACAGCATGTCTAACAGACTGATGTAACCCATACAAGGCACAATGCTTAAGTTCAGCTAGTTAGAATGTTCTAACAGAGCTGGCATAATACGTGGTCAAAAATAGCAAACATTGTAAAGAACTCAGATCGTAATAGTTCCGATCTCCACATTTCACTCTTCTTATTGACAGAGAAGACTTGATTATGCCTGAACACAATGCACACAGAGATTAAGACACAAATGCAATCCTTAGCACTGTCTTTTACAGTCTGCTTTAGTGGTATGTTGCATCTTTATTTTCTCTAGGATGGTCAAAAATCATGAATTGTTTAATGGTAGCAAGATTTCTTTAACCTGTAAAGGTAGATCTGGCCAGGCTCTAGCTTCACAGACAGAAAACTTGCAGGCAAACAGCAAGAGCAAAATGGCTTCATTGCTTTACCCAATAGAAAATTACACATAATAATGTGGTTTTGCTCATCCTAGTAATACTGATCTCTTAATGTTCACACAACAGTTAAGCAGTCATGACACTCAGTTATAAATTAGATACTTTCTGTTGACATCTTGGATTATTGTGACAGGCATTGAGAACCTGTTTAGCTTTTTCGTTAGCATTGTCAAATGCCGGAATAATACCACAGGAGATGCATGTACAGGAAAATCTACAGATTCCCCTTCTATTACTGCATTTCTCACAATACCTTTCCAGCGGCGCAGCGGGCCAGTTCCCCGTCCCTCCCACCTCCCGATCCCTTACACTATCGTCCCTTCAGAATTCGATTGTAGCCTCCGTCATAGTGATGTTTTCTGCTGACAATGTCTGGGGTGTAGGGGTGTGTGTGTGTGAGGTGACCGCTGATGCTGGCCGCTGCCGGGCTGCTGCCGTGCTGCCGCCATGGGGACGGCCGCTGGGGCCGCTGCCATGGCTGCTGCCGTGGGGGCCACCGTGGGGGCCGCTACAGTCCGTGCTGCCGGTGTCGGTGGTGAGTCGGTCGGTGCCGCCTCGGTCGGAGCCGTCGGTGCCCGTGGGGGCCGTCGGGGTTCGCGGAAGGGGTGCGGTCATAAGAATGCCGTAACCGCGAGCCTCCAAGTGCTCCATTATTCTAAGAGGGACTGTGAAACAAAGTTGGCACTGTTTGATTCCTCAGCGTCGGTGTTGTCTCTTCCGAATCCGAGCTGTCGTTGGCGATATTAGAAGGAGATGTTGATGAATGGGATCAAACACGCTGAACCACAAGTTTCGCTGCCTTTTTATCGCTTCCTCCCTGCTGGGGTGGTGGCTGGTGTTTAGCACCTCATCCCACAGCTGGGCTCCAGTTTGTCCCGTGCTTCGGTAGTAAAAGCTTCGGTTGCTCTGGGGATAAAATCATGATTCCGGGCCCATGCTAATAGCCCTTTCAAAATCCCAGTAATCTCAGTAATACCTCTCACGGAGAGGATAGTTAGCCCGTTCAAAATGCCAGAATTGTCAGTAATACCTCTCACGGAGAGGACAGTTTGGAGGGCGTTTAGCACAGCTCTTCTGTTTCGCGGAGTGCTTCGCCGTGCCTCTCCCCAGCCGCTTTTGCAGCTTTATAGCAGTTTTGTCACCATCTATGATCAAGTCCCACAGTTTGTTTCCATATTCTCTCCAATACATCAACGCTAAATGCATCTTCTGACGACTTGAAAAAAACATTCTCTCTACCAAACTACAATAAACGCTCAGGATGCTTCTTTAAATCCACATCCTCTACACTGTGTTTCTCAAGGAAACTTAAAAATAAGTTAAGAGCTACTTCGCTTTCCATCCCTTAGTGCAGCCTTCAAAACCCGTGGAAGCCGAGTAGCAGCCCTTACCCGGACAGCGAGCTTAATCCCAGCTCAGGCACGGTACGAACTCCCTACGCCAGTGTTGAGTCGCACTTTTGCCCCTCGATTCGCTGCTAATCGATGCTTTTCCGGGCTCGCCACCACCCCAACAGCAAGAAGGTCTCCGCAGTCCTCCTATCCCGCGCCGGGGGTTCTCTCCCTTTCCCCACTGGATCGTCCGTCCCTGTTCTCGGGCGCCAGATATCGGAGAGCGGCGAGGGAAGACAGCAGCAATCAATGTGATTGATAAGCACGCTTCAACTTTATTGCCCGGATACACAGCTTATATAGCATCTCAGCTAAGTGTGCACAAGCGTCACTATTCTATTGGTCTCTGACTGAAAGCAACATTATAATATCCAGCCCACCTGCAATTAGGTCTGTGTACAATATCAAAGGCTCTGTGGACATTCCCAGAAAACTCCCTTCTCACTAGCTCTTCCTTTCCCATCCAATTATCTTACCTAGCTCTTCCTTTCCCATCCAGTTATCTTACAAACACACAGCTGTGAGAACAGCTACGAGGCCATAGTGACCTTGCTGCTTCAGCAAGTCAGCTAACTATAAGCAGTAAACAACAAGATGGAGTAAGGCCTACACATTCTGCTCAAGCAGCTGTTCCACAGAGTCATGTCCCTTAGATTTAAGCCATTCTCCAACACCCCACCTCAGCCCTTCCTGCACTGAGGTCACAGCTCTGTGGTGACACACAGGGCTCTTCCTCTCTGTGCTCCAGGCTGTGAGCTTTGGTGGCCCTCTGGGCTGCAGCACTTCCAATATGGCTGCAGCTGGTATCAAGATGCCACCTATGGAAAGTCTTTGCTTGGCAGCAGAGGCCTGCTGGAGCAGATAGCAGGTGGCAATGTCCTGATCGAATCACAGAACAAAAGAAGCATTTTGGTTGGAAGAGACCTTTAAGACCATCAAGTCCAACCACTAACCAACACTGCCAGGTCCCCACTAACCCATGTCCCTCAGCACCACAGCTATGCAGCTTTTACATTTCTCCAGGGATGGGGACTCCACCACACCCCACGGCAGCCTGTTCCAGGCCTTGACAACCCTTTTGGTTTTCTCCTTGAGCCCAACAACTTGAGGCTGTTTCGTCCTGCTTGTTACTTCTGAGAAAGTCTTCCTGCTGGCCACACTGTTGCTGATCCAGGTCAGGATGATGCTGGCCTCCTTGGCCACTTGGGTGCATTGCTGGCTCATGTTCAGCTGGCTGCTAACCAACATCCCCTGGTCCTTTTCTGCTGGGCAGTTTCCGGCCACTCTGCTCCAAGCCTGCACCTTCATGAGGTTGCTGTGACCCAAGTGCAGGACTCAGCACTTGGCCTTGTTGAACCTCAGCCCAGCCAGCCAGCCTGTCCAGACTTCTCTGTGGAGCCACTCCACCTTCAAGCAGATGCACACTCTCCTAACTGGGAGTCACCTGCAAACTTATTGAGAGTGTCCTTGATCCTCTCCTCCAGATCACTGACAAAAATATTCGAGAGCTGGCCCCAGTATCGAGCCCTGGGGAACACCACTCCTGACCAGTCCCCGGCTGGAGTTACCTCCATTCCCCAGCACTCTTTGGGCCAGTTTTTCCCCAGTGTTCACCCATCCAAGCCATGAGCAGATCCTGCAAGAGGATGCTGCGGGAGACAGTGCCAAAGGCTTTACTAAAGAGCGGTTAAACAACATCCACAGCCTTTCCCTCAGCCACTAAGCAGTCAACTTGTGACAGAAGCAGATCAGGTTAGCAGGACCTGTCCTTTACTTGATGGCACCTTTGCTATTGTGGGGATCTGAAATCTGGGTGCAGTCACCTGGACAATGCCCTCCCTTCATCTCCTGGCCACACTCCTGGTCACACAGCTCACACACTTCAAGCCTCTCTTGCTGCCAGGGCACAGCTGCCTTCTCTCCAGCTCCTGAGACCTTTCCCACAGGGCTGCTCCCAGCCAGGCAACTCCAGCCTGTGCCTAGAAAATTTTCCGCAGATCCTGAACAGAAAAGTAGTAGAATGTAAACAAATCTCCATTGGATGGAAAGGGAAAATAATGATCAGGTCTAAATAATCCCTTTGGCCTGGTAACTAACATAAAGATAGTTGTGTGCTCTCTCTCTCTCTCTCTCTCTCTTTGCTTCCTTTGCTCTGGCAGATTGTGGTTGGTTGAAAATTCCCCCCCCCCAACACTAAATTTGCCAGGCCAGCTCAGCTGGAAGCAAATGGAAGCTCTATTTATAGGCAAAACTACCATCTACAATGGAGTGCAACTAATGTGCACAAACTATCCAGGATTTACAATGTTTACAGGGATTTACAATTGATAAACAGCACAAGGAACCCCCTGGCCAAAGACCAAGGGAGCTGCAATAGCTTCTACCTCCCTGCCTCCTCCTTACCCCTCTGTACAGAAAGGAACAAGAGACAGAGCAGAGAAAGTTAGCAGCAGTCACAACAAAGCCGTGCAGCCAAGGTCAGGCAGGAGCCAGGTAGTATCTCCCAGCCAGAGGAAGCCAGAAGAGAGAAAGTTTGTTTTGTACAACCAGTTTTAGTTCCTTATCTCTCCAATGGACTGTTCAGAGCTGTCATTATTTTCCTTTTTGCACCCAATGGAGATTTATTTGCATTTTACCACTTTCTGTTCAAGAGCTGGGGAAAATTTTAAAGGCATACCCTAAAACTCCCACACGGATACCAGCTGTGATTCTGCTGGCTTGCTGAGCTTGCCTGTGCTGCTTTGCTGTGGCTAAGCACTAACAAACTACTCTCTGCTCTTCTTTCTCTTGTCCTGTGTACAGCAGAGGAAGGGTGGGAAGCTGTTGGCAGCCCCCTGGTTTGTCCGGGGGGTTCTGGTATGGTTTGTACATTCTATAGATCTGTAAATATTGGATTCTTTGTACACATTCAGTGCATTTCATATTTCTAGCTTGAAAATGTGTTTGTAAATAAAGCTTCATTTGCTGTCAGCTGAGCTGATCTGGCAGTTCTGTATTGGGGTAATTTCAACCCCACCACACTGTGCCATTGCCAGGGCAAGTCCCCTGCAGGAGCAGACCTTGGATGCCTCGCTGCTGGATGGCTTGAGGTTCCTGTCAGTCCTTGCTCTGCTCCTCCTAGAGCCCTTTCCCTCAGAACAGAGGTCTGAAGACCTTGTCAATGAAGGCTGCAGCCCAGAATTCATGGAGTGCCTCAGCCCCAACATGTCTCTGATGTTGTTAAGTTCCCCTTCCCACTCAACAGGAGGCTGGGGTTTTACTTCTCCAGCCTTGGTCTCTAATGAATGACGGAAGCTCTTGACTCCCCTTGCAATCACCTGCTCCAGGCCAGCTTTCCCTTCCTAAGATCAGCCAAGTCAAGATCTGTACAACACAGACATCAACATGAAACACACTTACACCTGTCAGCAGCTGATGGCCTCCACTGAATGGCAGACCTGATGACACCAGCAGCTGGCATGGAGACCTCCTTCTGGACCCAGAGCAGAGAGCTCCCTCCCCACAAAAAGCTGTTGGAAATGGAGGTGTTGAGGAATCAGAGCAAGCTGCAGTGGCCAGGACACAGCCAGGGGAGTGACCTCTTCGTGCAGGACCAGCTTCTTTCATCCTCTTTTCTCTCTCTTTCCCATGCTTGTTCCCCAACAAACCACCTTGCTCCCCCTTTTTCCCTTCCTTTGATCTTTTCCTGGGCATCCCATGGGAAGTCTTGCAAGCCCCAAACACCTTTTCTATCTTCCCATCATTAATCTCAGACCCTTAAGGCAGAAACTCCCCATCCTCTGTTGGCAAGGTCATCGTGGCAGCTTCTTCCACTGCCATGCTGGGGGAAACTTTCACACACATTGGAGGTTTTTTAATTGATTTTGTTACCTTTGTGTGTTTGAATAATTTCTCCAAACTCAGGGCAATTCATGCCCTAGAAGTGGCAACTTTTTCTTTTTCATGGAGGTGTTGGTGAGCAGGGCAGATGAAAACACCCCCATGGTGTCTGCAGCTATCTGCAGCCATGTGGAAAAGGGGTTGGGGATATTAGAATCAAAGAATCATGGAATGGTTTGAGTTGGGAGGGACCTCAAAGTGATTTGAGCCCAGCCCCTGACCATGGGCAGGGACATCTTTCACTAGTTCAGGTTGCTCAGAGTTCTTGACCTGGGACACTTCCAGGGATGGGCATCCCCTTCTCTGGGCAACCTGTTCCAGCGTCCTGCCACCCTCCTCATAAAGTATTTCTTCCTTCTATCCAATCTCAATCTCCCCTCTTTCAGGTCAAAGCCATTGCTCTTTGTCCAGCCACTACAGCACTTGGTGAAAAGTCTCACTCTGTCTTTCTTGGCCTTTGACACACTACCTTTGCCTTAGAGAGTGCTCAGAGATCTGCCCACCTGTGTTTGGAGGCCTCTGAAACCGGAGCAGCAGATAGAGGTTGAGAGCCCTGGGCTCGGTGGTGTGGAGACTGAGAACAGTAGAGGAGCACCCTGAGAATGCCTGAGGGTGGTTTGAGACATGGAGAAGCTTTTCTGCATAGTGACAAACCACAAGAGAAAGAAATAAAGCCACAAAGTGGAGCTAAGGACAGCCAGACTGGACATGAGGAGATAGAAATGTCACTGCAAGGGCAGTGCTGTGGTGCAGGCAGCAACCTGGGGCAGCCCAAGGCTTTGTGTTTCAAGCAACACCCAGGAAGGATGGAGAGATACCAGCAAAGGAAGGTGCCAGCAAGGTGATGCAGCTGGGTGAATGACCACAGCCTTCAGGGAAAGAGGCTCAGGTGATGGAGCAGCACAGGACAGATGGAGGTGGAGATGACAGCGGGGTGTGGAAGACCTGAAAGCCTCCTGGCAGAGCCAAGCTCTGGCTGTGGCTGTTGCCTCTGCCTCTGATGCCTATGAGGACACAACTCCTCCTTCCAGCCCTGGGACCTCATTGCCTCCCTGTGCATCTTCAGGAGCCTGGGAGGGCTTGTGCCATAATCCTACCCTTGGCATTGCTCCTGTCCAGATCCCACTGCCTCAGGAAGTGCCCTGAGGAGTGAGTGAGGGACAGGATCTTCCTTGCTTGGTCCTTTGGATTAATGAAACACCTCCAGGTTTGCTCAGCATCAGAGCAAACTTCCCCTGGTTTTCCTGACCTGCCAGCACTGCCTCTGGTTCTCTGCTCTACCCAGACCCTGGAGACATTTTCCCAGTAGTGTCCCTCAGAGGGACCCATTAAAACTACAAGAAACTTCAAGGTGTGAATCTAACTTTGAATTCTGGAAAGGTTTCATCAGCTTCCTCTTAGTCTCTGAGGTTTAGATGGCACCAAAGCCACCAGAGGAGTTATTAAAACACCCTGGGCTGGCTCAGAGCTGAGCCAGGCTCCTGGGCTGGGGGGAGCCACTGGCAAGCAGGCAGCACTGCAGAGAGACAGCTCTGCTCAGGAGCTGCTCCTCTGCACAGCACAGCAGGGCTGAGGGCACTGCCAGGGGATCTCAGGGAGATGAAGAAGGCAGAGAGAGCTTCAAGGTGGCCAGAACTGGGAGATTGCTGAGAGCTTGCTGGAGGAGATGTCACTGCAGTCGCTGATGCAGTGAGGCTGTGGGTGCAGCACACTGCAGCTGTAGCTCCTGGAGGCATCTCCATCTCAGCAGCTGATCTTCAGCTGAAGGCTCCTGGAGTGTGCACACAGAAGGATGACCAAAGCCCTTCAGTTCCATCATGTGAGCAACAGTGAGCGGAGCTGGGTAAGGAGAAGGCTTCACCCCCAGCCCCTCTGTTTTTCTCTCTTCCCTTTACTGTCTCTGGAGCACTACAGGGCTGGTCCCTGTTTCTCCACCTCTCCATGGCACTCTTGCTCTCTGGGATTGGGCTGTTGGTCACTTTCTGTTCTGACACCAGAGGCATCTTCATGGCAATTCTGTGTCCCTGCTGCATCTGAAGCTGTGCTGAACCAGGCCATTGGGTGGTGGTGATGGGGAATGAGCTGATCCACTCATGACACAGCTCAAGGAGGGAGGTTATGATGAGCCTGAGAGGTGTGCCCTAACTTGTCAATGTCTTTTCTTCCTTGGACAGGTCTCCATGCTCAGAGGCAGGAAATGTCCAACAGCAGCTCTATCACCCACTTCCTCCTCCTGGCATTCACAGGCACAAGGCAGCTGCAGCTCCTGCACTTCTGGCTCTTCCTGGCCACCTACCTGGCTGCCCTGCTGGGTAACAGTCTCATCATCACCACCATAGCCTGGGACCACCACCTCCACACCCCCATGTACTTCTTCCTCCTCAACCTCGCCCTCATTGACCTGGGCTACATCTCCACCACTGTCCTCAAATCCATGGCCAATTCCCTCTGGGACACCAGGGCCATCTCCTATGCAGGATGTGCTGCTCAGGTCTTTTCTTTTGTCTTTTTCTTTTCAGGAGAGCTTTATTTCCTCACCATCATGGCCTACGATCGCTACGCTGCCATCTGCAGACCCCTGCACTATGAGACCCTCCTGGGCAGCAGAGTTTGTGTCCTCCTGGCAGCAGCTGCCTGGGCTTGTGGCTTTCTCACCGCTCTGCTGCACACAGCCAATACATTTTCCCTGCCCCTCTGCCAGGGCAACTCTGTGGAGCAGTTCTTCTGTGAAATCCCCCAGATCCTCAAGCTCTCCTGCTCCACATCCTACCTCAGGGAACTTGTGCTAATTGTGCTCAGTGCCTCTTTATTCTTTGTTTGCTTTGTGTTCATTGTGGTGTCCTATGTGCAGATCTTCAGGGCAGTGCTGAGGATCCCCTCTCAGCACGGGTGCCACAAAGCCTTTGCCACCTGCCTCCCTCACCTGGCTGTGGTCTCCCTATTTATCACCACTGGCTTCTTTACCCACCTGAAGCCCCCCTCCATGTCCTCCCCATCCCTGGATGTGGTGATGGCAGTTCTGTACTCGGTGGTGTCTCCAGCAGTGAACCCTCTCATCTACAGCCTGAGGAACCAGGAGATGAAGGCTGCCCTCAGCAAACTGATCCCTGAGTGTTTTCAGAAGCAATAAACTCTTGGTCTTGTCCTGCAGAGCAGTTCTGATTCCTCTCAGTGCAGGCCCAGCCTGGCTTCTGTACCTTTTGCTTTTGGTGGGGGATTTTGACTTGTGAGGATGCTGTCATCTCCTCTCTCTTTTCTTTTCTCCCCCAGGGTTTGTGAAGAGGAGCTGTGCTCCTTGTTTCTTTAAACAAAATCAAAGGCCTTTCAGTAACATTTTCCTGCCTCAAATCCTTCTTCCAAGACTTTTCTGGAACTTGAGGGACAGTTTCCCAAGTGCCCAAGAGCATGTCCCATAGATGAAGGCAGCAGTGAGCAGCTCAACTATGTGAGTGTGCAGGGGTGGGGCAGGCAGAAGTGCTCTGCAGAGAGCAAACTGATCACTGAGTGTTTTCAAAAACAATAAAGTGTCTTCTCCTGCAGAACAGTTCTTGAGTATCTGCTGGGATCACAGAATCACAGGATGGGCTGGGCTGGAGAAGACCTCCAAAGGTCATCCAGGCAAGCTTCTTCTGCAGTCAGAAGTGGCATCCTGTGGTGGAGCGTGCATTATGCCCATATTTATGCCCCAAATAAGCCCAAAACATCTCTCCGCATGTTTTGCTCAAACCCTCCTTCCCCCTCTCTTCTGGAGTGGGTAGTTAGCCCAGAGTTGAAAACAGAAAGGGGCCAGGCTTCAATAAGCCTGGATAACCAATCCTGTTCAATATCTTTGTTGATAATCTGGATGAGGGTATTGAGTCCATCAGCAGTAAGTTTGCAGATGACACTAAGCTGGGGGCAGGTGTTGAGCTGTTAGAGGTTAGGAGAGCTCTGCAGTGGGTCCTTCACAGGCTGGACAGATGGGCAGAGTTGAAGGGTATGAGATTTAACAAGTTGGAGTGCTAGGTTCTACACATCGGCTGCAACAGCCCCAGGCAGTGCTACAGGCTGGGGTGAGGGTGGCTGGAGAGCTGCCTAACAGAAAGGGACCTGGGGGTAGTGGCTGACAGCAGCTGAACATGAGCCAGCAGCGTGCCCAGGTGGCCAAGAAGGCCAATGGCATCCTGGCCTACATCAGGAATAGTGTGACCAGCAGGAGCAGGGAAGTCATTCTGCCCCTGTACCCATGACTGGTTAGGCCACACCTTGAGTCCTGTGCCCAGTTCTGGGCTCCTCAGTTCCAGAGAGATGATGAGTTGCTGAAAGGTGTCCAGAGAAGGGCAACACAGCTGTGGAGGGGTCTGGAGCACAGCCCTGTGAGGAGAGGCTGAGGGAGCTGGGGTTGTTCAGCCTGGAGAAGAGGAGGCTTGAGGGAGACTTTATTGCTGTCTACAACTACAGGGAGTAGTAGACAGGGAGGTTGTAGCCAGGTGGGGGTTGGTCTCTTCTATGAGGCACCCAGAACCAGAACAAGTTCTTCAGAGAAGGAGAGATTGGCCTTGGGATGTGCTGCCCAGGGAGGGGGTGGGGTCGACATCCCTGGAGGTGTTTAAGAAAAGCCTGCATGAGGCACTTGGGGCCATGGTCTGGTTGAGTATTTAGGGTTGGGTGATTGTTTTGACTTGATGATCTTGGAGGTTTCTTCCAACCTGCTTGATTCTGTGATTCTCGAGACCTCATGCCTGCCTGTAGCCCAGAACCAAGCCATAGTATCAGTCAGGGTTGGAAGGGACCACAAAGATCATCTAGTTCCAACCCCCCTGCCAGGGGCAGGGACACCCCACACTAGAAGGAAGGGAAGGACAGATAGAACAGAGGGTATATAAGGAAGCTGCCCGAGCAGCAAGGGGCCTGGTTAGGAAAGCCAAAGCAGAGTTTGAATTGAATCTAGCCAGGGGAGGTTAAAGGGAGCACTAAGAACTTCTACAGGTATATTAATGGTAAGAAGAAGAGTAGGGAAGGTGTGGGCCCCCTCAGAAAGGAAACTGGTGAATTGGTCACAAGTCATGTGGAAAAGGCTGAGGTACTCAATAACTTCTTTACCTCAGTCTTCACTGCAAGGGCCTCCAGCCACACTCCTGGAGTCATGGCAGACGATGCCAGGGACGGGGAGGAAGAACTGCCCATCATAAGTGAAGCTCAGGTTCAGCCTGATCTAGGGTAGAGTATCCCTGCCCATGGCAGGGGGGTTGGGACTAGATGATCCTTGTGGTCCCTTCCAACCCTAACTGAAACTATGAAACTATGAAACTAGATCAGGCTGGCCAGAGCCTCATCCAGCCGGGGCTTAAACACCTCCAGGGACGGGGCCTCAACCACCTCCCTCAACAACCCATTCCAGGGCTTCACCACTCTCATGGGGGAAGAACTTCCTCCTCACATCTAGCCTGAATCTCCCCACCTCCAGCTTCATTCCATTCCCCCTAGTCCTATCATTCCTGAGATCCTGAAAAGTCCCTCCCCAGCCTTTTTGTAGGCCCCCTTCAGATACTGGAAGGCCACAATGAGGTCACCTGGGAGCCTTCTCTTCTCCAGGCTGAACAGCCCCAACTCCTTCAGTCTGTCCTCACAGGAGAGGTGCTCCAGCCCTCTGATCATCCTCGTGGCCCTTCTCTGGACACCTTCCAGCACCTCCAGATCCCTCTTGGAATAGGGGCTCCAGAACTGGAGGCAGCACTCCAGGTGGGGTCTCAGCAGAGCTGAGTAGAGGGGGAGAATCACCTCCCTTGACCTGCTGGCCACACTTCTCTTGATGCAGCCCAGGATCTGATTGGCTTTCCGGGCTGCAAGTGCACACTGCGAGCTCCTGTTGAGCTTCTCGTCCACCAGCACCCCCAAGTCTCTCTCTTCTGGGCTGCTCTCCAGCCAGTCCCTGCCCAGCCTGGATTTGTGCCTGGGATTGCCTCGACCCAGATGCAGGACCCTGCACTTGGTCTTGTTGAAGCTCATGAGGTTGGCCTGTGCCCACCTCTCCAGCCTGTCCAGGTCCCTCTGGATGGCATCCCTTCCCTCCAGCGTGTCTGCTGCACCACACAGCTTGGTGTCATCAGCAAACTTGCTGAGGGTGCACTCAATGCCACTGTCCATGTCACCCATAAAGGTGTTGAACAAGCCTGGTCCCAGGACTGATCCCTGAGGGACTCCGCTTGTCCCTGGCCTCCACTGGGACATGGAGCCATTGACAGCCACTCTTTGGGTGCGGCCATCAAGCCAGTTCTGTATCCATCTAGTGGTCCATCCATCAAACCCGTGTGTCACCAGCTTGGAGACCAGGATGTGGTGTGGGACAGTGTCAAAGGCTTTGCTCAGGTCCAGGTAAATGACATCAGTTGCTCACCCCTCATCTATTAATGTTGTCACATGTTCATAGAAGGCCACCAGGTTTGTCAGGCAGGATTTGCCCTTGGCAAAGCCATGCTGACTGCTGCCAATCACCTCTTCACTATTCTTCTGAGTCAGTAGTGCCTCCAGGAGGATCTGCTCCATGATCTTTCTGGGCACAGAGGTGAGACTGACTGGCCTGTAGTTCCCAGGTTCCTCCTTCTTACCCTTTTTGACAATGGGAGCAATATTTGCCCTTTTCCAGTCTGTGGGGACTGCCCCAGACTGCCATGACTTTTGGTATATAATAGAGAGGGGCTTAGCAACCTCATCTGCCAGTTCTCTCAGCACCCGTGGGTGTATCCCGTCGGGTCCCATGGACTTGAACACTTTCAGGTTCTTCAGGTGATCACCAACCTGAGCTTCACTTATGATGGGCAGTTCTTCCTCCCCGTCCCTGGCTTCGTCTGCCATGACTCCAGGAGTGTGGCTGGAGGCCCTTGCAGTGAAGACTGAGGTAAAGATGTCATTGAGTACGTCAGCCTTTTCCACATGACTTGTGACCAATTCACTACTTTCCTTTCTTAAGGGGCCCACACCTTCCCTACTCTTCTTCTTGCCATTAATATACCTGTAGAAGTTCTTAGTGCTCCCTTTAACCTCCCTGGCTAGATTCAATTCAAACTCTGCTTTGGCTTTCCTAACCAGGTCTCTTGCTGCTTGGGCAGCTTCCTTATATCCCCCCTGTTCTAGCTGTCCTTCCCTCCACATCCTGTAGAGTTTCTTTTTAAGTAATAGTGTGTCCAGGAGCTCCTTGTTCATCCAGGCAGGCCTCCTAGCGTTCTTTCCTGCTTTTCTCTTTGTTGGTATACATAGCTCCTGGACACAGAGGAGGTGGTCCTTGAATACTGACCAGCTGTCCTGGGTCCCTCTTCCCTCCAGGGCTTTGTCCCACGACACTTTGGCTGGCAGATCCCTGAAGCGATTGAAGTCTGCATGCCTAAAGTCTAGGGTCATAAGCTTAGAATAGGTCCTCCTGATTGCCCTGAGGATATTAAATTCAACTGCTTCACGGTCACTGCAGCCAAGGCTGTCTCTGAGCCTCACATTGGTTACCAGCCCTTCCCTGTTGGTGAGAACAAGGTCCAGCAGAGCACCTTTTCTTGTTGGTTCCTCTACCATTTGGAGGAGGAAGTTGTCTTCTATGCAGTCCAGGAACATCCTGGATTGCTGGTGCCTTGCTGTGTTGTCCCTCCAGCAGATGTCAGGGTGGTTGGAATCACCCATGAGGACCAGGGCCTGTGAGCTGGAAGCTGCTTCTGTTTGCCTGTGGAGGGCCTCATCTGCTTGGTTCTGCTGGTCATGTGGCCTGTAGGAGACCCCCACAGTAATATCTCCTTCCCCTGTCTTGCCTTTAATTTTAACCCATACACTCTCAACCAGCTCATCATCCCTCCCCAGGTGGAGCTCCACTGATTCCAGCTGGTTCTTGACATAGAGGGCAACACCTCCTGCTCTCCTTCCCTGCCTATCCCTCCTAAAGAGCTTATACCCATCTATCCCTACATTCCAGTCATGGGAATCATCCCACCAAGTTTCGGTAATGCCCACTATCTCATGGCCTCCCAGCAGCACAGTGGCCCTTAATTCATCCTGTTTGTTGCCCAAGCTGCATGCATTTGCATAGAAGCACTTCAGCTGGGCTGGCCCTGTCATCCTCTTGTGCCAATTCCCCTTGGTTTCCACAGAGTGTCCTGGTGTGTCATTTGTGGCTTTTCCTCAGGGCAGCAAGTTGAGAGCCCTTAGCAGCTCTCCATCCCTCTGCCTCTGGTGAGCTGCCCCTCTGTCACAGACCAGCAGGAGACTATTAACCCCTTCCCCCTTCAAATCTAGTTTAAAGTCCTATCAATGAGCCCTGCCAATTCCTGCCCCAGGATCCTTTTCCCCCTCTGGGACAAGTGTGTCCCATAAGTTGTTTGCAGCTCTGGTGCCTTGTAAACCAAGCCATGATTGTAGAACCCAAAGCCCTGTGGATGGCACCAGCCCCCGGAGCCATGAATTGACCTGTTGGCTCTTCCTCAGTGTTCCCTTGTCCATTGCTGACGTTAGAGGGATAGTAGAGAACACAACCTGAGCTCCTGATCCCTTTAGCAGTGGCCCTAAGGTTCTGAAATATCTTTTAATTGATTGTGAGCCTCTTGTTGTTGCATCGTCACTACCCACCTGAAAGACCAGCAGTGGGTAGTAGTCTGAAGGACTCACGAGTTTGGGAATTTTGCCTACAATGTCCTTTACTTGGGCACCAGGGAGGCAGCAGACCTCTCTATGAAATGGGTCTGGTCTGCATATTAGGCCCTCTGCTCCCTTCAGGAGGGAGTCTCCTATAACAATGACCCTATGAGGTTTCTTTTCCAGATTAGTTTTGATGGCTGGCCTGAGGCAAGCTGTCATTGGTGCAGCTTCTGACCTTCTTGAGTCCTCAACCTTACCGATGACCTGTTCCTCCTGCAGAGCCTCATACCTATTCTGTAAGTGCACTGAAGGCAGCGAGCTGCTCAAAGTAGCAGGCTTGTTCCATTTGCATTTCCTCTGTCGGGCAGAGAGCTGTTCCCATTGGCCCTGCTCATGTGGGTTACTACAGGGAGGCTGAGAGGCTTGCTGATGGGAGGGTATCAAACCCCCTGCTCCACTAAGAGTTACCCCTTGTTCTGGTTTCGTAGAGGTTAGATTATGGAAATAGTCAATTTTCCTTACGCTGTCTCTTATAGCTCTTGGCCTTTCTACCTCTTCTTTTAGTTCAGCCACCATGCTTATCAGATCACTGATCTGCTCACACCTAACACAGGAGTTGTTCCTTCCATCCTCCATATCAAGTGCCAGGTCCCAGCACTCACTGCAGCCACCTACCTGAACACCTGCATGCTTGTGTGTGGTCTCTGTTTGGGTGCCCACTGTTCTTCTACTAGGCTTTGTTCTAGTAGTAACCATCTTGCAGTAACCACCCTCTCCACCCGGTGTTGGTTGTTTTTTTTGGTTTGTTTTGGGTTTTTTTGGTTTGTTTGTTTGTTTTCCCCCTGTCAGTGAGAAGGCTGAGCTGAGCTCCTCACCGCTGCCTCCTCTCTCCTCAGCCACACGCTGGGTTCTGTTTGGTTGGTGCGTGGTTTCCATGGCAACCCCTCCCCCTGCTACGTCATTGCACTCAGGCACGTAGGCAACCCAAGCCTGCTGCCGCTCCTCCCCTCTTCAGGAGGTCTTGAGCCACCAGCCCCTTACCGCCTGAAAAGCAAGGAAAGCAAAGCCAAAAGCAAGCTCCCAGAGCTGAGCTCCTCGCCACTGCCTCCTCTCTCCTCAGCCACACACTGGGTTCTCAGTTTACCATGCCTCAGTTTACCCAGGATCAGCAAGAAGCCTTTCTTGGAAGCTGCACTGAGACCACAGCCTGCTCTGTGTCATCCTGGTCGTGTGCACAAAGGGACTGAAACCCAGGAGAACTGTTTGCCAAGCCCTGGTGTGGTGGGTTTAGGCTATGCCTTTAAAATTTAGCTGCAGATTTTGAGCATAAAAGTAGAAAATTATAAATAAATTCCTGGTGGGTGTAAAAAGGAAAACAAAAGATTGTTCTAAGCAAATTCACTGGATAAATGTCTGGGGTAAAAGGAGGTGTGCCATAACAATTTTTCACATTTCACTTCCATTCCCATTCCTTTTCTCTTCTCTTGGCTGTTTTGCTTCACCCAGGAGACAATGTGCTGTTTCTGGCTGGCCTTGAGATAAGACTGACACTGCTTTCTCTCAGCTTCTCTCTCTCTCTCAGTACTGGGGAGTCTGGGAGGTTTGGGGGGGGGGGCAGTGGAGCAGCTTCCCTGTTGTTTTTTCTTGACCAGGGGGTATTGTGTTGTTTGCTAATTGTAAACACCTACATAACATTGTAACTCCTGTATGCTCTGTACACATCCACTGCATTCCACTGCAGAGTGCAGTTTGTGCTTGTAGATGCAGTCTCATTTGCTTCTACCTGATTTGGTCTGGCTTAAGTTAATGCTGGGGGAAACTTCAACCCACCTGTGGTGGGTTAACGCCCTTTCTGAAAACCAAAAAACCAAAGCAGGGTGGAGGGCTTGTGGGTACTTTGCCCTCCCTGCAGGGTGTTTTCCCCCTGGGAAGCTGAGTCTGTTCCACTCCCCCCTCCCTGCCCAGACAGGGTATAAAAAGCAAGGCATTGCAGCTATTAGCTCTCCTTTTTGGCTTCTGCCTCCCCTGGATGAGAGCTACTGTGACTGCTTTCCTGCTCCTCTGCCACATGGTCAGGCCTGATGCTTCTCCCTACTGCCTCCGTGCCTCTTCAGAGAGAGACTGGTTTTGTATTATTCTTTTTTGTCCTGCTCCCATCCATCCTTGTTCCTTGCCCTTGTGAACCTTTCCTGTTTTATATATATATATATATATATTGTTTAAAGAGAACTCTTTACCTCTCTACTTCCAAGCCGACTCCAAATTATTGTTTGGTGGATTTGCTCCTTCCTTTTTTCCCCCCTCTCTGTTGGGAGGGAGGAGGGGGGAGTGGGGGAGAGATTCTCAGCCTTGCCCCCATCTGAGCTCTTAACTCCCAGTTAAGGCTTAAACCATCACACCACCACACCTGGGGAGAACCTGAACCTTGCCACAGCCTCGAGGTAGTGTCACCATCAAAGCAGGCAGGAAGCTGCTTGAATTGCTTCAGGCAGCTCTGTGTGTCTGCTGCAGATTGCAGCCAGACGAGCAGCACCAAGGGGTGCCAAGCCGTGACCTGCTTGCCTGAGCAGGCAGGGAGTTGCCACCCTCTGCAGCCAGCCTGGGCCATAGAGACCCGGGAGTCACCCAAGTGTGGGAGAGGGAGCTGTTGCTTGCCACTCTGACAGCCCAAGAGCCCAAGTGCCATGGTGATGCAGCTGCTGTGCCCCAGGAAGGAGGCCCAGGAAAAGCAGCAGCCAAGAATCGGTGCCAGTCGCGCCTTTTGAGCTGGAGCCTGCTACAGTCTGAGCCAAGGGACAGCTGCTCTGCACACCCTCCCACACACCCTGCCAGCCACTCCAGGAGGGGAACTGCTCCCCCACAGTGCTCTGCAAACTCCACAGCACCCATAGCCTCTTTCAGGTGAATCTGACTTCAGGCAGCCTTCAGCACATCGCTGGGAGCCCGAGTTGCACCCACAGCTGCGGGAAAGAACTGCTTCCACCACATCCTGCAGGGACTGCTGCAGAGACAGCCACAGCCCCACAAGCCTCAGCACCTACTGGCTTGGCTGCAGCTACAAAGCTAGAAAGCCACCAGTGAAGCTGTGTGTGGTGGTTTGAGCCTTAACTGGAAGTTAAGAGCTCAGGTGGGGGCAAGGCTGAGAATCTCTCCCCCCCTCCTCCCTCCCAACAGAGAGGGGAGAAAAGGAAGAAGCAAATCCACCAAACAATAATTTGGAGTCGGCTTGGAAGTAGAGAGGTAAAGAGTTGTCTTTAAGCAATATATATATATATATATATATATATATATATAACACAATAGCAGGAAAAAGGTTCACAAGGCAAGGAACAAGGATAGATGGGAGTGGGACAAAACCAAGAGAATAATACAAAACCAGCCTTTCTCTGAGGAAGCGTGGAGGCAGCAGGTCCGACCACGTGGCAGAGGAGGAGGAGGGCAGCTGCAGTAGCTCTCATCCAGCAGAGGCAGGAGCCAGAAAAGCCAGGCCAACAACAACGATGTCCTGCTTTTTATACCCTAGCTGTGCAGGGAGGGGGGAGTGGAACAGACTCAGCTTCCCAGGCGAAAAATGCCCTGCAGGGAGTGAAAAGTACCTGCAAGCCCTCCACCCTGCTTTGTTCTTTTGTTCTCAGAAAAGGGTGTTAACCCACCACACTGTGTCTTTTCACAATTCACATGTTTATTGCCATTCTTGGTTTTGTTCAAAATCCCCACACTTGCCTGTGTGCTCTTGGAACCTGTGGATTATAAAGCAGCAGCCCTGGTCCCTGCCGGAGACATAGCATGAGCATGATTGGATTGTTCCTGTGAAGTCTCTTTGCAAAGGTTCTTTAGCTGTGTGCCCTGACTCCCAGCCCCGGTGCTGGTGGAGCAGCAAGGTGGCAGTCGAATTGCACAACAGTTCTCTGCCCAGTTGAAGAACTCTTCTGTATTTTGTCTATTTTTGCTCAATGATGTTAAACTCTTCCCTTTCATGCAGATTGCAGCCACAACCCTGCTCTCCTACCTGTATGTGTGCTCTAAATACGTTGTTATTATTTTCACTATGTGGTGGTTTAGGCTGGGTGCTGGCCCGGATGCTACTGCACAGACCACACCTGGGAGGTCCCAAGGGGTGGGCCCAGCCCAGGGGGTGGTCACAGGAAACCAGGTATTCCATTCCCATAATGCCCTGCTCCCCTATCAAACATCCACGCGGGGTCTGCACTTCTCTTTCGTCCCCTGCTGCTGCCTAGGTAAAATGGCTTGAGCTGCCTCCCGGGGCCTGCCAGGCCCAAGGCTGGGTTGGGAGGGGGAGAAAGAGCCCTGGGGGTTGGGTGTACCCCCAGGTGGTGATGGGATCTCTCTCTCTTTGTCACGGTGCTTGTGGTTCTCTGTAAAACTTTCATTGTTCCTTTTTGTTTTTCTATTTAAACTTTCCATCACTTTTGCAATCCGTTTGTCTGAGTCGTTATTTCTGCCCGTGGGGGGAGGATTGCTCTCCCAAACCACAACACACTATTAATAAATAATAATTAATACTTTATTACTATTTCATATTTAACAATCACAGCACATCCTCAACTAGATCAGGTTGCCCAGATCTCTGCTGAGCCTCGCTTTGAATATCTCCAGGAATGGGGCCCCAGATACCTCCCTGGGCAATCTCTTTCAGCCTTCCACTCTCCTCATGCTGCAGAACTTGTTCCTAATATCCAATCTAAATCTGCTCTGCTCCAGTTTGAAGCCATTGCCCCAGGTCCTGTCACTGCAGCCCTTTGTAAACAGTCTCTCTCCATCCTTCAGGTACTGGAATTTCACTATTAGGTCTTGTTCCAGTGAGCTCTTTTTTATGAGGAATGAATTCATTACAGGTACCACAGGTGCTGATAGCTGTGGCTTTATTTAGTATAAAGATGACCGAGGCTGCGCTGCAGTGCTGCAAGGCACCGGCCCCAAAGCAAGGCACAGCCCCGGGAGTTACCCGGCGGTAAGGAATTAATGTCCTTAATTTAGAAATGCATCAAAAAGGTTCCAGGTAGGGTTAGGATATAGATTTGCAGGATGTGCAGGAGTTAGGCAACTTCAACAATTCTGTGCAAACTGGGAGGAATAGCAGAGAGAGAGCCCCCCGGAAGCAAAATGGCCTCAGCCACACAGGGGAGACTCAACCAGAATCCTGAAGCCAATGAGGCAATGAATTAATTCCTCACAGCTGATTCCCCCCAAGAAGGCAGTGCTGCTGCTGCTGCTGGATATGAGAGGCTTTGGGGAGCTCTCATGTGGCAGGCAGGGCAGGGGACCGGCAGGAAGGCCACGCAGTCCCGGGGCTGCTCTGGCTTCAGCAGGCTGTTAACGATGCTTCTCATGCTGGGCACTTGCTTTGTCCTGGGGAAACTGAGGCAAGGCAAAATCCTGGTTGCAAGGGGCAGCAGGCTTGGCTCTGACTCCTGAGCTCATGGCTTCTCTCCTAGCTTGTGGTGTGTAGGCTCCTGGCTTTGTCCCAGGGGCTGGACCAGGCACTCAAGGCAATGCAACTTGAGGCATCTTCAAGCCAGACAGGTCCAAGCAGTTTCAAGCAAGGCAAGGCTTGGGCAAGGCACAGGCCACTAGAGATCAGCCTATATATAAACCTTGCCCAAGATTCGATTGGGCAAACAGGCCACTGAAGCCAGCACACAGATACTCAATGAGAAGGGATTCTGCCAGGCTGTGGCCATAAAAGGCAGAGCCATAGGCCTGGGAGCTGTGGCCAGCACACTGCCCTTACCCCAGAAGCAGGGTTGTACACCAGTCCTGCATGGTCCTGTCCCCTTTGCTCCTTTTCCCACACTGCCCTGGCTGCTGCAGGAAGGAGGGGGCAGAGGGGGACCATGTCTGACACCTCAGGGTCTGGCTGGGTTTGTGCTGGGGGAGTTTGGCCCTACCATGACACCCAGTGAACCCGAGAGCAGAACCTGATCGCAAGCACAGCACAGCTGACTCACCCTGAACACCCTAGGAGCATCACGGCTGTGCCAAGGATCGCAACATGGCGGAGCTGACCGGATCTGACCAGAGCTGACCGGATCTGACCAGAGCTGACCGGAGCTGACTGGAGCTGACCGGAGCTGACCAGGGCTGACCAGAGGTGACTGGAGCTGACCAGAGGTGACTGGAGCTGACTAGAGCTGAGCAGAGCTGACCGTCTCCCATCCAGGCAGGCATCCCCCAGAGACCAAATCTTGTCTGCCTGGATTGGAGCAAACGGCAGCTGCCCAGTAGCGATATTCAGCTTTTTAAGGGTCCTGCATCCTGCAATGTGAGGCCAGGACACCACAGGAGCCTGGGCTGGAGCTTGGCGCCAAAGCCCCTCCCATATTTCACAATCCTGTTATGTAACTTCTCACCTACTGCTCACGTGAGCAGCCCACACAGGGGGTCTCAGGCCCCCTGCCCAGCAATAGCCTTCCTCATCTCCATTTCCCTCACGTCCATTAGTGGTCAAGCAGGAGCTCGAAGGTCTTTCGTGGTCAGCTCAGGATATCAACACATTCAGTACATTCCCATCCCCCTCCCCTTCATAAACAAAGGGCCTACAGATCCATGTTGTCCACTACTCTTACCGTGCACCTGGGAGCTGCTGGTCAAACACAGCATTCCCAGACACCCCCAGGCAGCTGGGCACAGGCACCAATTATTCCCAGGCAGTTCTCAGCAGCTGGATATTTCTAATCGAACTCCCTACTCCTCCTTCCCTGCTACAGGTCTCCCCAGAATCTCCTCTTCTCCAGGCTGACCAACCCCAGCTCCCTCAGCCTGTCCCCATAGCAGAGGTGCTCCAAGCCCCTGGATCATTTTTGTGGCCCTCCTCTGGACCCACTCCATCAGGTCCATGTCCTTCCTGTATTGAGGGCTCCAGAGCTGGACACAGTGCTCCAAAGCAAAGTGGCAGATTCCCCTCTCTCAATCTGCTGGCCGTGCTGCTTTGGATGCAACCCAGGCTGCCATTAGCCTTCAGGGTTGCAAGCTCACACTGCCTGCTCCTGTCCAGCTTCTCATCCACCAGCACCCCCAAGTTCTGCTTCTCAGGGCTGCTTTCTAACACTTCCTCTCCCAGTCTGTATTGATAGTGAGGATTGTTCTGGCCCCAGTACAGAACCCTGCACTTGCTCTTGTGGAACCTCATGAGGCTGACCTGGGCCACCTCTGCACCTTGTCCGGGTCCCTCTGGATGCCCTCCAGTCCCTCTGGTGTATCAACCCCACCACTCAGCTGGTGTCAGCTGCACACTGCTGCTGGTGCCTGGATCCCACTGCCTGTAGCACTGATAAAGATATTAAGCAGCACAGGTCCCAGCATGGACCCCTGAGGGACACCACTGTCACTGCTCTCCATCTGGACTTCAAGCCATTGACCACTACCCTCTAGATGTGACCATCCAGCCAATTCCTTATCCACTGAACAGTCCACCCAGCAAATCCATTTCTCTCCAACTTGGTGAGCAGGATGTTGTGGGGGGACCATGTCAAGGGCCTTGCAGAAGTCCAGATAGATCACATCCAGATGTCATCCCTTGTCCACTGACAGTCACATTATCATAGAAAGCCACTAGGTTGGTCAGGCAGGCCCTGCCCCTGATAAAGCCATGCTGGCTGTCTTGCATCGCCTCCCTGTCCTCCATGTGCCTCAGCTTGGCATCTAGGAGGATTGGTTCCCTGATCTTCCCAGGCACAGACGTGAGGATGACAGGTTGGTAGTTCCCAGGGTCCTCCTTTCTCTCCTTTTTAGCAATGACTGTGATGTGTCTTTTCTTCCAGTCCCCAGGGACTGTACCTGACTGCCAGGACTTTTGCCATATTATGGAATGTTCTGATGTCCTTCAGTGCAGGCCCAGTCTGGCTTCTCTAGCGTAGGCTGCTGCTGCTGCTACACTTTTGAGAACATTATCCCCACAGAAATGTCTTTCTTTAGGCCATTTCTGGGTCAGTCTTGGTCTGTGTGGTGTGACCCAGAGACTGTAGACATGAGGAGCTGTGATCTCCTTGTATTCAACATAAGAAAGTATCCTGCAGTGACTTTTCCTCTGAGCAACCTCCTCGAAGCCTTCTCTGAAGTTGCAGGGCAGGGCCTGTGTGCAGATAGAGATGGGAAATGAGTCCCAGCAGAGCAGCAGTGCCAGGGAGCCCCAGTGCTTGGGCTGTCCTGAGCTGCTCTTTCTTCCCTTCCACACTCTCCTGCTGAGCCCTTGTGTTGGGGCAAGGCTGAGAGCTGGCTGGACTGGTTCCTAGGCTGGACTGGACAGCAGCGCTGGGTGGCAATCCTCTCTCCGCAGCAGTGGAGAGGAGATGGAACCTGGGGTTAGCTGGTAGGCAGGTTCCCTCCACAGGACTCCAGCAGGTTCCCTCCACAGGACTCCAGCAGGTTCTCTCCAGATGATAGGGAGCAGACCTGTGGGGTCGGCCAGGCAGGGCCAGTAGGGCTGGTAGGGCTGGTCCCGGGACGGGGTCGGCCCTCACAGAGTCGGTCCTCACAGAGTTGGCTCACGTGGCAGGGCGGGGCAACAGCTCCCGATAGGCAGGCTCGGAGGCTCGCCAATCTGGCACGGCAGCAGGCAGGGCTGGACCCAGTGGGGGTCGGCCGTTCTGCAGGGGGCTCGGGGCTGGTGTGGAGCGGGCCCAGGGAAGAAGTGCAGCTACAGGGAGCAGTGACTTCCCGTTTACTTGGCTTAAAGGAGCAGCAGGACTCTCGGAGCGGTCCCGGCTTCGGAGCAGTGCTCTGGGTTTTCCCTGAGGTTTACAGGGCTCGGAGCGGTGTGGCCGCTCCTCTCCCACGACAGTGGGGTCACGCAGATGTGTGGACTACTGGGCTCGGTTAAGTCCCTTCTCCCCAGCAACTGGGCAGATCTTAGAAGAAGAAAAGAATAGAATAAAGCAGGTTGGAAGAGACCTTCAAGATCATCGTGTCCAACCTATCATCCAACTCCACCTAATCAACTAAACCATGCAACCAAGCACCCTATCAAGTCTCCTCCTGAACACCTCCAGTGACAGAGACTCCACTACCTCCCTGGGCAGTCCATTCCAATGGGCAATCACTCTCTCTGTGTTAAACTTCCTCCTAACCTCCAGCCTCAACCTGCCCTGGTGCAGCCTGAGACTGTGTCCTCTTGTTCTGGTGCTGGTTGCCTGGGAGAAGAGACCAACCTCTGCCTGTCTACAACCTCCCTTCAGGTAGTTGTAGAGAGCAAGAAAGTCACCCCTGCGTCTCCTCTTCTCCAGGCTAAGCAACCCCAGCTCCCTCAGCCTCTCCTCACAGGGCTTGTGTTCCAAACCCCTCACCAACTGTTGCCCTTCTCTGGAAACACTCCAACAAGTCAACCTCCTTCCTAAACTGAGGGGCCCAGAACTGGACACAGGACTCAAGGTGTGGCCTAACCAGTGGAGTGTACAGGGGCAGAATGAACTCCCTGCTCCTGCTGGCCACATTGTTCCTGACGCAGGCCAGGATGCCATTGACCCTCCTGGCTGCCTGGGCACACTGCAGGCTCATGTTCAGCCTACAATCAACCAGCACCCCCAGGTCCCTCTCTGCGTGGCCACTCTCCAGCCATTCTGACCCCAGCCTGTAGCACTGCATGGGGTTGCTGTGGCCAATGTGCAGAACCCGGCACTTGGCTGTGTTCAATCTCATGCCCTTGGACTCTGCCCATCTGTCCAGCCTGTCGAGGTCCCTCTGCAAAGCCTCTCTACCCTCCAGCAGATCAACTCCTGCCCCCAGCTTGGTGTCGTCTGCAAATTTACTACTGATGGACTCAATGCCCTCATCCAGATCATCAATAAAGATGTTAAAGAGCATGGGGCCCAGCACTGATCCTTGGGGCACACCACTAGTGTCTGACCACTAGCTGGATGTGGCACCATTCACCACCACTCTCTGGGCTCAGCCCTCCAGCCAGTTCCTAACCCAACGCAGTGTGCTCCTGTCCCAGCCAGGGGCTGATAGCTTGGCCAGGAGTTTGCTGGTGGGGGACAGTGTGAAAGGCCTTGCAGAGGTCCAGCTAGACTACAGGCCTCCCCACATCCACCAGGCAGTCACCTGATCATAGAAGGAGATCAGGTTGGTCAGGCAGGACCTGCCCTTCCTAAATCCATGCTGGCTAGACCTGAGCCCTTGGCCATCCTGGAAGTGCTGCGTGATCGCACTCAAGATGACCTGTTCCATAATCTTGCCTGGCACTGAGGTCAGGCTGACAGGCCTATAATTCCCTGGCTCTTCCAACCAACTCTTCTTGTGGATGGGCACCACGTTGGCCAGCTTCCAGTCTTCTGGGACCTCTCCAGTGATCTAGGACTGCTGAAAAATGATGGAGAGTGGCTTGGCAGCTCATCTGCCAGCTCTCTCAGCACCCTAGGATGGATTCCATCCGGTCCCATGGACTTGTCAGGATATAAATAGCTGAGAAGATCTCTAACTCTCCCATCCTGGAACAGAGGAGAACTATGCTTCTCCATGGCTCCTTCTGCCAGCTCTGCAGGCCAGCTGTCTGGAAGGCATTCTGTCCTGCTAGTACAAATTGAGGCAAAGAAGGTGTTAAGTACCTCTGCCTTTTCCTCATCCTTTGTTACAACGTTCCCCTCCATGTCCACCAAGGAGTGGAGGTTGTCCTTGCCCCTCTTCTTGCTATTAATATATTTATAGAAGGACTTTTTGTTGTCCTTCACAGCAGAGGCCAGCCTGAGCTCTAAATGTGCTTTTGCCTCCCTAATTTTCTTCCTACATATCCTAGCAACATCCTTAAACATTCCATGGGTTGCCTCCACTTTCTTCCACAGATGACAGAACCCTCTTTTTTTCCCTTAGTTCTATTAGAAGCTCATTGCCCATTCAGGTTGGCCCTTTTCCCCCGGGGCTCATCTTCTGGCACATTGGCACAGCCTGTTCCTGCACCTTCAAGAGTTCTGCCTTGAAGCAGCTCCAGCTCTCCTGGACCTCACCCTCAATCTCCAGTGCCCCATACCTGTTTTTCAAGGGCAGTGGGGAAGGTGAGGGAAGACAAGGAGGTTTTACTTTGTGTCTTTTGAGAGGAACCTGCGTCCATTCCCCTCTGCTTTTTGGATAACCAGCCCCTGCTGGGGGAGCCCGCAGAGCCTGCTTACTCTGGTTGATCTCTTTCCTCCTCTGGTTCGTCTCTTTTCTACATTCCCTTACATCTCTAAGACTAGCAACCTCATTCTTCAGTCTGGCAACCAGGTTAAGCAGATAGTCGATCTGCTCACACCTAATGCAAGCGTTGCCCCCATTACCCT
This sequence comes from Colaptes auratus, assembly GCA_015227895.2. Lineage (NCBI taxonomy): Eukaryota > Metazoa > Chordata > Aves > Piciformes > Picidae > Colaptes > Colaptes auratus. The sequence goes on along the minus strand of JAAWVA010000030.1, from coordinate 1,539,692 downwards.
GCATCTCAAGAGCCAGGTTCCAGCACCCTCTGCAGCCAGATACCTGGACAGCTACCTGCTTGTGTTCTACCTCAGTCTGGGTCGACACTGATTTTTTTAAGGAGTTCTTGCTGCCAGTCACAGCCATGCCTGCCCCTGGCCACAGCACCCACTGGACAAACAGAAGAAGTGTGGCAGAGAGGAGACGGGAGAGCTTCCTGCTGAACAGAAGCCCCGCCAGTCGCTGCTGTCCCTTTTAAGATCTGCTGCCGATGACGCTGGGATCAGGAGCCGCGGGCACGTGAAGAGAGGGTTGCTCCGAGCCTCGCAGCCTCGCAGGAATCGCCATGGTCCCGGCGGTTCCCGCAGCCTGAAAAGGTAGCTGTTGGGGATGAGCGGTGCACACAGGGCTACCGCGGTTCCCTTGCTCAGCGTGGGTCAGGCAGAGGCTGACTCTGTTTGCAGGATGTTGGATGTGGTCTGCAGAGCCTGCACCCAGTATGGTGTTGCCCGTAGCCAGTCCAGGAACCAGCCCTGCCAGCCCTGCCGAGCCAACTCCACAGGACTGCTCCCCATTGCATCAAGGGAGCTGCTGGAGTCCTGCTAAGGGAGCCTGCCAACTGACAAAGGTCTACGTTCATCCCCTCCCTGCCCCCTGCGGGAGAAGAAGCTGCCCCCACAACCACCAGCCAGGGGGAGCTCGCCCCAGAACAGACCTGCCGCAGGGCGCCAGCCTCATGCGACAGCAGCGTGCTGCAGCCTGGCAACTAACCTTGCTGCAAAGCAAGACAGGGTGTATCTTTCACATGCTTTGCAGTCACTACCATGCAGTTTAATGCACGATATGTTTTGCTCAAGCCTCAGCTCGAATTGCCTCTGACACATTGCAATCTCTCTACAGTTAGTTAAACTGACAGAATCTTGTCGAGTCGCCACCTGGTGGACAATCAGCAGGATTGCAGCCTTAGTTCCTTGAGTTGAAATTAATTCTGCAAATATTCAAATTGGTTTCAAATTGTAAATACTAAACCAGTTCTGGGGGATATTTCACAACTATGCACTAGAATATGTATATAAAACAGTGATTAATTAGTTATCAATAATTTGCAATCATGAGAAATAATTGTCATGATTCATATTTCATATTCATAAATTGATAACCTCTTCACAAACAAGGGCAGTGCTGTGGGAGGTTAAACCAGCCCATGGATTTCTTTTTCAAGGAACAGGTAGGGAGGATGGAGAGATATCAGTGAGGGGGGTGAGAGATTGAGGTGAACTTGGAGAGGGGACTGGGTGTCCTCAAAGGAAGAGCTGCAGCTATGGGACACCATAGGGCAGGCTGTGGTGGGGACCACTGAGGGCATTGGCAGCGCTGAAAGCCCTCATCAGAGATGACCTCTTCATCAGCATGGCTGTGGCCATTGTCTCTGCAACCAGAAGGTAGCTGAACTTTATTCACAAAGCCCTCATTGCCTCCTTGCCCCACCCAGCAGTGTCGCACCATAGACCTGCTCCAGCCATTGCACATCCTCACATCCCAGTGCCCCAGGAAGAGCCCTGAGCCATGTCTGAGGGACAGGATCTGCTTTCCAAGGGGCTGGGGGCCAGGACTTGGCCCTTTGGCTTGATCAAGCCCATCCAGAATTCCTCAACATCAGAGCAACCTTGATATTGTCTTGGTCTTCCTATACTTCTTGCTTCTGCTTTTCTGCTCTAACAAGCCGCTGGGGAGGCTTTGTCAGTGATGGTCCTCAGTGGGACCCATTAAAGCTCCAGCAAAGTTGGCAGTTTATATTTGGCTTCCTGAAAGGTTTCTTCAGCTTGCTCTCAGTCTCTGAGACTCATGGACTCAACACCAAAGCCACCAGAGGAGTCATTAAATGCCTTGGGCTGGTCCTCTGCTGCTGAGCTGAGCCAGGCTCCTGGGCTGGAGGGAGCTGCTGGCAAGCAGGCAGCACTGCAGAGAGACAGCTCTGCCCAGGAGCTGCTCCTCTGCACAGGGCAGCAGGGCTGAGGGCACTGCCAGGGGAGATGAGGAAGGCAGAGGGAGCTTCCAGGTAGCCAGGAGAGGTTGGGTGCTGAGAGCTCAAAGAGGAGAAAGCTTCCCAGCCCTGGACGTGGTGAGTCTGTGGTGCAGGACGATGGATTTGCAGTTTGTGGAGCTTGTAAAGCTGCCACATCCCACAGCCTCTGGCATCTCTCTCTTCTAGAGAGGAGCAGGAGATGCTCCAGAGCAGAGCTTCCCATCTGCACCATCAGAGACACAGGACATGACAGCTGCCTCCTGCTGGAATGACTGCAAGGCTGTGAAGCTTGGAGTGCACAAAGTTCCTGCAAAGAAGGAGAAGTAAATGTGAGAGGATTGTCTGGAAAATAGCCAAGGAGTTGTCTGAAGGAATTCTCTCCTAACCTGTGTGATGTCTTCTCCTCTTTCAACAGTCCTCCATGCCCAGAGACAGACCATGTCCAACAGCAGCTCCATCACCCACTTCCTCCTGCTGGCATTCACAGGCACAAGGCAGCTGCAGCTCCTGCACTTCTGGCTCTTCCTGGCCACCTACCTGGCTGCCCTGCTGGGTAACAGTCTCATCATCACCACCATAGCCTGGGACCACCACCTCCACACCCCCATGTACTTCTTCCTCCTCAACCTCGCCCTCATTGACCTGGGCTACATCTCCACCACTGTCCCCAAATCCATGGCCAATTCCTACTGGGACACCAGGGCCATCTCCTATGCAGGATGTGCTTCTCAACTCTTTTTCTTTTCCTTGTTCCTTTCAGCAGAGTATTTCCTCCTCACCATCATGGCCTACGATCACTACGCTGCCATCTGCAGACCCCTGCACTATGAGACCCTCCTGGGCAGCAGAGTTTGTGTCCTCCTGGCAGCAGCTGCCTGGGCCTGTGGCTTTCTCACCGCTCTGCTGCACACAGCCAATACATTTTCCCTGCCCCTCTGCCAGGGCAACTCTGTGGAGCAGTTCTTCTGTGAAGCCCCCCAGATCCTCAAGCTCTCCTGCTCCACATCCTACCTTAGGGAACTTAGGTTGATCGTGCTCAGTGCCTCTTTATTCTTTCTTTGCTTTGTGTTCATTGTGGTGTCCTATGTGCAGATCTTCAGGGCAGTGCTGAGGATCCCCTCTCAGCACGGGTGCCACAAAGCCTTTGCCACCTGCCTCCCTCACCTGGCTGTGGTCTCCCTATTTATCACCACTGGCTTCTTTGCCCACCTGAAGCCCCTCTCCATCTCCTCCCCATCCCTGGATGTGGTGATGGCAGTTCTGTACTCGGTGGTGCCTCCAGTAGTGAACCCTCTCATCTACAGCCTGAGGAACCAGGAGCTGAAGGCTGCCCTCAGCAAACTGATCCCTGGATGTTTTCAGAAACAATACACTCTCTCTTTTCTCCTGCAGAGCAGTTCTGATGCCTCTCAGGGCAGGCCCAGCCTGGCTTCTATACCTTTTGCTTTTGGTGGGGGATTTTGACTTGTGAGGATGCTGTCATCTCCTCTCCCTTTTCTTTTCTCTCCCAGGGTTTGTGAAGAGGAGCTGTGCTCCTTGTTTCTTTAAACAAAATCAAAGGCCTTTCAGTAAGATTTTCCTGCCTCAAATCCTTCTTCCAAGACTTTTCTGGAACTTCAGGGACAGTTTCCCAAGTGCCCAAGAGCATGTCCCATAGATGAAGGCAGCAGTGAGCAGCTCAACTATGTGAGTGTGCAGGGGTGGGGCAGGCAGAAGTGCTCTGCAGAGAGCAAACTGATCACTGAGTGTTTTCAAAAACAATAAAGTGTCTTCTCCTGCAGAACAGTTCTTGAGGATCTGCTGGGATCACAGAATCACAGGATGGGCTGGGCTGGAGAAGACCTCCAAAGGTCATCCAGGCAAGCTTCTTCTGCAGTCAGAAGTGGCATCCTGTGGTGGAGCGTGCATTATGCCCATATTTATGCCCAAAATAAGCCCGAAACATCTCTCCGCATGTTTTGCTCAAACCCTCCTTCCCCTCTCTTCTGGAGTGGGTAGTTAGCCAGAGTTGAAAACAGAAAGGGGCCAGGCTTCAATAAGCCTGGATAACCAATCCTGTTCAATATCTTTGTTGGTGATCTGGATGAGGGTATTGAGTCCATCAGCAGTAAGTTTGCAGATGACACTAAGCTGGGGGCAGGTGTTGAGCTGTTAGAGGTTAGGAGAGCTCTGCAGTGGGTCCTTCACAGGCTGGACAGATGGGCAGAGTCCAAGGGTATGAGATTAGTTGGAGTGCTAGGTTCTACACATCGGCTGCAACAACCCCGGGCAGTGCTACAGGCTGGGGTCAGGGTGGCTGGAGAGCTGCCAAACAGAAAGGGACCTGGGGGTAGTGGCTGACAGCAGCTGAACATGAGCCAGCAGTGTGCCCAGGTGGCCAAGAAGGCCAATGGCATCCTGGCCTACATCAGGAATAGTGTGACCAGCAGGAGCAGGGAAGTCATTCTGCCCCTGTACCCATGACTGGTTAGGCCACACCTTGAGTCCTGTGCCCAGTTCTGGGCTCCTCAGTTCCAGAAAGATGTTGAGTTGCTGAAAGGTGTCCAGAGAAGGGCAACAAAGCTGTGGAGGGGTCTGGAGCAGAGCCCTGTGAGGAGAGGCTGAGGGAGCTGGGGTTGTTCAGCCTGGAGAAGAGGAGGCTTGAGGGAGACTTTATTGCTGTCTACAACTACAGGGAGTAGTAGACAGGGAGGTTGTAGCCAGGTGGGGTTTGGTCTCTTCTATGAGGCACCCAGAACCAGAACAAGTTCTTCAGAGGAGAGATTGGCCTTGGGATGTGCTGCCCAGGGAGGGGCTGGGGTCGACATCCCTGGAGGTGTTTAAGAAAAGCCTGCATGAGACACTTGGTGCCATGGTCTGGTTGAGTATTTAGGGTTGGGTGATTGTTTTGACTTGATGATCTTGGAGGTTTCTTCCAACCTGCTTGATTCTGTGATTCTCGAGACCTCATGCCTGCCTGTAGCCCAGAACCAAGACATAGTATCAGTCAGGGTTGGAAGGAACCACAAGGATCCTCTAGTTCCAACCCCCCTGCCAGGGGCAGGGACACCCCACACTAGATCAGGCTGGCCAGAGCCTCATCCAGCCTGGGCTTGAACACCTCCAGGGACGGGGCCTCAACCACCTCCCTGGACAACCCATTCCAGGGCTTCACCACCCTCACGGGGAAGAACTTCCTCCTCATTCCAGTCTGAATCTCCCCACCTCCAGCTTCATTCCATTCCCCCCTAGTCCTATCACTCCCTGAGAGCCTGAAAAGTCCCTCCCCAGCCTTCTTGTAGGCCCCTTCAGATACTGGAAGGCCACAATGAGGTCACCTCACAGCCTTCTCTTCTCCAGACTGAACAGCCCCAACTCCTTCAGTCTGTCCTCATAGGAGAGGTGCTCCAGCCCTCTGCTCATCCTCGTGGTCCTTCTCTGGACACCTTCCAGCACCTCCAGATCCCTCTTGTAATAGGGGCTCCAGAACTGGAGGCAGTACTCCAGGTGGGGTCTCACCAGAGCTGAGTAGAGGGGGAGAATCCCCTCCCTTGACCTGCTGGCCACACTTCTCCTGATGCAGCCCAGGATCTGATTGGCTTTCCGGGCTGCAAGTGCACACTGAGAGCTCCTTTTGAGCTTCTCCTCCCCCAGCACCCCCAAGTTCTCTCCTCTGGGCTGCTCTCCAGCCAGTCCCTGCCCAGCCTGGATTTGTGCCTGGGATTGCCTCCACCCAGATGCAGGACCCTGCACTTGGTCTTGTTGAAGCTCATGAGGTTGGCTTGTGCCCACCTCTCCAGCCTGTCCAGGTCCCTCTGGATGGCATCCCTTCCCTCCAGCGTGTCTGCTGCACCACACAGCTTGGTGTCATCAGCAAACTTGCTGAGGGTGCACTCAATGCCACTGTCCATGTCACCCACAAAGATGTTGAACAAGCCTGGTCCCAGGACTGATCCCTGAGGCACTCTGCTTGTCCCTGGCCTCCACTGGGACATGGAGCCATTGACAGCCACTCTTTGGGTGTGGCCATCAAGCCAGTTCTTTATCCATCTGGTGGTCCATCCATCAAACCCATGTGTCACCAGCCTGGAGACCAGGATGTGGTGTGGGACAGTGTCAAAGGCTTTGCTCAGGTCCAGGTAAATGACATCAGTTGCTCGCCCCTCATCTATTAATGCTGTCACTTGTTCATTGAAGGCCACCTGGTTTGTCAGGCAGGTTTTGCCTTTGGCAAAGCCATGCTGACTGCTCCCAATCACCTCTTCACTACTCTTCTGAGTCAGTAGTGCCTCCAGGAGGATCTGCTCCATGATCTTTCCAGGCACAGAGGTGAGACTGACTGGCCTGTAGTTCCCTGGTTCCTCCTTCTTACCCTTTTTGACAATGGGAGCAATGTTTCCCCTTTTCCAGTCTGTGGGGACTGCCCCAGGCTGCCAGGACTTTTGGAATATAATAGAGAGGGGCTTAGCAACCTCATCTGCCAGTTCTCTCAGCACCCGTGGGTGTATCCCATCGGGTCCCATGGACTTGAACACTTTGAGGTTCTTCAGGTGATCACGAACCTGAGCTTCACTTATGAAGGGCAGTTCTTCCTCCCCGTCCCTGGCATTGTCTGCCATGACTCCAGGAGTGTGGCTGGAGGCCCTTGCAGTGAAGACTGAGGGAAAGAAGTGATTGAGTACCTCAGCCTTTTCCACATCACTTGTGACCAATTCACCACTTTCCTTTCTGAAGGGGCCCACACCTTCCCTACTCTTCTTCATGCCATTAATATACCTGTAGAAGTTCTTAGTGCTCCCTTTAACCTCCCTGGCTAGATTCAATTCAAACTCTGCTTTGGCTTTCCTAACCAGGTCTCTTGCTGCTTGGGCAGCTTCCTTATATCGCCCCTGTTCTAGCTGTCCTTCCCTCCATTGCCTGTAGAGTTTCTTTTTAAGTAATAGTGTGTCCAGGAGCTCCTTGTTCATCCAGGCAGGCCTCCTAGCATTCTTTCCTGCTTTTCTCTTTGTTGGTATACATAGCTCCTGGACACAGAGGAGGTGGTCCTTGAATACTGACCAGCTGTCCTGGGTCCCTCTTCCCTCCAGGGCTTTGTCCCACGACACTTTGGCTGGCAGATCCCTGAAGCGATTGAAGTCTGTAGGCCTAAAGTCTGGGGTCATAAGCTTAGAATAGGTCCTCCTGATTGCCCTGAGGAGATTAAACTCAACTGCTTCACGGTCACTGCAGCCAAGGCTGTCTCTGAGACTCACATTGGTTACCAGCCCTTCCCTGTTGGTGAGAACAAGGTCCAGCAGAGCACCTTTTCTTGTTGGTTCCTCTACCATTTGGAGGAGGAAGTTGTCTTCTGTGCAGTCCAGGAACATCCTGGATTACTGGTGCCTTGCTGTGTTGTCCCTCCAGCAGATGTCAGGTGGTTGGAATCACCCATGAGGACCAGGGCCTGTGAGCTGGAAGCTGCTTCTATTTGCCTATGGAGGGCCTCATCTGCTTGGTTCTGCTGGTCAGGTGGCCTGTAGGAGACCCCCACAGTAATATCTCCTTCCCCTGTCTTGCCTTTAATTTTAACCCATACACTCTCAACCAGCTCATCATCCCTCCCCAGGTGGAGCTCCACTGATTCCAGCTGGTTCTTGACATAGAGGGCAACACCTCCTCCTCTCCTTCCCTGCCTATCCTTCCTAAAAAGCTTGTACCCATCTATCCCTACATTCCAATCATGGGAATCATCCCACCAAGATTCAGTAATGCCCACTATGTCATGGCCTCCCAGCAGCACAGTGGCCCTTAATTCATCCTGTTTGTTGCCCAAGCTGCATGCATTTGCATAGAAGCACTTCAGCTGGGCTGGCCCTGTCATCCTCTTGTGCCAATTCCCCTTGGTTTCCACAGAGTGTCCTGGTGTGTCATTTGTGTCTTGCCTCAGGGCAGCAAGTTGAGAGCCCTTAGCAGCTCTCCATCCCTCTGCCTCTGGTGAGCTGCCCCTCTGTTTGTCACAGACCAGCAGGAGACTATTAATCCCATCCCCCTTCAAATCTACTTTAAAGTCCTATCAATGAGCCCTGACAATTCCTGCCCCAGGATCCTTTTCCCCCTCTGGGGCAAGTTTGTCCCATAAGTTGTTTGCAGCTCTGGTGCCTTGTAAACCAAGCCATGATTGTAGAACCCAAATCCCTGTGGATGGCACCAGCCCTGGAGCCATGAATTGACCTGTTGGCTCTTCCTCAATGTTCCCTCGTCCATCACTGACGTTAGAGGGATAGTAGAGAACACAACCTGAACTCCTGATCCCTTTAGCAGTGGCCCTAAGGTTCTGAAATATCTTTTAATTGATTGTGAGCCTCTCATTTCTGCATCGTCACTACCCACCTGAAAGACCAGCAGCGGGGAGTAGTCTGAAGGACTCACGAGTTTGGGAATTTTGCCTATAATGTCCTTTACTTGGGCACCAGGGAGGCAGCAGACCTCTCTATGAAATGGGTCTGGTCTGCATATTAGGCCCTCTGCTCCCTTCAGGAGGGAGTCTCCTATAACAATGACCCTATGAGGTTTCTTTTCCAGATTAGTTTTGATGGCTGGCCTGAGGCAAGCTGTCATTGGTGCAGCTTCTGACCTTCTTGAGTCCTCAACCTTACCGATGACCTGTTCCTCCTGCAGAGCCTCATACCTATTCTGTAAGTGCACTGAAGGCAGCGCGCTGCTCAAAGTAGCAGGCTTGTTCCATTTGCATTTCCTCTGTCGGGCAGAGAGCTGTTCCCATTGGCCCTGCTCATGTGGGTTACTACAGGGAGGCTGAGAGGCTTGCTGATGGGAGGGTATCAAACCCCCTGCTCCACTAAGAGTTACCCCTTGTTCTGGTTTCGTAGAGGAAACTATTATGGAAATAGTCAATTTTCCTTACGCTGTCTCTTATAGCTCTTGGCCTTTCTACCTCTTCTTTTAGTTCAGCCACCATGCTTATCAGATCACTGATCTGCTCACACCTAACACAGGAGTTGTTCCTTCCATCCTCCATATCAAGTGCCAGGTCCCAGCACTCACTGCAGCCACCTACCTGAATACCTGCATGCTTGTGTGTGGTCTCTGTTTGGGTGCCCACTGTTCTTCTACTAGGCTTTGTTCTAGTAGTAACCACCTTGCAGTAACCACCCTCTCCACCCGGTGTTGGTTGTTTTTTTGGTTTGTTTTGGGTTTTTTTGGTTTGTTTGTTTGTTTTCCCCCTGTCAGTGAGAAGGCTGAGCTGAGGTCCTCGCCGCTGCCTCCTCTCTCCTCAGCCACACGCTGGGTTCTGTTTGGTTGGTGCGTGGTTTCCATGGCAACCCCTCCCCCTGCTACGTCATTGCACTCAGGCACGTAGGCAACCCAAGCCTGCTGCCGCTCCTCCCCTCTTCAGGAGGTCTTGAGCCACCAGCCCCTTACCGCCTGAAAAGCAAGGAAAGCAAAGCCAAAAGCAAGCTCCCAGAGCTGAGCTCCTCGCCACTGCCTCCTCTCTCCTCAGCCACACACTGGGTTCTCAGTTTACCATGCCTCAGTTTACCCAGAATCAGCAAGAAGCCTTTCTTGGAAGCTGCACTGAGACCACAGCCTGCTCTGTGTCATCCTGGTCCTGTGCACAAAGGGACAGAAACCCAGGAGAACTGTTTGCCAAGCCCTGGTGTGGTGGGTTTAGGCTATGCCTTTAAAATTTAGCTGCAGATTTTGAGCATAAAAGTAGAAAATTATAAATAAATTCCTGGTGGGTGTAAAAAGGAAAACAAAAGATTGTTCTAAGCAAATTCACTGGGTAAATGTCTGGGGTAAAAGGAGGTGTGCCATAACAAGTCTTCACATTTCACTTCCATTCCCATTCCTTTTCTCTTCTCTTGGCTGTTTTGCTTCACCCAGGAGACAATGTGCTGTTTCTGGCTGGCCATGAGATAAGACTGACACTGCTTTCTCTCAGCTTCTCTCTCTCGCTCGGTACTGGGGAGTCTGGGAGGTTTGGGGGGGGGGCAGTGGAGCAGCTTCCCTGTTGTTTTTTCTTGACCAGGGGGTATTGTGTTGTTTGCTAATTGTAAACACCTACATAACATTGTAACTCCTGTATGCTCTGTACACATCCACTGCATTCCACTGCAGAGTGCAGTTTGTGCTTGTAGATGCAGTCTCATTTGCTTCTACCTGATTTGGTCTGGCTTAAGTTAATGCTGGGGGAACTTCAACCCACCTGTGGTGGGTTAACGCCCTTTCTGAAAACCAAAAAAACAAAGCAGGGTGGAGGGCTTGTGGGTACTTTGCCCTCCCTGCAGGGTGTTTTCCACCTGGGAAGCTGAGTCTGTTCCACTCCCCCCTCCCTGCCCAGATAGGGTATAAAAAGCAGGGCATTGCAGCTATTAGCTCTCCTTTTTGGCTTCTGCCTCCCCTGGATGAGAGCTACTGTGGCTGCTTTCCTGCTCCTCTGCCACATGGTCGGGCCTGATGCTTCTCCCTACTGCCTCCGTGCCTCTTCAGAGAGAGACTGGTTTTTGTATTATTCTTTTTTGTCCCGCTCCCATCCATCCTTGTTCCTTGCCCTTGTGAACCTTTCCTGGTTTATATATATATATATAAATATATATATATATAAAAATATATATATAACAATATATATATAAATATATATATAAATATATATATATATATCACAGTATCACAGTATCACAGTATAACCAAGGTTGGAAGAGACCCCAAAGGATCATCAAGTCCAACCTGTCCCAACAGACCTCACAACTAGACCATGGCACCAAGCGCCACGTCCAATCTCCCCTTGAACACCTCCAGGGACGGCGACTCCACCACCTCCCTGGGCAGCCCATTCCAATGACGAATGACTCGCTCAGTGAAGAACTTCCTCCTCACCTCGAGTCTAAACCTCCCCTGGCACAGCTTGAGACTGTGTCCTCTTGTTCTGGTGCTGGTTGCCTGGGAGAAGAGACGAACCCCCTCCTGTCTACAACCACCTTTCAGGTAGTTGTAGAGAGCAATGAGGTCACCTCTGATCCTTCTCTTCTCCAGGCTAAACAATCCCAGCTCACTCAGCCTCTCCTCATAGGGCTTGTGCTCAAGGCCTCTCACCAGCCTTGTTGCCCTTTTCTGGACACGTTCAAGTATCTCGATGTCCTTCTTAAACTGAGGGGCCCAGAACTGGACACAGTACTCAAGGTGTGGCCTAACCAATGCAGAGTACAGGGGCAGAATGACCTCCCTGCTCCTGCTGGCCACACTATTCCCAATACAGGCCAGGATGCCATTGGCCCTCTTGGCCACCTGGGCACACTGTTGGCTCATGTTTAGGTGGGTGTCAATCAGCACCCCCAGGTCCCTCTCTGTTTGGCAGCTCTCCAGCCACTCTGACCCCAGCCTGTAGCCCTGCATGGGGTTGCCGTGGCCAAAGTGCAGCACCCGGCACTTGGACTTATTAAATGCCATCCCATTGGACTCTGCCCATCTGTCTAGTCGGTCGAGGTCCCTCTGCAGAGCCTTTCTACCCTCTAACTGACTAACATCTGTTCCCAACTTGGTGTCATCTGCAAACTTGCTGATGACTGACTCAACCCCCTCATCCATATCATCAATGAAGATGTTAAAGAGGATGGGGCCCAGCACCGATCCCTGGGGGACGCCGCTGGTGACTGGCCGCCAGCCAGACGCGGCACCATTCACCACCAATATATATATATATATTGTTTAAAGAGAACTCTTTACCTCTCTACTTCCAAGCTGACTCCAAATTATTGTTTGGTGGATTTGCTCCTTCCTTTTTTTCCCCCCTCTCTGTTGGGAGGGAGGAGGGGGGAGTGGGGGGAGAGATTCTCAGCCTTGCCCCCATCTGAGCTCTTAACTCCCAGTTAAGGCTTAAACCGTCACACCACCACACCTGGGGAGAACCTGAACCTTGCCACAGCCTCGAGGTAGTGTCACCATCAAAGCAGGCAGGAAGCTGCTTGAATTGCTTCAGGCAGCTCTGTGTGTCTGCTGCAGATTGCAGCCAGCCGAGCAGCACCAAGGGGTGCCAAGCTGTGACCTGCTCGCCTGAGCAGGCAGGGAGTTGCCACCCTCTGCAGCCAGCCTGGGCCATAGAGACCCGGGAGTCACCCAAGTGCGGGAGAGGGAGCTGTTGCTTGCCACTCTGACAGCCCAAGAGCCCAAGTGCCATGGTGATGCAGCTGCTGTGCCCCAGGAAGGAGGCCCAGGAAAAGCAGCAGCCAAGAATCGGTGCCAGTGGCTCCTTTTGAGCTGGAGCCTGCTACAGTCTGAGCCAAGGGACAGCTGCTCTGCACACCCTCCCACACACCCTGCCAGCCACTCCAGGAGGGGAACTGCTCCCCCACAGTGCTCTGCAAACTCCACAGCACCCATAGCCTCTTTCAGGTGAATCTGACTTCAGGCAGTCTTCAGCACATCGCTGGGAGCCCAAGTTGCACCCACAGCTGCGGGAAAGAACTGCTTCCACCACATCCTGCAGGGACTGCTGCAGAGACAGCCACAGCCCCACAAGCCTCAGCACCTACTGGCTTGGCTGCAGCTACAAAGCTAGAAAGCCACCAGTGAAGCTGTGTGTGGTGGTTTGAGCCTTAACTGGAAGTTAAGAGCTCAGGTGGGGGCAAGGCTGAGAATCTCTCCCCCCCTCCTCCCTCCCAACAGAGAGGGGAGAAAAGGAAGAAGCAAATCCACCAAACAATAATTTGGAGGCGGCTTGGAAGTAGAGAGGTAAAGAGTTGTCTTTAAGCAATATATATATATATATAACACAATAGCAGGAAAAAGGTTCACAAGGGCAAGGAACAAGGATAGATGGGAGTGGGACAAAACCAAGAGAATAATACAAAACCAGCCTTTCTCTGAGGAAGCGCGGAGGCAGCAGGGAGAAGGATCAGGTCCGACCACGTGGCAGAGGAGCAGGAGGGCAGCTGCAGTACAATACAATACAATACAATACAATACAACAGGTTGGAAGAGACCTTCAAGATCATCACGTCCAACCCATCAACCAATCCAACCCACCTAAATACAATACAGTACCATACAGTACAATACAGTACAAAACAGTACAATACAGTACAATACAGTACAATACAACCCACCTAAACACTAAAGAACTAAACCCTGGCACCAAGCACCCCATCAAGCCTCTTCTTGAACACCTCCAATGAAGGTGACTCCACCACTTCCACAGGCAGCTGATTCCAGTGGGCAATCACTCTCTCAGTATAGAACTTCTTCCTAACTTCCAGTCTAAACCTGCCCTGGCGCAGCCTGAGACTGTGTCCTCTTGTTCTGGTACTGGCTGCCTGGGAGAAGAGACCAACCTCCGCCTGGCTACAACCTCCCTTCAGGTAGTTGTAGAGAGCAATAAGGTCACCCCTGAGTCTCCTCTTCTCCAGGCTAAGCAACCCCAGCTCCCTCAGCCTCTCCTCATAGGGCTTGTCTTCCAAACCCCTCACCAACTTTGTTGCCCTTCTCTGGACACGCTCCAGTAAGACAACATCTTTCCTAAACTGAGGGGCCCAGAACTGGACACAGTACTCAAGGTGCGGCCTAACCAGTGCAGTGTACAGGGGCAGAATGACCTCCCTGCTCCTGCTGGCCACACTGTTTCTGATGCAGGCTAGGATGCCATTGGCCTTCTTGGCTGCCTGGGCACACTGCAGGCTCATGTTCAACCTACAATCAACCAGCACCCCCAGGTCCCTCTCTGCCTGGCCGCTCTCCAACCACTCTGACCCCAGCCTGTAGCACTGCATGGGGTTGTTGTGGCCAATGTGCAGACCCCGGCACTTGGATGTGTTCAATCTCATGCCGTTGGATTCTGCCCATCTGTCCAGCCTGTCCAGGTCCCTCTGCAAAGCCTCTCTGCCCTCCAGCAGATCAACTACTGCCCCCAGCTTGGTGTCGTCCACAAATTTACTGATGATGGACTCGATGCCCTCATCCAGATCATCAATAAAGATGTTGAAGAGCATGGGGCCCAGCACTGATCCCTGGGGCACACCACTAGTGACTGGCCGCCAGCCGGATGTGGCACCATTCACCACCACTCTCTGGGCTCGGCCCTCCAGCCAGTTCCTAACCCAACGCAGTGTGCTCCCATCCAAGCCATGGGCTGCCAGCTTGGCCAGGAGTTTGCTGTGGTAGCTCTCATCCAGCAGAGGCAGGAGCCAGAAAAGCAGGGCCAACAACAACGATGTCCTGCTTTTTATACCCTAGCTGTGCAGGGAGGGGGGAGTGGAACAGACTCAACTTCCCAGGCGAAAAACGCCCTGCAGGGAGTGAAAAGTACCTGCAAGCCCTCCACCCTGCTTTGTTCTTTTGTTCTCAGAAAAGGGTGTTAACCCACCACACTGTGTCTTTTCACAATTCACATGTTTATTGCCATTCTTGGTTTTGTTCAAAATCCCCACACTTGCCTGTGTGCTCTTGGAACCTGTGGATTATAAAGCAGCAGCCCTGGTCCCTGCAGGAGACATAGCATGAGCATGATTGGATTGTTCCTGTGAAGTCTCTTTGCAAAGGTTCTTTAGCTGTGTGCCCTGACTCCTAGCCCCGGTGCTGGTGGAGCAGCAAGGTGGCAGTCGAATTGCACAACAGTTCTCTGCCCAGTTGAAGAACTCTTCTGTATTTTGTCTATTTTTGCTCAATGATGTTAAACTCTTCCCTTTCATGCAGATTGCAGCCACAACCCTGCTCTCCTACCTGTATGTGTGCTCTAAATATGTTGTTATTATTTTCACTATTAATAAATAATAATTAATACTTTATTACTATTTCATATTTAACAATCACAGCACATCCTCAACTAGATCAGGTTGCCCAGATCTCTGCTGAGCCTCGCTTTGAATATCTCCAGGGATGGGGCCCCAGATACCTCCCTGGGCAATCTGTTTCAGCCTTCCACTCTCCTCATGCTGCAGAACTTGTTCCTAATATCCAATCTAAATCTGCTCTGCTCCAGTTTGAAGCCATTGCCCCAGGTCCTGTCACTGCAGCCCTTTGTAAACAGTCTCTCTCCATCCTTCAGGTACTGGAATTTCACTATTAGGTCTTGTTCCAGTGAGCTCTTTTTTATGAGGAATGAATTCATTACAGGTACCACAGGTGCTGATAGCTGTGGCTTTATTTAGTATAAAGATGACCGAGGCTGCGCTGCAGTGCTGCAAGGCACCGGCCCCAAAGCAAGGCACAGCCCCGGGAGTTACCCAGCGGTAAGGAATTAATGTCCTTAATTTAGAAATGCATCAAAAAGGTTCCAGGTAGGGTTAGGATATAGATTTGCAGGATGTGCAGGAGTTAGGCAACTTCAACAATTCTGTGCAAACTGGGAGGAATAGCAGAGAGAGAGAGCCCCCCGGAAGCAAAATGGCCTCAGCCACACAGGGGAGACTCAACCAGAATCCTGAAGCCAAAGAGGCAATGAATTAATTCCTCACAGCTGATTCCCCCCAAGAAGGCAGTGCTGCTGCTGCTGCTGGATATGAGAGGCTTTGGGGAGCTCTCATGTGGCAGGCAGGGCAGGGGACCGGCAGGAAGGCCACGCAGTCCCGGGGCTGCTCTGGCTTCAGCAGGCTGTTAACGATGCTTCTCATGCTGGGCACTTGCTTTGTCCTGGGGAAACTGAGGCAAGGCAAAATCCTGGTTGCAAGGGGAAGGCTGGAGAGGTGGGCACAGGCCAACCTCATGAGCTTCAACAAGACCAAGTGCAGGGTCCTGCATCTGGGTCGAGGCAATCCCAGGCACAAATACAGGTTGGGCAGTGACTGGCTGGGGAGCAGCCCAGAGAAGAGAGACTTGGGGGTGCTGGTGGACGAGAAGCTCAACATGAGCTCTCAATGTGCACTTGCAGCCCAGAAAGCCAATCAGATCCTGGGCTGCATCAGGAGAAGTGTGGCCAGCAGGTCAAGGGAGGTGATTCTCCCCCTCTACTCAGCTCTGGTGAGACCCCACCTGGAGTACTGCCTCCAGTTCTGGAGCCCCTATTACAAGAGGGATCTGGAGGTGCTGGAGCGCGTCCAGAGAAGGGCCAGGAGGATGATCAGAGGGCTGGAGCACCTCTCCTATGAGGACAGACTGAAGGAGTTGGGGCTGTTCAGACTGGAGAAGAGAAGGCTCCGAGGTGACCTCATTGTGGCCTTCCAGTATCTGAAGGGGGCCTACAAGAAGGCTGGGGAGGGACTTTTCAGACTATCAGGGAGTGATAGGACTAGGGGGAATGGGATGAAGCTGGAGGTGGGGAGATTCAGGCTAGATGTGAGGAGGAGGTTCTTCACCGTGAGGGTGGTGAGGCCCTGGAATGGGTTGTCCAGGGAGGTGGTTGAGGCCCCGTCCCTTGAGGTGTATAAGACCAGGCTGGACGAGGCTCTGTCCAGCCTGATCTAGGGTAGAGTGTCCCTGCCCATAGCAGGGGGGTTGGAACTAGATGATCCTTGTGGTCCCTTCCAACCCTAACTGAAACTATGAAACTATGAAACTATGAAGCAGGCTTGGCTCTGACTCCTGAGCTCATGGCTTCTCTCCTAGCTTGTGGTGTGTAGGCTCCTGGCTTTGTCCCAGGGGCTGGACCAGGCACTCAAGGCAATGCATCTTGAGGCATCTTCAAGCCAGACAGGTCCAAGCAGTTTCAAGCAAGGCAAGGCTTGGGCAAGGCACAGGCCACTAGAGATCAGCCTATATATAAATCTTGCCCAAGATTCGATTGGGCAAACAGGCCACTGAAGCCAGCACACAGATACTCAATGAGAAGGGATTCTGCCAGGCTGTGGCCATAAAAGGCAGAGCCATAGGCCTGGGAGCTGTGGCCAGCACACTGCCCTTACCCCAGAAGCAGGGTTGTACACCAGTCCTGCATGGGCCTGTCCCCTTTGCTCCTTTTCCCACACTGCCCTGGCTGCTGCAGGAAGGAGGGGGCAGAGGGGGACCATGTCTGACACCTCAGGGTCTGGCTGAGTTTGTGCTGGGGGAGTTTGGCCCTACCATGACACCCAGTGAACCCGAGAGCAGAGCCTGATCACAAGCACAGCACAGCTGACTCACCCTGAACACCCTAGGAGCATCACGGCTGTGCCAAGGATCGCAACATGGCGGAGCTGACTGGATCTGACCAGAGCTGACCAGATCTGACCAGAGCTGACCGGAGCTGACCAGAGGTGACTGGAGCTGACCGGAGCTGACCAGAGGTGACTGGAGCTGACTAGAGCTGACCAGAGCTGACCATCTCCCATCCAGGCAGGCATCCCCCAGAGACCAAATCTTGTCTGCCTGGATTGGAGCAAACGGCAGCTGCCCAGTAGCGATATTCAGCTTTTTAAGGGTCCTGCATCCTGCAACGTGAGGCCAGGACACCACAGGAGCCTGGGCTGGAGCTTGGTGCCAAAGCCCCTCCCATATTTCACAATCCTGTTATGTAACTTCTCACCTACTGCTCACGTGAGCAGCCCACACAGGGGGTCTCAGGCCCCCTGCCCAGCAATAGCCTTCCTCATCTCCTGGTCAAGCAGGAGCTCGAAGGTCTTTCGTGGTCAGCTCAGGATATCAACACATTCAGTACATTCCCATCCCCCTCCCCTTCATAAACAAAGGGCCTACAGATCCATGTTGTCCACTACTCTTACCATGCACCTGGGAGCTGCTGGTCAAACACAGCATTCCCAGACACCCCCAGGCAGCTGGGCACAGGCACCAATTATTCCCAGGCAGTTCTCAGCAGCTGGATATTTCTAATCCAACTCCCTACTCCTCCTTCCCTGCTACAGGTCTCCCCAGAATCTCCTCTTCTCCAGGCTGACCAACCCCAGCTCCCTCAGCCTGGCCCCATAGCAGAGGTGCTCCAAGCCCCTGGATCATTTTTGTGGCCCTCCTCTGGACCCACTCCATCAGGTCCATGTCCTTCCTGTATTGAGGGCTCCAGAGCTGGACACAGTGCTCCAAAGCAAAGTGGCAGATTCCCCTCTCTCAATCTGCTGGCCATGCTGCTTTGGATGCAACCCAGGCTGCCATTAGCCTTCAGGGTTGCAGGCTCACACTGCCTGCTCCTGTCCAGCTTCTCATCCACCAGCACCCCCAAGTTCTGCTTCTCAGGGCTGCTTTCTAACACTTCCTCTCCCAGTCTGTATTGATAGTGAGGATTGTTCTGGCCCCAGTACAGAACCCTGCACTTGCTCTTGTGGAACCTCATGAGGCTGACCTGGGCCACCTCTGCACCTTGTCCAGGTCCCTCTGGATGCCCTCCAGTCCCTCTGGTGTATCAACCCCACCACTCAGCTGGTGTCAGCTGCACACTGCTGCTGGTGCCTGGATCCCACTGCCTGTAGCACTGATAAAGACATTAAGCAGCACAGGTCCCAGCATGGACCCCTGAGGGACACCACTGTCACTGCTCTCCATCTGGACTTCAAGCCATTGACCACTACCCTCTAGATGTGACCATCCAGCCAATTCCTTATCCACTGAACAGTCCACCCAGCAAATCCATTTCTCTCCAACTTGGTGAGCAGGATGTTGTGGGGGGACCATGTCAAGGGCCTTGCAGAAGTCCAGATAGATCACATCCAGATGTCATCCCTTGTCCACTGACAGTCACATTATGATAGAAAGCCACTAGGTTGGTCAGGCAGGACCTGCCCCTGATAAAGCCATGCTGGCTGTCTTGCATCTCCTCCCTGTCCTCCATGTGCCTCAGCTTGGCATCTAGGAGGATTGGTTCCCTGATCTTCCCAGGCACAGACGTGAGGATGACAGGTTGGTAGTTCCCAGGGTCCTCCTTTCTCTCCTTTTTAGCAATGACTGTGATGTGTCTTTTCTTCCAGTCCCCAGGGACTGTACCTGACTGCCAGGACTTTTGCCATATTATGGAATGTTCTGATGTCCTTCAGTGCAGGCCCAGCCTGGCTTCTCTAGCATAGGCTGCTGCTGCTGCTACACTTTTGAGAACATTGTCCCCACAGAAATGTCTTTCTTTAGGCCATTTCTGGGTCAGTCTTGGTCTGTGTGATGTGCCCCAGAGACTGTAGACATGAGGAGCTGTGATCTCTTTGTATTCAACATAAGAAAGTATCCTGCAGTGACTTTTTCTCTGAGCAACCTCCTCGAAGCCTTCTCTGAAGTTGCAGGGCAGGGCCTGTGTGCAGATATAGATGGGAAATGAGTCCCAGCAGAGCAGCAGTGCCAGGGAGCCCCAGTGCTTGGGCTGTCCTGAGCTGCTCTTTCTTCCCTTCCACACTCTCCTGCTGAGCCCTTGTGTTGGGGCAAGGCTGAGAGCTCTAGCAGCTTGGACACTGCAGCATGGCAGCACTGGGACTGCAGGCAGGGACAGGCCAGGGGCACTTCTGGGACAGAGCTGACCTCTGAGAGCAGTTCCACAAAGACAGATGATCTACTCAGGGCATTGACTGAAAGCTTAGTCCTTCCAAAGTTTCTCTCAAGAGCAAGCCCAAGAAATTATCCCCCAGATGAACGCACCAGGGAACAGCTAAAGTGAGTGAGTGTGCAGGGATGGGGCACACAGCAGTGTCCTCACACAGCCAGGCCTCCTGCAAGAGAGAAGCCAAGGCTGTGCCCCCTTGGCTATGACAACCATCTGCCACCATGGCCTGTGAGGAGACCTTGTCCTGAGGCACTGGCAGGGCCTCAGTGCCTCCTTGCACTTCCCCAGGAAGGCTGAGGGCTGCCATCCCCTTGTCCTTCACTCAGCATCACAAAATCCACACCCCCCCTGCACCACACATGAGGGACAGGGTCTGCCTGCCCCGGGGGCTGTGGTCAGATCTTGGCCTTTCTGCTTCCTAAACCAAACCCAGGTTTTGCTGCCCTGCACTTTGCCTTTGTCTCACTGCAGTCATGGCCTCCAATGAGCTGCTCTAAGGAGTCCCTGGGGAGGCTTTGGCAGTGACAAGCCTCAGGGGGGCCCATTAGTACTTCAAGGAACTTGTGTTTTGCTTCTGACTTCTTGAGCAGTCTCTTCAGTCTCCTCTCAGTGCCTGAGGTTCCTGTAATGAGCCCAAGTGCCCTAAGGAGCTATTTGTGTCTCTGTAATTTCCTTCAAGATTCCAGAGTGCACCTAATAAAGCTCATTTGGTGATCATTCATCAAGTGATAGGACCCAGGCTGTCTCAGCAGGACAGCTGCACTTGCAGAACATCTGTTTCTTCAGCTCTGACACTGTATGGACAATTTTGCTCCTCACCTGCCCAGCCTCACCATGATTGTCCCTGCCCACCTGGGGCTGGCTTACTGCTCCTTGCATCAGACTTCTCCACTGCTCTCTGCAGCTCCAGCTCACAGCTCCATGGCACCAGCTCCCCCCTGCTCTCCTTAGAGAAATGTCTGCACACAGCCACAGCAGAATTGTTGCTGATTGGAAGCTAAGCAAAGTAAAGCCTGAGAAAGTCCCATCAGCAATCCAGCCCCCCCGGAGCCAGCTGCTCAGCACAAGCTGCCTCTCAGCAGGTGGCCTCTCTACGAGCATGTGGCCACCCCAACAAGTTGAGGCATGGTTATGATTTATCAGCCAGTCAGCATTTCTAGAGAGTGAGAAGGAGATTCAAAGGTTGGATTTTAGCAGCCCTTAACCACTTTGCACTTCTGTTATAAATGGGCCACACAAGAAAATGTCCAAGTTTCTTGTGAGAGTTGTTTGATTAAAAACAGAAGCAAGCAAGCAGCAGGAAAAAGAAAGGAGAGAGACAGCGCGCCGGGCCGCAGAGACTTCCCCCCCAGATGCCTCCAGTCTCTGCCAAAAAGCACCTTACCAACCTAACTTTTCTTTATATAGCTACACCACCTCCATATGCAAGCTTATGCTTGATAGAAGGCAGGGATATGAGAATGAGTTCTAGCAACCTCTTGGGCTTCTTGAGCATGCGTCGTCTTTGTGGTAGGGGTCGCAATTGAGGCAGGGGAGGTCTTTGTCCTGTAACCTTTGAAGAACCACATCTTCTCACACAAGTACAGCTGCAGCACAGGACTTACCTGAGGTAAACATTCTATGGCTCCTGAGAAAGTTGGCATGAGGTTCGTGTCTGAAGTCAAAACAATCTGAACGTTTACCCTCTGTTCTCAAAACAAACCAACTGCCCCTATCCCCCTTGAATACAGCATTCTGCAACACACATCACAAACCACTATTGTATTTATAACAACTTCCCAAGGTCTTCAGCAGAATGTGGTATAATCAAGCAGCCACTGAATGACAGAGTGGAGAAGGACAAGGCTGACACTGACTGACTGAAGGGGATCCTGAAGTCAAATCAGGATCCCTATGGCTGTGCCTAGATGGAACCACAAAACACAGTAACACAGGGACAGAGCCTGCTGGGTCCAGTGGGAGACAGAAACCTCACCCTGGTGACAGCAAAGGTGTCTGTCCAAACACACAGAGAGGTGCAGAGATGGCTGGCAGAGAGGCTGCCTGCAGTTTGGTTGCCTTCTGCTGCAGCTCAGAGCAAACACTCACAAAGCTTCAGCATTCTCAGCAGAGAAGAACTGAGCCCTGAGAAGTCTGACTTGGTGTGATGAAGAGGTTATTAATTTATGAATATGAAATGTGAATTATGAAAATATTATTTTTATTAACTATCAAAACTATTAATAAGAGATGAGTCACTAATTTATATCCATGTTCTAGTGCACCTTCATGAAATACACTCCATAAGTGGTTTAGTATTTATAATTAGAACTCTATTGGAGTGTTTACAGAACCATGTTCTATTTATATAGCAAATGGTGCAGTTCCAGCGCTTGGCCACTAGATGGCGACTGGATGGGGTGCGGGCAGCGGCTTAACTCTATACAGCGATATTCTATGCATCAGAAATTACTCTGCTGGACGCGGATACTTTGAACTGAATGTTAGTGAGTGGAAAGCACGTGGAAGATACACGGTGTCTGTTGTTTGCAGCCAGGTTGGGTTCCAGCAGACTACTGTCGCTGGACTGGTTCCTAGGCTGGACTGGACAGCAGCGCTGGGTGGCAATCCTCTCTCCGCGGCAGTGGAGATGAGATGGAACCTGGGGTTAGCTGGTAGGCAGGTTCCCTCCACAGGACTCCAGCAGGTTCTCTCCAGATGATAGGGAGCAAACCTGTGGGGTCGGCCAGGCAGAGCCAGTAGGGCTGGTAGGGCTGGTCGGGGTCGGCCCTCACAGAGTCGGTCCTCACAGAGTCGGCTTGCATGGCAGGGCGGGGCAACAGCTCCCGATAGGCAGGCTTGGAGGCTCGCCAATCTGGCACGGCAGCAGGCGGGGCTGGACCCAGTGGGGGTCGGCCGTTCTGCAGGGGGCTCGGGGCTGGCGTGGAGCGGCCCCAGGGAAGAAGCGCGGCTACGGGAGCAGTGACTTCCCGTTTACTTGGCTTAAAGGAGCAGCGGGACTCTCAGAGCGGTCCCGGCTTCGGAGCAGTGCTCTGGGTTTTCCCTGAGGTTTACAGGGCTCGGAGCGGTGTGGCCGCTCCTCTCCCACGACAGTGGGGTCACGCAGATGTGTGGACTACTGGGCTCGGTTAAGTCCCTTCTCCCCAGCAACTGGACAGATCTTAGAAGAAGAAAAGAATAGAATAAAGCAGGTTGGAAGAGACCTTCAAGATCAGCGTGTCCAACCTATCATCCAACACCACCTAATCAACTAAACCATGCAACCAAGCACCCTATCAAGTCTCCTCCTGAACACCTCCAGTGACAGAGACTCCACTACCTCCCTGGGCAGTCCATTCCAATGGGCAATCACTCTCTCTGTGTAAAACTTCCTCCTAACCTCCAGCCTAAACCTCCCCTAGCGCAGCCTGAGACTGTGTCCTCTTGTTCTGGTGCTGGCTGCCTGGGAGAAGAGACCAACCTCTGCCTGGCTACAACCTCCCTTCAGGTAGTTGTAGAGAGCAAGAAGGTCACCCCTCAGTCTCCTCTTCTCCAGGCTAAGCAACCCCAGCTCCCTCAGCCTCTCCTCATAGGGCTTGTCTTCCAAACCCCTCACCAACTTTGTTGCCCTTCTCTGGAAACACTCCAACAAGTCAACATCCTTCCTAAACTGAGGGGCCCAGAACTGGACACAGGACTCAAGGTGTGGCCTAACCAGTGCAGTGTACAGGGGCAGAATGACCTCCCTGCTCCTGCTGGCCACATTGTTCCTGATGCAGGCCAGGATGCCATTGACCCTCCTGGCTGCCTGGGCACACTGCAGGCTCATGTTCAGCCTACAATCAACCAGCACCCCCAGGTCCCTCTCTGCGTGGCCGCTCTCCAGCCACTCTGACCCCAGCCTGTAGCACTGCATGGGGTTGCTGTGGCCAATGTGCAGAACCCGGCACTTGGATGTGTTAAATCTCATGCCGTTGAACTCTGCCCATCTGTCCAGCCTGTCGAGGTCCCTCTGCAAAGCCTCTCTTCCCTCCAGCAGATCAACTCCTGCCCCCAGCTTGTTGTCATCTGCAAATTTACTGCTGATGGACTCAATGCCCTCACCAGATCATCAATAAAGTTGAAGAGCATGGGGCCCAGCACTGATCCTTGGGGCACACCACTAGTGCCTGGCCGCCAGCTGGCTGTGGCACCATTCACCACCACTCTCTGGGCTCAGCCTCCAGCCAGTTCCTAACCCAACGCAGTGTGCTCCTGTCCCAGCCAGGGCTGACAGCTTGGCCAGGAGTTTGCTGTGGGGGACAGTGTCAAAGGCCTTGCTGAAGTCCAGCTAGACTACATCCACAGGCCTCCCCACATCCACCAGGCGGGACACCTGATCATAGAAGGAGATCAGGTTGGTCAGGCAGGACCTGCCCTTCCTAAATCCGTGCTGGCTAGGCCTGATCCCTTGGCCATCCTGTACGTGCTGTGTGATTGCACTCAAGATGACCTGTTCCATAATCTTGCCTGGCACTGAGGTCAGGCTGACAGGCCTATAATTCCCTGGCTCTTCCAACCAGCCCTTCTTCTGGATGTGCACCATGTTGGCCAGCTTCCAGTCTTCTGGGACCTCTCCAGTGAGCCAGGACTGCTGAAAAATGATGGAGAGTGGCTTGGCAGCTCATCTGCCAGCTCTCTCAGCACCCTAGGATGGATCCATCTGGTCCCATGGACTTGTTGGGATATAAATAGCTGAGAAGATCTCTACTGTCCATCCTGGAACAGAGGGGAACTATGCTGCTCCCTGGCTCCTTCTGCCAGCTCTGCAGGCCAGCTGTCTGGAAGACATTCTGTCCTGCTAGTACAAATTGAGGCAAAGAAGGTGTTAAGTACCTCTGCCTTTTCCTCATCCTTTGTTACAATGTTCCCCTCCATGTCCACCAAGGAGTGGAGGTTGTCCTTGCCCTTCCTCTTGCTATTAATATATTTATAGAAGACTTTTTGTTCTCCTTCACAGCAGAGGCCAGTCTAAGCTCTAAATGTGCTTTTGTGTGAGAGACTAAAGCTTGTCTCTCCTGGTGTGACTCAACAAAGATAAAATCACTTGCTGCTTGCCCAGACAATAGCTGATGTGCCTTGGGCAGAGCCACTGGAAGGACTCTTGGAAGGTGCAAAGATAACATTGCTCAGGGGACTGCAGCTGACCTACAACAATGTCCAAGGGCCCAGCCATCACACCTTCAGGACAAGATCATTTCCAGCCATCAGATACCCAGGAAAGGGACAATGGATTCCTGATGTGTAAAGGGTGTTTGGGTAGGTAGATGGAGCAGGAGGAGGTGGAGGCCTCCTCCCCCCTCCATCCAGACGGCTTCCCAAACTCACCTGAGTACACAAAAAAGATTTCCTGGGGAAGGATACCTGGACACTTGCCTGAGGACTAAAAACTGTATAAAAGACTGGAGCAACTACTGGCTTTGTAGAAGAAAACAGGTGAAGAAAACTGGAGAAGCAAAATGCAGCACCACCCGCTGGAAAGATCACGGGCCAACACAAGGGATCTGGACTCTGTAACCCTCTCTCCGTGCCCTAAGTTCCGCCTGCTGCAACTCATGGAGCTGAAGAAAGCTGCCCAGAGGACCACATCCCTTCTACAGCCAAAGCCTCAGCACCCTTCCTCTACAGACCCGACATCTCCTGCGCAACCGTTTCTCTACAGAGCCAACATCTCCTGCAGCACTGTTCTTCCACAGACTCAAACTGTCTTGGGGGGTGAGGGGTGTGGTAATATAATTCCTTTCCTCTTCTCTCTCCTCTCTCTATTTTCTCTCTCTCCCCTTCTGATCCATCCACTTTATTATGTCCATCCACTGTATTTATGTAATACATAGTCTAGCTGTTGATATTTTGGCCTCGTTTGTGCCTCTAATTTCACAACACGGGAATATTCATTAAAAACCTGAATCTCTTTCCCTCTCCGGATCGAGACTTTACATTTTGCCTCCCTAATTTTCTTCCTACATGTCCTAGCAACATCCTTAAACATTCCATGGGTTGCCTCCGCTTTCTTCCACAGATGACACACCCTCTTTTTTTCCCTTAGTTCTATTAGAAGCTCATTGCCCATTCAGGCTGGCCCTTTTCCCCCAGCACATTGGCACACCCTGTTCCTGTGCCTTCAAGAGTTCTGCCGTGAAGTAGGTCCAGCTCTCCTGGACTTCACCCTCGATCTCCAGTGCCCCATACCTGTTTTCCAAGGGCAGTGAGGAAGGTGAGGGGAGGCAAGGAGGTTTTACTTTGTGTCTTTTGAGAGGAACCTGCATCCATTCCCCTCTGCTTTTTGGATAACCAGCCTCTGCTGGGGGAGCCTGCAGAGCCTGCTTACTCTGGTTCATCTCTTTCCTCCTCTGGTTCATCTCTTTCCTCCTCTGGTTCGTCTCTTTTCTGCATTCCCTTACAGCCCTAAGTCTAGCAACCTCGTCCTTCAGTTGACCACCAGGTTGAGCAGTCCCTTTACAGATGGAAAAGGGCAACATTGCTCCCATTTTCAAAAAGGGTAAGAAGGAGGAACCAGGGAACTACAGGCCGGTCAGTCTCACCTCTGTGCCCGAAAGATCATGGAGCAGTCCTCCTGGAGGCACTACTGACTCAGAAGAGTAGTGAAGAGGTGATTGGGAGCAGTCAGCATGGCTTTGCCAAAGGCAAATCCTGCCTGACAAACCTGGTGGCCTTCTATGAACAAGTGACAGCATTAATAGATGAGGGGTGAGCAACTGATGTCATTTATCTGGACCTGAGCAAAGCCTTTGATACTGTCCCACACCACATCCTGGTCTCCAAGCTGGTGACACACGGGTTTGATGGATGGACCACTAGATGGATACAGAACTTGATGGCCGCACCCAAAGAGTGGCTGTCAATGGCTCCATGTCCCAGTGGAGGCCAGGACAAGCGGATTCCCTCAGGGATCAGTCCTGGGACCAGGCTTGTTCAACATCTTTGTGGGTGACATGGACAGTGGCACTGAGTGCACCCTCAGCAAGTTTGCTGATGACACCAAGCTGTGTGGTGCAGCAGACATGCTGGAGGGAAGGGATGGATCCATCCAGAGGGACCTGGACAGGCTGGAGAGGTGGGCACAAGCCAACCTCATGAGCTTCAACAAGACCAAGGGCAGGGTCCTGCATCTGGGTGGAGGCAATCCCAGGCACAAATACAGGCTGGGCAGTGACTGGCTGGGGGAGCAGCCCAGAGGAGAGAGACTTGGGGGTGCTGGGGGACGAAAGCTCAACAGGAGCTCTCAGTGTGCACTTGCAGCCCGGAAAGCCAATCAGATCCTGGGCTGCATCAGGAGAAGTGTGGCCAGCAGGTCAAGGGAGGTGATTCTCCCCTCTACTCAGCTCTGCTGAGACCCACCTGGAGTACTGCCTCCAGTTCTGAAGCCCCTATTACAAGAGGGATCTGGAGGTGCTGGAAGGTGTCCAGAGAAGGGCCACAAGGATGAGCAGAGGGCTGGAGCACCTCTCCTATGAGGACAGACTGAGGGAATTGGGGCTGTTCAGTCTGGAGAAGAGAAGGCTCAGAGGTGACCTCATTGTGGCCTTCCAGTATCTGAAGGGGCCTACAAGAAGGCTGGGGAGGGACTTTTCAGGCTATCAGGGAGGGATAGGACTAGTGGGAATGGATGAAGCTGGAGGTGGGGAGATTCAGGCTAGATGTGAGAAGGAAGTTCTTCCCCCGTGAGGGTGGTGAAGGCCGGAATGGGTTGTCAGGGAGTGGTTGAGCCCACGTCCCTTGAGGTGTTTAAGCCCAGGCTGGATGAGGCTCTGGCCAGCCTGATCTAGTGTGGGGTGTCCCTGCCCATGGCAGGGGGGTTGGAACTAGATGATCCTTGTGGTCCCTTCCAACCCCTGACTGAAACTATGAACTATGAAACTATTGTTGATCTGCTCACACCCAATGCAAGAGTTGCCCCCACTACGCTGCATCTCAAGAGCCAGGCTCCAGCCACTCACTACAGCCAGATACCTGGATAGCTACCTGCTTGTGTTCTACCTCAGTCTGGGTCAACACTGATTTTTTTAAGGAGTTCTTGCTGCGAGTCACAGCCATGCCTGCCCCTGGCCACAGCACCACTGGACAAACAGTTAGAAAAGTGCAGCAGCACCAAGGAGGTGAGAGAAGGCGAGCTGCTGCCCAACGGAGCCCCGCCAGCCGCCGCTGACCCCTGTACAATTTGCCGCTGATGACGCTGGGATCAGGAGCCGCGGGCACGTGAAAAGAGGGCTGCTCCGAGCCTCGCAGCGTCTGTAGGAATCTCCACAGTCCTGGCGGTTCCTGTAGCCCTAAAAGGAGAGCAGTGGGTGCCCCCAAGCGGTTGCTGGTCCCAGTCCAGTTCTGAGAGGGCTTCTCGCCCTCTGGAACACCATAGGGCAGGCTGTGTGGGGACCACTGAGGGCACTGTTAAGGTTAAAGCCCTCATCAGAGATGACCTCTTCATCACCATGGCTATGGCCATTGTCTCTGCAACAGAAGGTAGCTGAACTTTATTCACAAAGCCCTCATTGCCTCCTGCCCCACCCAGCAGTGTCACACCATAGACCTGCTCCAGCCATTGCACATCCGCACATCCTCACATCCCAGTGCCCCAGGAGAGCCCTGAGCCATGTCTGAGGGACTGGATCTGCTTTCCAGGGGCTGGGGGCCTTTGGCTGATCAAGCCCATCCAGAATTCCTCAACATCAGAGCAACCTTGATATTGTCTTGGTCTTCATAGTTCTTGCTTCTGCTTTTTCTGCTCTAATGAGCCCCTGGGGAGGCTTTGTCAGTGATGGTCCTCAGTGGGACCCATTAAGGCTCCAGCAAAGTTGGCAGTTTACATTTGGCTTCCTGAGAGGTTTCTGCAGCTTGCTCTCAGTCTCTGAGACTCATGGACTCGACATCAAAGCCACCAGAGGAGTCATTAAATGCCTGGGCTGGTCCTCTGCTGCTGAGCTGAGCCAGGCTCCTGGGCTGGAGGGAGCTGCTGGCAAGCAGGCAGCACTGCAGAGACAGCTCTGCCCAGGAGCTGCTCCTCTGCACAGGGCAGCAGGGCTGAGGGCACTGCCAGGGGATCTCAAGGAGATGAGGAAGGCAGAGAGTGCTTAAGGTAGCCAGGAGAGTTGGGTGCTGAGAGCTCAAAGAGGAGAAAGCTTCCCAGCCCTGGACGTGGTGAGTCTGTGGTGCAGGACGATGGATTTGCAGTTTGTGGAGCTTGTGAAGCTGCCACATCCCACAGCCTCTGGCATCTCTCTCTTCTAGAGAGGAGCAGGAGATGCTCCAGAGCAGAGCTTCCCATCTGCACCATCAGAGACACAGGACATGACAGCTGCCTCGTGCTGGGGTGACTGCAAGGCTGTGAAGCTTGGAGTGCACAAAGTTCCTGCAAAGAAGGAGAAGTAATGTGAGAGGATTGTCTGGGAAATAGCCAAGGAGTTGTCTGAAGGAATTCTCTCCTAACCTGTGTGATGTCTTCTCCTCTTTCAACAGTCCTCCATGCCCAGAGACAGACCATGTCCAACAGCAGCTCCATCACCCACTTCCTCCTCCTGGCATTCACAGGCACAAGGCAGCTGCAGCTCCTGCACTTCTGGCTCTTCCTGGCCACCTACCTGGCTGCCCTGCTGGGTAACAGTCTCATCATCACCACCATAGCCTGGGACCACCACCTCCACACCCCATGTACTTCTTCCTCCTCAACCTCGCCTCATTGACCTGGGCTACATCTCCAACACTGTCCCCAAATCCATGGCCAATTCCTACTTGGACACCAGGCCATCTCCTATGCAGGATGTGCTGCTCAGGTCTTTTTTATTGTCTTTTTCTTTTCAGGAGAGCTTTATTTCCTCACCATCATGGCCTACGATCGCTACGCTGCCATCTGCAGACCCCTGCACTATGAGACCCTCCTGGGCAGCAGAGTTTGTGTCCTCCTGGCAGCAGCTGCCTGGGCCTGTGGCTTTCTCACTGCTCTGCTGCACACAGCCAATACATTTTCCCTGCCCCTCTGCCAGGGCAACTCTGTGGAGCAGTTCTTCTGTGAAGTCCCCAGATCCTCAAGCTCTGCTGCTCCCCATCCTACCTCAGGAAACTTAGGTTGATCGTGCTCAGTCCTGTTTATTCCTTGTCTGTTTTATGTTCATTGTGGTGTCCTATGTGCAGATCTTCAGGGCAGTGCTGAGGATCCCCTCTCAGCACAGGTGCCACAAAGCCTTGCCACCTGCCTCCCTCACCTGGCTGTGGTCTCCCTATCACCACTGGCTTCTTTGCCCACCTGAAGCCCCTCTCCATCTCCTCCCCATCCCTGGATCTGGTGGTGGCAGTTCTGTACTCGGTGGTGCCTCCAGTAGTGAACCCTCTCATCTACAGCCTGAGGAACCAGGAGATGAAGGCTGCCCTCAGCAAACTGATTCCTGGATGTTTTCAGAAACAAAACACTTTCTCTTTTCTCCTGCAGAGCAGTTCTGATACCTCTCAGTGCAGGCCCAGCCTGGCTTCTATACCTTTTGCTTTTGGTGGGGGATTTTGACTTGTGAGGATGCTGTCATCCCTCCTCTCCCTTTTCTTTTCTCTCCCAGGGTTTGTGAAGAGGAGCTGTGCTCCTTGTTTCTTTAAACAAAATCAAAGCCCTTTCAGTAAGATTCCTTCATCAAGTCCTTCTTCCAAGACTTTGCTGGAACTTCAGGGACACTTTCCCAAGTGCCCAAGAGAGTGTCCCATAGATGAAGGCAGCAGTGAGCAGCTAAACCATGTGAGTGTGCAGGCGAGGGGCAGGCAGAACTGTTCTGTAGAGAGAGGCCTCCTGTGAGAGATGGGAAGGAGCAGCAGAGCAGGAGCAGGTCCAAACCTGTTTGCTGGATGTGAGCCTGGGAAAGCTGCCACAGGTCAATCATCCTGGAGCAGTGGTACAGCTTGAAGGGGGAGCTTCAGCCTAGTCCCTGACTGCAAGCACTGAAAGTAAAATAATGACCATTGGCTGTGAAAGGAAAAGAATGATGAGGTCTGTAGAATTAATTGGATTGCTAATGGGCACACAGAGCAGAGACATAAACAGTTCTTTCTCCTTTCTTCTTCTCTCACTTCTGCTTGCAACTTCTCTCTCTCTGTGGTAGCTTCAGGCTGTGCCTAAAAGATTTTCCACAGATCTTGAACACAAAGTGGTAGAATGTAAATAAATTACTGTTGGGTGTAAGGAGGAAAATCATGATAAGTTCTAAGCAATCCTTTGGACAGATAACAGGCAGAAAATTCAGATGGATAAACTTTCTTCTCTTTTCAGCTTCCTTGCTCTGGGAGACACTGACTTGCTTCTGCTTGGTTTGCTGACCTTGGCTGCATTGCTTTGGTTTGCCTAAGTCTAACCAAACAATTCCCTGCTCTTTTTCTCATCCCTTTGTGTCCAGGGGATTAAGGAGGGGGCAGGGAAGGGGAAGCTATTACCTGCCCTGGTTTGTGTCCAGGGGGGTTCTTGTGGTGTTTCTGAATTGTAAATACCTGTAAATATTGTAAATATTTATACATATTTGTTGCATTTCATTGTAGATTGTGGTTTTGCTTGCAAATCCAGCTTCCTTTGCTCCCAGCTGAGTGCTCTGGCAATTCATGTTGGGGGGAATTTTCATCCCATCACACTCTCTCTCTCATGGCCTTGCCAGGGGATCTGTTTTGACTCCTGTGAGAAGGAACAGGAAGAAGGAAGGGAGTAGGGGAGGAGGTGAACTGTGCCCTGGATCCATTCCGGGGGTTCTGAGAAGTTTCTGTGCTGATTATAAATTGTATATATCAATATTGTGCATCTGTTGTGTGTTTTGTACCCATTCATTGCATTTCACAGCTCTAGATTTTAGTTTGCTTGTAACTAGAGCTTCACTTGCTTCCATCCCAAACTGGCAATTTTATTTTGGGGGGTTAATTATCTCAAATAGTTGGGGGGGTGATTTCAACCTACCACAACTAGCCCCTCACAGCCACCATTTCCAGCCCTGGCCTCTCCTCAGCTTGCATAAGTTCTTTGGACAGGACTCAGTAGCTCAGCACTCCCTGTTTACATTTTAGGGATGAGATCTCAGCATGGACATGATGACTCTGAAGTGAGATGAAGCTGAGTGAGCACAAACACCATCAGCTCTTCCCTGGGGTACCAAGGCACTGGTGGTTGGAGAAGCTCCCAGCCTCCAGCAGGGCAGCAGGATGCCAGGGAAACTCTGTGACTGCTGCAGGGCAGGGCCTGTGTGAGTGATGGGGAAAGACTCTGACCATGCTGAGGTGAGGAAGCAGTTCATGGGGCCAGCTCAGATGTGGACACCTGAGGGAGCTCTGACATCTCTGTATGTGGCTGTGCTTTGCCTGAGCACATCGAGCAGTAAGTTGATGCCGAACCTGCCGGTCTGGACATGGAGAGCAGAAATGCAACCAACAGCCAGCTGTGAGGAGGTGACACTGGCACAGGGGGCAAAGTGGCCCCAGAGCTGCAGAGCCAGTGGCTCATTATTGCCATGTAGATGAATGTTACAGATGCACTTTCCCACAGCCTGCCTCCTTCAGCCACTGATTTATCTTCATTTCAGCAGGTGCCCTTCTCCCCAGCTGCCTTTCCCTGCATTTCAAAATGCAGCACTCTGCTATTTCCTCCTCCCATCCTTTTCTCACACGGTTTGGAGGTGCAACATTGCTGATCACCTCCAGGGCCTCACAGACATGAAGGCCATCTAAACATTTGGTTATCACTTCCCTTTAGGGTTCCCACATCTCTCCCTTCTTTTGTTTTTTAATTCTGAGTCTATGGCATCCTGGTATCCAGTCCTGATTCAGATGTCTCCTGGTCTCATTTGCACGTGATCAGTCTCATAGCATAGGACCAGGCTTAGGTTGGTTGACTTCCAGCTTTGTAGGCACAGCCATCACTGCAGTCAGCTTTCATTTGGCTGTCCTCATCCAAGGCAGGAGACTTCAGGTGCATGGGACTTGTTCCAACCACAGGCTGCTTGTCCTGTTCTCCCCTCCGGGATGGCTCTCTTACGACACAGAGATTCTTCCCTCATGTCAAGGTCTGGGATGGCTGTCTCCACCACTCAGCACCTGTTGGGTTGCAGCCAACAGCAGAGCTAGAGGTTCTTCTAGCCAAGGCCAACCCAGCCCTTTCACCTGCTTGTTAACACAAAGCCTCACCTGCCTGAACTGACAAATGACTATGAGGGCAAGGTAGAGGCAGATCCAGGTGAGCAGAAGAACCACATCAGGGTGTAGCAGTGGTTTTGAAGCTGCTGGTGGCTGTGGGCTTCTCAGGGGTGTTTTGCCTGACCATTTCTGCATGGCCAGCTGAGGCGTTGAACATTGCATCTCCACAAGAAGCATTTCAGACCTTCGCAGTGTCTGATGGTGCAGATTCTCTCCTCACCCAGCACAAAGCTCTCCTTAAACTGAACAAGGGAGAGACTCAGACCATGTTTTGCTCTCATCTGCTGTAACTTCTGGGAATGCTACAGGATCCTCATTTCTCTGTGCTTCCTTAAAACATGTACACCTCAGCCCCTGAGATGCCTCAGGCAGAGGAGGAGAGCTTGAGTAAAAAGCTCAGCCAGGCAGCTGAGCACAAGCAGCAGGGGGGCTGGAGGCACTTGTTGATTCTCCACTGGTGTCTGCACTCTTTCCATCCCAACTCTGCTCCTCTGGAGAAGCTGTGGGAATTGTATCTTTCTGCTGTGCTATGATTATGATTAATGAGAAACTAATAAGGCAAATATAATAGCAATAAAAATATTAATCATTCTTTTATTAATATGGAAACTTGCCAATAGCTTGCTAACAGATTTGATGTACAGCTGGAATATACATTTGCACTGGGAATGCACACTATTTAGGCAATATTTAGCAGTTCTAAGCAAAGTGGACAAGTAACTGGGAAAGAGAATCCCCAGCGCAATGTGGCACTTGACCACTGGGGGAGAATCCACAAGAGCCTTGCCAGCGTGGAGAGTCAGAGAGGGAGAGATGCAGCATACAGCTGGGCTCGGGATCGAGGCGTGGACTTAACCATGGGCACTACAGCCATGAATGTGAAACGTGTGCTGCAGTCAAACAGCCAAGCAGGTAAAGCCTTCGTGGTGGTGGGGGGGGGCAATTGACAGACTGAATTTGGATTAGAAACTCAAGCAATGCTCAGCTGATAGAAGGAAATGTTTTAGCTCTCCTGGGCCAATAAAACCATGGTGTGAGAAATAGGTTTTAATATTTGGCTTTCGCAAGGGCAATTACTGGGGACCTGGGGCTCGATCGTTGGGCCGATTGGTTGATTATGGTCTGTATTGTGAGAGAAAGGTGAGGTGCCAACATGTCTAAAGACTGGCCAGGTCAAAAGTGCAGGTATTGTCTCAGTCCTGATGGAGAGGGGTGGGAGCGTGCTGGGGAATATGTATGTTTGAATATGAATATGTATGTTTGCCACCTATATAAGTTCAACTCGTGTTGTTCAGGCGCGCCTCTAGCAAATTCGCTATGCGCCCAGCGCTGTGTTGCCTTTATTTTATAATAAACTGGTTATAAATTTCAGCAGTGAGCTCGTTTCTCACAATTTGGTGACCCCGACGTGATTACCCTGTCTGTAAGGGCTTTCGGGACCCTTCAGAAGGGGGGGCGCCCCCGCCGATTTCGGCGGCCCGGAAGGAGGACCCTGGAAGCCTCTCGGAGAACGGGTAAACGATCCAGCCAACATTATAAGATAAAGGCAAGGGAAGGAGCTCCCGGTTGCCGCGGCTGCCTGTAATTCTTGTGCACGAAGACCCGGGCAAGAAAAGGGCTGTAAGTATTGTCCGGTTGGGCGGGTATTGAGGTCGGTGAGAGTCTGTGTGTGTGTGAGACGTGGGCTGGACAGTCCGGACCCACGAAGCGAGTGCGGAGTCCTTCTAACTGCGTTTCCAATATCCCGCGAGGGACTTGGCCAGTGAAGGGACGAGGCGGTTGGTGATGGAAAGCGTGGACCTCGGGAAATGGGGCAAGGGTCAGGTGTAGAGTAGCCCGGGAAACATGGGAGCAACAAGGGTACCCAGGGATATACCCCCGGACAGTCCTCTGGGGTTAAGGATAATAGAGAAAAGCCTAGAGAGAGAAAAGTAGATTGCGAGAGGTATCTTAAGGTTATTTTTTAAATGAAAAGTAGAAGGAGGGTTATTTTTTAAATGTTAAAATGTTCAGTAGGTCCAGGAGCTGAACGCAGGGTCAGCTGCGGGACGCCCTGGCCACCAGCTGGCAGCCGGGCTGGCCCGGGACAAGGCAGAACTGAGCCACAGTCTGTCACGGCTGGAGGAGGAACCGGGAGTGCGGCCGCAACCGTGGCCGCACCCGGCAGTTGCTACAGGAGTTGGATCGGCTCCGGGCGGGCCTGGAGCGGGGCCGCGGCTGCGACGCTGCGGAGGGCAGGCAGGGGCTGCGCGTAGAGCAGCCGGGGCTGCAAGGCCAGTATCCGTGTTTGCACCAGCACCTGCGGTAGTGTGGCGGGCAAGGCGCTGGCACAGACGCGGGCGAAGCAGGAGCTGTTGCGGGGAGAGCTACAGTGGCTGAGCCGTGCCCACCAGGGACTGGTGAAGGATCAGGCCCAGGAGGTGGCCAGGCTCAGGTCGGAGAAGGAGGGTTACTCGTGTTACCAAGGTTCCTAGAGGGAGTGTGGAGAGCGAGTTTTAGGGGCAAAGGGGGAAAGGTTTAAAGTCCTGGTAGCTAAGGATGTTAAATTGGAGACTGAAGCTAGGTGGGAGATTGGGCTAGGGTAGAGATAGTTCAATTGGACATAAGGGTAGTTCTGGAAAAACATTAAGGATGAGGCAGAGATTAACCCAGAAGTCGGGCTAGTGAAGAAAATAGAGGGGGGTTAGGTGTAGATAACCTGTTGATCTCGGGAGAAAGGGCAGTTGGGGTTGGAAGGAGGGAGGAATGTGTCTCTTCAAGCCCCAAGGCAAGGATTGTTGGGATATTGTGGATTGCGGATAGTCAGTTGGGTTTTTTGCAGAAGAATTTGTGGGGTGATGGATGGAGTTCAATCAGGTGATGCATAGGATCCAGGCCGTTCGGCGAGTTGTGCCTGGGTAGGGGTCCTGGCTACGGGGTCCCGGAATTTCTCTGTGCGTGGGGGTTCCAGGATTCTGGGTGGTAGTCAGGTGGTCTTCACAGCCCTGGAGAATTTGGGCTGTGAAGGGGTAGCGTTGTTTCTACGGTCTAGGGGCTGCGGAGACTGCTCGTCCGTAGGGATCGGGCGACCAGCGCTGCGTCCCTGTGTCCGGTGTCCCGGTGGTGAGGGACCCGGTCGGCAGTTTTTGGTAACCTGCGGTCCGGTTTCTAGAGGGGCCTGGGCCGGGGGCCCGCGTCGCGGTGGCATTCACGGGTTTTACGTCCCGGTTTCGGGTGTCCCGGTGGTGAGGGACCCGGTCGGGAGTTTTTCGT
This sequence comes from Colaptes auratus, assembly GCA_015227895.2. NCBI lineage: Eukaryota > Metazoa > Chordata > Aves > Piciformes > Picidae > Colaptes > Colaptes auratus. The sequence continues at coordinate 1,503,905 of JAAWVA010000030.1, read as the reverse complement.
ATCCTGCGGTCGGTTCCCTGTGGGGCTTGAACTGTGGGGGCCGTGGCGCGGTTACGCTCGCGGGTTTGACGTCCGGTTTCTAAGGGGGAACCTCTGTTTGAGGGACCTGGTTCGGCGAAGGTTTTTTCCGTGGTTTCAGGCTTCCGCAGGAGGGCAGGGACCTGGGCTGCGGCGTGTGAGGGTTTTTTTGCGGTTTGACTTTGTAAGGGATCGGCACAGTGAGGGGGTCGGTCGTTTGCAGGGAGCGGCACCGGCGCTGCGGAAGAACGTGGCATTGGTATTGGGGTAGCCAGGAGATACTGGTGGTTTGGTGTCTAGTGGCTCGGGGCCGGCGCTTCCAACTGCCGCCGCTCGGTTTTGATCCCCGGTCAGTGATTAGAGAGCGCGTTAGGGATCATACGACAGTATTGGGATGATGACGAGTTGAGAAAAGGAATATCAAAGGGAAAACAAAGGTTTATCTTTTGATGATTGGATTTGCCAAATTCTAAAAAGTGGTTTAGTAGGGAAGAAGCTGAATATGCTGCTGTCTGGATTAGGGCTTCACGCCCTACCCCTGTTCCCATATTTACATTAACAACTGAGAATGAGGACAAAGACAAGGAAAAGGCAGACAGGCTGGCATGAGAATATGGGAGAGGCAGAATCGGGTTGGGGGGACACCAGGAAATCAGAAGTGGCCTAATCAAGATCCTAAGTGGGACCATCAACAGCTTCAGGGGAGACAGAACATGGGAGACCTGAGAACAATAATAACACAAGGAATTAAAGAAGCTGTGCCCAGAAATTTTGATAAAGCCTCCTATGGCTGGGATACGCCGTTTGTGGCAAAATCATGGGCAGATATTAGAAAGAAATTGGAAAAGATCTAGGATTGGCAAGACAGAGGTTTAGAGGAGTTACTAAGGTGTTTGTAAGGAGGGATGAAGAGAAGCAGAAGGACTGCTGGTAACTGCTGTGAGGGAAGGTTAGAAATAAGGCAGCTGCTCGGATTTCTGGGGTACTGTCGATTATGGATAGAGGGGTAAGAAAAGGTACATGAGGAATTGGCCTTCAATAATAATAATAATATAAAGTGGAGTCTAGATGAGTGATTGGATAAAATAAAAAGAATGTTGATTGATGCCCTGTTTTAAATTTGCCCGACATGGACAAACCATTTGATCTTTTTGTAAGTACATCTAACCAGACAGCATCTGGGGTGTTGACCCAGGACTGGACTGGAAGTTAAAATCCTGTTGGGTATTGTTCCAAGTTATTAGATCCTGCAACTAGGTGATGACCAATTTGCTTACAAGCTCTAGTAGCAGCGGCCTTATTAGTAGAGGAGGCCCAGAAAGCAACTTTTAATTTTGTTCTTGTCTCAGATCCCACCTTGGGGATTCCCGATCTATAAAATTAAAGCTGGGGGTAAAGTGTTAAAAAACTTGAAGGAGAGTCACTAATTTCCCTCTGGGAAGGATGTTTTCTTGGTTTTGTTAACAACAGATACAGCTGTCCATACTGCAGAACAAGGGTGGACACATGTTTCGTGAGTGAAAGGGACCACTTCAGGAGTGTGCCTCTGAGCCTGACTGCACAGAAAAAGCAAAACTTGCTTCAGCGTGAATTACGTAACACCTGGAAGACCTCAGTCTGAAGGCTCTGGAGCTCGTGCGAATTCCATTGCAAGGAAACATCAAGGGAAGCCCCATTTCATTCTGTGTATAAAACATCCTGGGACTTGATGTCATTGGGGATGGGTAAAGTGTAAATGTTGTAAATGGTATTTGTTATAATTGGAGTGTTTTATCCTGACTGAACTGAAAGGAGTCCAATCAAAATCTAAGACCATGTCCCCAGGTGTGGATAAATTCTCCTCCAACATTAGCAATGGTGAACAGGTTGAATTAGTAATCAGGCCTACTAAAGTGATGGTAAATTTTTCTGCTGCACTGTGATTTTCTGCTATATATTTTTGCTAGATTGTAATGAATGTAAGCACAGGTGTGACAAAAGCTTGACAACTGTTCACTCAAAATGAGTTAGCTTTAGATTTCTTATGTGCTGAGAGTGTGTGTGGTTATAAATGTATGCTATTGTAGTTATGGAATTAGGTTTCCTGTGAGTTCAAAAGCTTTAACTTCTTGATTATCAAATGTAAATTGGCTTGTTGGAACATTGCTGGAATTGTTGTTTGGTATTAATAAGTTGCAACTAGATGGTTATAATTTGAAGTGATTAGGACAGAGGAGAGCACCAAAACTGTGTTCAGCTAGTGGGACCACAGAGACTGCAATACAGACGGCTGAAAGGACCAGTGCCTCCACCCACTGAACGGACTGTGGTACCCCAAATGGAGTACATAAAGATGGTCATGAGATGAGTTCCAGTATCAGAACAGGAGTGGTAATGGTCCTTGCCTGAAAACATCACAAACTAGAAACAGGTCGGGGTTCGAAATTGGTACAGCCTCCCTGGACAAGGGAAAGGGACATGGTCCGAGCAGAGCACTGGTGGGGATTGAAGGAGGCAAGACTGGGTAGACCTCTGTGATTGCCACGAAGAAGATCTAGAACCATGGCTGTGGGCAGCAACCCCATAGGCCGTGTGAGTGGAGTTACAAGTCAAACCGGACTCCTAATTCCCAGGATTAACCACTTGCAGGGAGAAAGTTGTCACCCAGATATGCCATACCCGCTCCCTGTGTATGGTACCTAGTAATGTAAAAGAGGAAATATTTTCAGGCAAGGAACATCAGTTGTTATCCCATTCCTTTTACCAGGAAGTTGAAATTGGAATCCTTTTGCTTGTTATAGAATTGTTCCCAAGTTAGGTTATTATGGCTCAAGCCAAATGTAGTAGAAAGAAGGGGAGGGATTGTGAGAAATAGGTTTTAATATTTGGCTTTCGCAAGGGCAATTACTGGGGACCTGGGGCTCGATCGTTGGGCCGATTGGTTGATTATGGTCTGTATTGTGAGAGAAAGGTGAGGTGCCAACATGTCTAAAGACTGGCCAGGTCAAAAGTGCAGGTATTGTCTCAGTCCTGATGGAGAGGGGTGGGAGCGTGCTGGGGAATATGTATGTTTGAATATGAATATGTATGTTTGCCGCCTATATAAGTTCAACTCGTGTTGTTCAGGTGCGCCTCTAGCAAATTCGCTATGCGCCCAGCGCTGTGTTGCCTTTATTTTATAATAAACTGGTTATAAATTTCAGCAGTGAGCTCGTTTCTCACACTGGGAACAAACTGCAGCTGAGCAGAGAGAAAAAAGCATTTAGCTGATTACCATCTGCCATTGTGACTCAGGGAAGCACACAAACGACTGAGAAGAGGAGCTGGTAAACATTGCAACAGAGTCTTTTGTCTTCTGTCTGAACTTAGATAAGAGATGTGTGATCCTTTGTCTAACACCTGTCTGAGCCTTGCCAAGGGATGTGTGCTCCCTGGCATTTTCTCAGCAGCCAGTCATGAGTCTGTACCTGTTGCACGGACACATCTAATAACCAATCACAAGTTGCTTTTGATTATGTAGCCTATAGAAAGAAAAAGACTTTGTCCAAGAAAGGAGACACTTTGCTAGCATCAAGCTTTGTCCCATCTCTCAATCGAGGTAGCAATGGCTGAGAGATCAATACAGAGAAGCTGGCAGATAGCTTCCATCCCTGCCACAAACATGCCAAGGCACAGGCTGTGTGCTTGCAGTGCGAGAAGCACCCACTGGATGACTGGAAACCTCTTCAGTGCCCCAGGCCACCACTCAGAACCCCATCCTGGGCCTTGAGAAACAGCTGCTGTGGCAACACAGCATCCCAGGAAGAACTGAGTCAGGTAATGCAACTCATTCTCTGAACAGTCTCCGAGACACAAGGGCCAAGGAACAAAGCATCGAGGGGGAGCATCCCATCCTTACCCTGCCCCAGCTGCCGGCAAAGTCGAGTGTTACAACAGCCTGCCGGAAACCATTCTGAAAGCAATGGGAGGAAGGACCTCCCACCACTGGATGCACATTTAGCACAAGCCCCTGGGCTGCCCAGCACCAGAGGATCTACTAACCTCTGTGACCTGCCCTAGGTGACCCTGCTTGGCAGCGGGATTGGTTGTGATGATCTCTGGAGGTCCCTTCCAACCCCTAACATTCTAGGATTCTGTGATTCAGGCCAAGCTGCCACGTGCTGCAGAAGCTGATAAAGTTCCTGTGGTACACATAAAGAACATCCTAGGGAAGAAGGTTTGGGTTAGGCCTGCCCCAGGTCCAAGCAAACCTATTTGTGGGATTGCTTTTGCCCAAGGACCAGGATGCACCTGGTGAGGAATGCAGGAAGATGGAAAAGTTGCTTGTGTGCCACACAACAATCTCACTCTGGGTGAGAATGCGCAGAAAATTCTATCTATGTGATGATGTGAACTGCTGGCAGCACGTGTGCCACTTTAAGCCCAGCCCTGGGCAGAGTGGGCTGAGAATAAACACCTGACACCCTCCCAGGGGGAGGGGTCCCTGGCTCAAAGCCTGTTCCACTCCCACCTCCTGTCCAAAACCCTATTTAAGGGGTGGGGGGTGGTGATTTCTTTGCTCTCTCTCTCCTCCTGTCCTCATATTGCCAACACCCTCCTGCTGCTCTTAGTTGTTTAACCAGGTGGTTGCGGCCTGTTCCACATGGTTCCACACTGCTAATGGAACTGCAGCTAAAGAGAATCCATCCTGCACCCAGAGAATCCCTTGCAGCTGTTCCTGGCTTTGTATAGATTTTTATTTACCCTTTTCCTTATAGCTTTCATAGTTTCAGTTAGGGTTGGAAGGGATCACAAGGATCATCTAGATCCAACCCCCCTGCCATGGGCAGGGACACTCTACACTAGATCAGGCTGGCCAGAGCCTCATCCAGCCTGGGCTTAAACACCTCAAGGGACGGGGCCTAAACCACCTCCCTCGACAACCCATTCCAGGGCCTCACCACTCTCACGGTGAATAACTTCCTCCTCACATCTAGCCTTTGTAACCTTCCTCTTACTCACATGCCTTTTATTTTCTGTTGAACTTACCTTTTTGCTTCCAAAGCAATTCAAGAGTGTTCTTTCAAGTTCCCCACCAGCAGAATCACGAGTTCATGACATCTTGTGGCTGTAGGGGATTACCACCTGTGGTGGTTTTAGGCTGTGCTTTAAAAATTTGTTACAGGTTTTCAGCAGAAAAGTACAAATAAATCACTGTTGGGTGTAAAGAGGAAAAGTAAAGATTGTTCTAAACAAATCCACGGGAGAATTATCTGCTACAAGGCTGCCTGTACCAAAACAATCTTTGCTCTTTTCTCAACTCTTCTCTGCTCCTTCGCTCAGGAGAGGTTAATCTGCTTCTGACTGGCCTTGGCTGAATTATTTTGGTTAAGTCTAACCCCTGCTTTCTCTCTGCTCCTTGCTCTCTTGGGACAGGGAGTGGGGGGCAGTGGAAAGTCTTCCCTGGCCCCTGGCCAGGGGGTTTTGTGTTGTTTGCTAATTGTAAATATCCGTAAATATTGTATGTCCTGGGTATTTTGTGACCGGTTTAGGCTGTGCCTTTAAGAAAGAGACAGTGGCTGAACACTGTGGCTGAATGTTTTTGATATTTGAACAAAAACAAGATAGTCTAAACTAATTTCATTGGTAGACTGTAGAATGCAATTTTAGGTTTAAGTTCTGTGAGTTCTGCCTGTTTTTCAGCCTGTGCAGTCTGTGCTTCTCTGTCCTGTGGGCTGATCGGCTTCTCTCTCTCTGAAGCAGGAGCGGCCTTGAATTAACAGAGCTAACCAGGTAAGAAAACTAATTCTTGCACACGCTTTGAGCTAACAGAATTTTTCTTCCTTAATTGCCTTTCTCTCTCTCTCTAACCCTTTTTGGGAAAAAGGGGAGGTAGGGAGGGAGAGAGGGGGGTTCAGGGAACCCCCTGGCCGGCTGGAGGGAAAAGGCTTTTCTGCATTACGTTGATTGCTGTGTATTTCTGTATATATTGTAAATATTGTATATTTGTGTACATATTCATTGCAGTCCATTGATACCTGTAAATATAGCTTTCATCTGCTTTTCTGACTGAGCTAGCTGTGGTTTCTTTCTTCGTGTGTATGTGGGGAACTTTCTCACCCCACCACATATTTTTAATTGGCGGCCCAACGCGCGGCTTGTGGATAGTTGCTGTCCAGAAGCAGAGCAAAAGTTGCTTGATTTATTGTCTGCTCAGGTCAGAGTTGCAAAGATGAAAGTGTTTTGGCTTTTAGAGCGTCTGTTTTTTTTCAATTTTTGGGGTCCTTATCTATAAGCATGTCCTAGGATTGATTTTCGATCGCTTAAGCAGATACTTGATGTATAAATTGTATTTATGGTTTAAGTATAAGATTCAGCTTCTCTATGAGCGGTGCCTGGGATTCTTTTGGCTTAATAGATACAGGAATGTGACATCAACCACTCTGCCCATAGAGATAAAGGAGTTTAAGATCCCAGTAGGTGAAAAGGTCATTTTAGGTGATGGCTGGGATCCGAAGGTGATTTATTTTATGTGTGCAATCCTGCTGTTGGTGATAAGCAATGCGTACTTGTTATATGCTCTGTACCGGGAGAAGTAAGTGTCTAAGGCCTGTTTTGTAATTAGGCGTAGACCCAAGAGGAGAAAGAACAGCTCTAACTCGACCCCAGAAATATCTAGTGATGAGGAGAATGGAGGATCTGTATCAGTTAAAGATAAAGCTAAAAACTCCATTGGAAAGGCTGCTCTGAACGGTGCTGTTGGTGGTTCTGGCAATCAGCCAGCTGCTGTGGCAGCAGCAGCGCCTAACATGGCGGCTCCCATGTCCTCAGCAGCCATTAATGCGGCAAAGCCAGTTCCTCCTTCTTCTTCAGCAGGACCGGAAGTGTCCTCCACAGCAGCTGATCCGTCTCAAAACCTGTCAGCTTCTGTTAAGCCAGATGTAAATTCAAACACAGCTCCAGTTAAGCAGGTAGCTGTTTTAAAGACAAGAAGTGGAAAGAGCAAAGCTGATCCAGGAGCTGATGCTGGTGAGGGAACTTCTGCTTTAAGAGACCCTGCTGAGGAGGAGGAGAAGGTTTGTCTTAAAGATATAGCTGAGTTATTGAGAACATCACTGGATGGAGATGCAGGGCAAATTGCTGATAGCAGAACAACTAGAGGTGGTACTCCTGACCTTAAAGAGATTCTTAGGAGAGTGACAATAAGATTAATGGGGCAACAAGTTCAGGAAGAGGAGGAAGAGGAGGAGTCAGATGACATAGACACTTGTTCATCACCAAGAGAAGAGCTACGGAATGTGCGTAAAGATTACATCAGAGCAGATAAGGAGCCAATCCTAGCTTGGCTTGGTAGATGCTACGATACAGGTGCTCCAGCTCTAATGGTTGGAGACAAGTCAGCAGCTCAGCTAGGAACTCTCTCAAAGGATAATGGAATAGATAGACATCTAGGCAGGACTCTCGGTAAGGTTACTCTGTGGATACGCCTTTTAATGGCAACTCTCATGAGATATCCTTCCCGAGATGATCTTCCATGGAATCCTAAGCCCTGGACTACCATAGAGGAAGGAATTAAGCGTCTGAGAGAATTTGCTGTTAGAGAGGTACTCTATGGTGGCCATGAGACTCTGAATCCTGATGAAATTCCTGTAGGAACTGGTCTTGCTAAAAAGCTCATCAAACTTGCTCCTCCTAATTATGCAAATATTCTGGCAAGCAGAATTGTGGCAAGAAATTATGGCGGAGCTTCTCCTACGGTTGGCCAATTCACTGATCAAATGAGACAATTGGAAGATAGCATGACACATGTTGCTTTGGTTTCAGCCATTGAAACTCTGTCTGGAAAAATTGAGAATTGCATGAAAGAGATGAAGGATGAAATTATAAATTCCATATCCCAATTGACACAGAGAGATAATTCCAATTCTTCCTGCAGATGGATACAGGTTTCCTCTGTGAGGAATAGACATCCTCAAGGATGTCATTCCAAAACAGGTCATTCCAAAACAGATCCAACCAAAACAGACTACCAAGGCAGTCACGTGGAAGTATTTGGATAACTCTGCGTGATCAGTTTGGTGAGAACATGAACAGATGGGATGGTCAACCAACTGCTAATCTTTTCAGGAGACTGAGGGAACTGCAAAGTGGCAGAACCCGAGGTAGCAATACCAGAAGGGTAGCTGTTACTTCCACAGTTCCCCAGGACAACTCTAGTAGCTCCAACAGTGGCTCCAGTTCTAACACTGCACACTGTGCTCATTGCACATGTGGGCATGTTCCCCATAACTAGGGGTGCCCGCCTCCCGCCAGGGGGAGGAGAGGGGTAACAGAGATAACAGAATCTATTGGGATGTGTCCATCCAGTGGCCTGGCACTTCACAATTTCAGAAGTACAGGGCCTTGGTTGACACAGGGGCTCAGTGCACCATAATGCCATCAAATTATCAGGGATCAGAAGCTATAACTATTCTGGGAGTCACTGGTGGATCTCAAGAGTTAACTAAGGTGGAGGTTGATATAAGTTTAACTGGTAAACAGTGGAGGAAGCATACAGTTGTGACCGGACCTGACGCACCTTGTATTCTGGGAATTGATTTTCTGAGAGAAGGGCGTTTCAAAGACCCCAGAGGTTACAAATGGGCTTTTGGAGTAGCATCTGTAGAAGCTGATGGACAAAAACTGAAGCTTTCTGTTAGACCTGATCTTTCTGATGAATCTGCAGCTGTGGGACAACACAAGATTCAGGACATTAAATTGCCGGTTGCTTCTCAGACTGTGCACCACAGACAATACAGAACCAACTGTGACTCTTTGTTGCCCATTCAGAATCTGATTCGTCAGCTGGAGAGTCAGAAAGTCATCAGCAAAACTCATTCCCCTTTCAACAGTCCAGTGTGGCCTGTGCGAAAGCAGAATGGAGACTGGCGTCTGACAGTCGACTACCGAGCTCTGAATGAAGTAACTCCACCTATGAGTGCAGCAGTACCAGACATGATGGAACTCCAATATGAGCTGGAATCCAGAGAGGCCAAATGGTATGCTACCACAGACATTGCTAATGCCTTCTTCTCTATTCCCATAGCAGAGGAATGCAGGCCTCAGTTGCTTTCACCTGGAGAGGAATCCAGTACACTTTCAACAGATTGCCAGTGGGCTGGATCCACAGCTCCAGCATCTGTCACGCAGTGATCCACGATGCTCTGGAGAAAGGTGGTGCTCCAGAACACATCCAGTTCATCGATGATATCATCGTCTGGGGTAAAACTGCTGAGGAAGTCTTCGAGAAAGGTAACAAATCATTGACATTCTCCTGAATGCAGGTTTTGCCATCAAGCAAGACAAGGTGAAAGGACCTACCAGAGAGATCCAGTTTCTGGGAGTGCGGTGGCAGGATGGACGCCGACACATTCCAGTGGATGTGGTAAATAGAGTCTCTACCATGGCCAATCCCATGAGCAAGCAAGAAACTGCATTTCTTGGGGATAGTGGGATTGTGGAGACTGCACATTCCTGGATACAGTCAGATTGTGAAACCTCTGTATGATGTGACTCGAAAGAGAAACAGTTTCCACTGGGGACCTGAACAACAAGCAGCTTTTGACCAGATAAAGCAAGAGGTGGTTCAAGCAATGGGTCTGGGACCTGTCCGAGATGGTCCAGACATTAAGAACATTTTGTACACGGCTGCAAGTGACAATGGTCCAACCTGGTGCTTGTGGCAAAGAGCTCCAGGTGAGACACGTGGACGACCTCTTGGTTCTGGAGTCGAGGTACAGAGGTTCAGAGGCTAATTATACTCCAACAGAGAAGAAATTCTAGCTGCCTATGAAGGAGTGAAAGCAGCTTCTGAAGTGATAGGAACTGAATCACAACTTCTCTTAGCTCCCAGATTACCAGTTTTGAATTGGATGTTCAAAGGCAAAGGTTCCACACCACATCATGCAACGGACTCTACCTGGTCTAAGTGGATGGCTCTGATAACACAGAGAGCTCGAATGGGAAATCTTGAAAGACCTGGTCTGGTGGAGGTGATCTCAAGTTGGCCTGAAGGTACCAACTGCACTAAACCTCCAGAGGAGAGAGTAACTCATGCTGAGGAAGCTCCTCCTTACAATGACCTTTCTGATGATGAAAAGAAATATGCTTTGTTCACAGACGGTTCCTGTCGGCTGGTCGGGAACAAGCGAAGGTGGAAGTCTGCAGTGTGGAGTCCAACACGTCGAGTTACAGAGGCAAAGGATGGAGAAGGAGAATCCAGTCAGTTCGCAGAGGTAAAAGCTGTCCAGCTAGCTCTCGACGTAGCTGAACGTGAGAGGTGGCCAAAGCTTTATCTCTACACCGACTCATGGATGGTAGCCAATGCTCTGTGGGGTTGGCTAAAGGACTGGAAAAGGAATGGTTGGCAGGGGAAAGGAAAGCCTATATGGGCAGCTGACCTGTGGCAGGACATTGCTGATCGAATCGAGAGAATTCCAGTGAAGGTGAGACACATTGATGCTCACATCCCTAAGAGCAAAGCTACTGAGGAGCAGCAACACAACCATCAGGCAGATCTAGCTGCAAGAGTTTCTCAAGTAGACATGGACTCTGATCTTGATCTCGACTGAAAACACCGAGGTGAGATATTCTTAGCTCAGTGGGCTCACGATTCGTCAGGACATCAAGGCAGAGATGCAACCTACCGGTGGGCACACGACAGATCCATAGACATTTCCATGGATGCTATCACACAAGTCATCCATGACTGTGACATTTGTGCTGCTATTAAGCAGGCAAAAAGAATTAAGTCCTTATGGTATGGTGACAGATGGTCCAAGTACAAGTATGGTGAAGCCTGGCAAGTTGACTACATTACTCTACCGCGTTCTCGTTCTGGTAAGCAGTATGTGCTGACTATGGTAGAGGCAAACGCTGGATGGTTGGAAACTTATCCAGTTCCACATGCAACTGCACGCAACACCATTCTTGGTCTGGAGAGACAAATCCTGTGGAGACATGGAACTCCACAGAGGATTGAGTCAGACAACGGAACTCACTTCAAAAACAACCTTGTAAAGAGCTGGGCCAAAGAGCATGGCATTGAGTGGATATTCCACATTCCCTACTATGCACCAACTGCAGGGAGGATTGAAGGCTACAACGGTTTGCTGAAGACCACTCTTAAAGCCATGGGGGGTAGATCTTTGAAAAACTGGGAAAAGCATTTAGCACAAGCAACCTGGCTGGTAAATAGTAGAGGTTCAGTGAACCGAGCTGGACCTGCACACTCAGATCTGCTACAGGAAGTAGAAGGTGATGGAGTTTCTGTTGTTAGAGAAAAGAATCTGTTAGGTAAAACTGTTTGGGTATTTTCTCCCTCAGGAGAGGCTAAACCTGTCCGAGGGGTGGTTTCAGCTGAAGGTCCTGGTCACTCTTATTGGGTAATGCAAGAGAATGGTAAAATTCAGTGTATGCCACAAAGAAATTTAACTTTAGCTGAAAGAGTTTAATTTCAGAATGTTGTACAGCTACATTGCACCCAAAGGAAGAATCCATGAGGAATCCACGGTGCACGAACCCTGAGAACCCTGAGAGCCCTGAGTCAGCTGAGAGTCCCTGTTTCCCTGTTGCCCTTTCCTTCGCTTCGTCTGCGAAGAGACAAACTGTTTTCCATTTTTCTTGTTTCTTGGACTTCTGAATCAAAGACACCTGAGGATAGCCGGAATGGACTATGAACTTTACTTACAAATTGTAGATATTGTTTTAAATTGGATGGACAGTATGAACAGCCAATGAAATTGTTTAGAAGAGGTGGATTGTGACTGGTTTAGGCTGTGCCTTTAAGAAAGAGACAGTTGCTGAACACTCTGGCTGAATGTTTTTGATATTTGAACAAAACCAAGATAGTCTAAACTAATTTCATTGGTAGATTGTAGAATGCAATTTTAAGTTTGGGTTCTGTTAGTTCAGTCTGGTCTGGGTTCAGGCTGGGTGCAGTCTGTGCTTCTCTGTCCTGTGGGCTGGATGGCTTCTCTCTTTCTGAAGAAGGAGTGACCTTGGTTAACAAAGCTAACCAGCTAAGAAAACTAATTCTTGCTCTCGCTTTGAGCTAACAGAATTTTTCTTCCTTAATTGCCTTTCTCTTTCTCTCTAACCCTTTTTGGGAAAAAGGGGAGGTGGGGAGGGAGAGAGGGGGGTTCAGGGAACCCCCCTGGCCGGCTGGAGGGAAAAGGCTTTTCTGCATTGTGTTCATTGTTGTGTATTTCTGTATATATTGTAAATATTGTATATTTGTGTATATATTCATTGCATTCCATTTATGGCTGTAAATATAGCTTTCATCTGCTTTTCCGACTGAGCTAGCTGTGGTTTCTTTCTTTGTGTGTGGGGAGGGAACTTTCTCAACCCACCACAGAAGGTGTCCAGAGAAGGGCCACGAGGATGATCAGAGGGCTGGAGCACCTCTCCTATGAGGACAGACTGAAGGAGTTGGGGCTGTTCAGTCTGGAGAAGAGAAGGCTCCGAGGTGACCTATTGTGGCCTTCCAGTATCTGAAGGGGGCCTACAAGAAGGCCGGGGAGGGACTTTTCAGGCTATCAGGGAGGGATAGGACTAGGGGGAATGGAATGAAGCTGGAGGTGGGGAGATTCAGACTGGAATGAGGAGGAAGTTCTTCCCCATGAGAGTGGTGAAGGCCTGGAATGGGTTGTCCAGGGAGGTGGTAGAGGCCCCGTCCCTGGAGGTGTTTAAGCCCAGGCTGGATGAGGCTCTGGCCAGCCTGATCTAGAGTGGGCTGTCCCTGCCCATGGCAGGGGGGTTGGAACTAGATGATCCTTGTGGTCCTTTCCAACCCTGACTGATACTATGGCTTGGTTCTGGGCTACAGGCAGGCATGAGGTCTCGAGAATCACAGAATCAAGCAGGTTGGAAGAAACCTCCAAGATCATCAAGTCAAAACAATCACCCAACCCTTAATACTCGACCAGACCATGGCCCCAAGTGCCTCATGCAGGCTTTTCTTAAACACCTCCAGGGATGTCGACCCCACCCCCTCCCTGGGCAGCACATCCCAAGGCTAATCTCTCCTTCTCTGAAGAACTTGTTCTGGTTCTGGGTGCCTCATAGAAGAGACCAACCCCCACCTGGCTACAACCTCCCTGTCTACTACTCCCTGTAGTTGTAGACAGCAATAAAGTCTCCCTCAAGCCTCCTCTTCTCCAGGCTGAACAACCCCAGCTCCCTCAGCCTCTCCTCACAGGGCTGTGCTCCAGACCCCTCCACAGCTTTGTGCCCCAGACCCCTCCACAGCTTTGTTGCCCTTCTCTGGACACCTTTCAGCACCTCAACATCTTTCTGGAACTGAGGAGCCCAGAACTGGGCACAGGACTCAAGGTGTGGCCTAACCAGTCATGGGTACAGGGGCAGAATGACTTCCCTGCTCCTACTGGTCACACTCTTCCTGATGTAGGCCAGGATGCCATTGGCCTTCTTGGCCACCTGGGCACACTGCTGGCTCATGTTCAGCTGCTGTCAGCCACTACCCCCAGGTCCCTTTCTGTTAGGCAGCTCTCCAGCCACCCTGACCCCCAGCCTGTAGCACTGCCTGGGGTTGTTGCAGCCGATGTGTAGAACCTAGCACTCCAACTTGTTAAATCTCATACCCTTGGACTCTCCCCATCTGTCCAGCCTGTGAAGGACCCACTGCAGAGCTCTCCTACCCTCTAACAGCTCAACACCTGCCCCCAGCTTAGTGTCATCTGCAAACTTACTGCTGATGGACTCAATACCCTCATCCAGATCATCAACAAAGATATTGAACAGGATTGGTTATCCAGGCTTATTGAAGCCTGGCCCCTTTGTGTTTTCAACTCTGGGCTAACTACCCACTCCAGAAGAGAGGGGGAAGGAGGGTTTGAGCAAAACATGTGGAGAGATGTTTTGGGCTTATTTGGGGCATAAATATGGGCATAATGCACGCTCCACCACAGGATGCCACTTCTGACTGCAGAAGAAGCTTGCCTGGATGACCTTTGGAGGTCTTCTCCAGCCCAGCCCATCTTGGGATTCTGTGATCCCAGCAGATACTCAAGAACTGTTCTGCAGGAGAAGACACTTTTATTGTTTTTGAAAACACTCAGTGATCAGTTTGCTCTCTGCAGAGCACTTCTGCCTGCCCCACCCCTGCGCACTCACATAGTTGAGCTGCTCACTGCTGCCTTCATCTATGGGACATGCTCTTGGGCACTTGGGAAACTGTCCCTCAAGTTCCAGAAAAGTCTTGGAAGAAGGATTTGAGGCAGGAAAATCTTACTGAAAGGCCTTTGATTTTGTTTAAAGAAACAAGGAGCACAGCTCCTCTTCACAAACCCTGGGAGAGAAAAGAAAAGAGAGAGGAGATGACAGCATCCTCACAAGTCAAAATCCCCCACCAAAAGCAAAAGGTACAGAAGCCAGGCTGGGCCTGCACTGAGAGGCATCAGAACTGCTCTGCAGGAGAAGACCAAGAGTTTATTGCTTCTGAAAACACTCAGGGATCAGTTTGCTGAGGGCAGCCTTCAGCTCCTGGTTCCTCAGGCTGTAGATGAGAGGGTTCACTGCTGGAGACACTACCGAGTACAGAACTGCCATCACCACATCCAGGGATGGGGAGGACATGGAGGGGGGCTTCAGGTGGGCAAAGAAGCCAGTGGTGATAAATAGGGAGACCACAGCCAGGTGAGGGAGGCAGGTGGCAAAGGCTTTGTGGAACCCGTGCTGAGAGGGGATCCTCAGCACTGCCCTGAAGATCTGCACATAGGACACCACAATGAACACAAAGCAAACAAAGAATAAAGAGGCACTGAGCACAATTAGCACAAGTTCCCTGAGGTAGGATGTGGAGCAGGAGAGCTTGAGGATCTGGGGGATTTCACAGAAGAACTGCTCCACAGAGTTGCCCTGGCAGAGGGGCAGGGAAAATGTATTGGCTGTGTGCAGCAGAGCAGTGAGAAAGCCACAGGCCCAGGCAGCTGCTGCCAGGAGGACACAAACTCTGCTGCCCAGGAGGGTCTCATAGTGCAGGGGTCTGCAGATGGCAGCGTAGCGATCGTAGGCCATGATGGTGAGGAGATAAAGCTCTCCTGAAATGAAAATGATAATAAAAAAGACCTGAGCAGCACATCCTCCATAGGAGATGTCCCTGGTGTCCCAGTAGGAATTGGCCATGGATTTGGGGACAGTGTTGGAGATGTAGCCCAGGTCAATGAGGGCGAGGTTGAGGAGGAAGAAGTACATGGGGGTGTGGAGGTGGTGGTCCCAGGCTATGGTGGTGATGATGAGACTGTTACCCAGCAGGGCAGCCAGGTAGGTGGCCAGGAAGAGCCAGAAGTGCAGGAGCTGCAGCTGCCTTGTGCCTGTGAATGCCAGGAGGAGGAAGTGGGTGATGGAGCTGCTGTTGGACATTTCCTGCCTCTGAGCATGGAGACCTGTCCAAGGAAGAAAAGACATTGACAAGTTAGGGCACACCTCTCAGGCTCATCATAACCTCCCTCCTTGAGCTGTGTCGTGAGTGGATCAGCTCATTCCCCATCACCACCACCCAATGGCCTGGTTCAGCACAGCTTCAGATGCAGCAGGGACACAGAATTGCCATGAAGATGCCTCTGGTGTCAGAACAGAAAGTGACCAACAGCCCAATCCCAGAGAGCAAGAGTGCCATGGAGAGGTGGAGAAACAGGGACCAGCCCTGCAGTGCTCCAGAGACAGTGAAGGGAAGAGAGAAAAACAGAGGGGCTGGGGGTGAAGCCTTCTCCTTACCCAGCTCTGCTCACTGTTGCTCACAGGATGGAACAGAAGGGCTTTGGTCATCCTTCTGTGTGCACACTCCAGGAGCCTTCAGCTGAAGATCAGCTGCTGAGATGGAGATGCTTCCAGGAGCTACAGCTGCAGTGTGCTGCACCCACAGCCTCACTGCGTCAGCGACTGCAGTGACATCTCCTCCAGCAAGCTCTCAGCAATCTCCCAGTTCTGGCCACCTTGAAGCTCTCTCTGCCTTCTCCATCTCCCTGAGATCCCCTGGCAGTGCCCTCAGCCCTGCTGTGCTGTGCAGGGGAGCAGCTCCTGAGCAGAGCTGTCTCTCTGCAGTGCTGCCTGCTTGCCAGTGGTTCCCCCCAGCCCAGGAGCCTGGCTCAGCTCTGAGCCAGCCCAGGGTGTTTTAATAACTCCTCTGGTGGCTTTGGTGCCATCTAAACCTCAGAGACTGAGAGGAAGCTGATGAAACCTTTCCAGAATTCAAAGTTAGATTCACACCTTGAAGTTTCTTGTAGTTTTAATGGGTCCCTCTGAGGGACACTACTGGGAAAATGTCTCCAGGGTCTGGGTAGAGCAGAGAACCAGAGGCAGTGCTGGCAGGTCAGGAAAACCAGGGGAAGTTTGCTCTGATGCTGAGCAAACCTGGAGGTGTTTCATTAATCCAAAGGACCAAGCAAGGAAGATCCTGTCCCTCACTCACTCCTCAGGGCACTTCCTGAGGCAGTGGGATCTGGACAGGAGCAAGGCCAAGGGTAGGATGATGGCACAAGCCCTCCCAGGCTCCTGAAGATGCACAGGGAGGCAATGAGGTCCCAGGGCTGGAAGGAGGAGTTGTGTCCTCATAGGCATCAGAGGCAGAGGCAACAGCCACAGCCAGAGCTTGGCTCTGCCAGGAGACTTTCAGGTCTTCCACACCCCCCTGTCATCTCCACCTCCGTCTGTCCTGTGCTGCTGCATCACCTGAGCCTCTTTCCCTGAAGGCTGTGGTCACCCACCCAGCTGCATCACCTTGCTGGCACCTTCCTTTGCTGGTATCTCTCCATCCTTCCTGGGTGTTGCTTGAAACACAAAGCCTTGGGCTGCCCCAGGTTGCTGCTTGCACCACAGCACTGCCCTTGCAGTGACATTTCTATCTCCTCATGTCCAGTCTGGCTGTCCTTAGCTCCACTTTGTGGCTTTATTTCTTTCTCTTGTGGTTTGTCACTATGCAGAAAAGCTTCTCCATGTCTCAAACCACCCTCAGGCATTCTCAGGGGGCTCCTCTACTGTTCTCAGTCTCCACACCACCGAGCCCAGGGCTCTCAACTTCTATCTGCTGCTCAGGTTTCAGAGGTCTCCAAACACAGCTGGGCAGATCTCTGAGCACTCTCTAAGGCAAAGGTAGTGTGTCAAAGGCCAAGAAAGACAGAGTGAGACTTTTCACCAAGTGCTGTAGTGGCTGGACAAAGACCAATGGCTTTGACCTGAAAGAGGGGAGATTGAGATTGGATAGAAGGAAGAAATACTTTATGAGGAGGGTGGCAGGATGCTGGAACAGGTTGCCCAGAGAAGGGGATGCCCATCCCTGGAAGTGTCCCAGGTCAAGAACTCTGAGCAACCTGAACTAGTGAAAGATGTCCCTGCCCATGGTCAGGGGCTGGGCTCAAATCACTTTGAGGTCCCTCCCAACTCAAACCATTCCATGATTCTTTGATTCTAGTATCCCCAACCCCTTTTCCACATGGCTGCAGATAGCTGCAGACACCATGGGGGTGTTTTCATCTGCCTGCTCACCAACACCTCCATGAAAAAGAAAAAGTTGCCACTTCTAGGACATGAATTGCCCTGAGTTTGGAGAAATTATTCAAACACACAAAGGTAACAAAATCAATTAAAAAACCTCCAATGTGTGTGAAAGTTTCCCCAAGCATGGCAGTGGAAGAAGCTGCCACGATGACCTTGCCAACAGAGGATGGGGAGTTTCTGCCTTAAGGGTCTGAGATTAATGATGGGAAGATAGAAAAGGTGTTTGGGGCTTGCAAGACTTCCATGGGATGCCCAGGAAAAGATCAAAGGAAGGGAAAAAGGGGGAGCAAGGTGGTTTGTTGGGGAACAAGCATGGGAAAGAGAGAAAAGAGGATGAAAGAAGCTGGTCCTGCACGAAGAGGTCACTCCCCTGGCTGTGTCCTGGCCACTGCAGCTTGCTCTGATTCCTCAACACCTCCATTTCCAACAACTTTGTGTGGGGAGGGAGCTCTCTGCTCTGGGTCCAGAAGGAGGTCTCCATGCCAGCCGCTGGTGTCATCAGATCTGCCATTCATTGGAGGCCATCAGCTGCTGACAGGTGTAAGTGTGTTTCATGTTGATGTCTGTGTTGTACAGATCTTGACTTGGCTGATCTTAGGAAGGGAAAGCTGGCCTGGAGCAGGTGATTGCAAGGGGAGTCAAGAGCTTCCGTCATTCATTAGAGACCAAGGCTGGAGAAGTAAAACCCCAGCCTCCTGTTGAGTGGGAAGGGGAACTTAACAACATCAGAGACATGTTGGGGCTGAGGCACTCCGTGAATTCTGGGCTTCAGCCTTCATTGACAAGGTCTTCAGACCTCTGTTCTGAGGGAAAGGGCTCTAGGAGGAGCAGAGCAAGGACTGACAGGAACCTCAAGCCATCCAGCAGCGAGGCATCCAAGGTCTGCTCCTGCAGGGGACTTGCCCTGGCAATGGCACAGTGTGGTGGGGTTGAAATTACCCCCAATACAGAACTGCCAGATCAGCTCAGCTGACAGCAAATGAAGCTCTATTTACAAACACAATTTCAAGCTAGAAATATGAAATGCACTGAATGTGTACAAAGAATCCAATGTTTGCATATCTATACAATGTACAAACCATACCAGAACCCCCCAGACAAACCAGGGGGCTGCCAACAGCTTCCCACCCTTCCTCTGCTGTACACAGGACAAGAGAAAGAAGAGCAGAGAGTAGTTTGTTAGTGCTTAGCCACAGCAAAGCAGCACAGGCAAGCTCAGCAAGCCAGCAGAATAACGCAGCACTTACAGGATGGCCAAGGGATCAGGCCTAGCCAGCACGGCTTTAGGAAGGGCAGGTCCTGCCTGACCAACCTGATCTCCTTCTATGATCAGGTGACCCACCTGGTTGATGTGGGGAGGCCTGTGGATGTGGTCTACCTGGACCTCAGCAAGGCCTTTGACACCGTCCCCCACAGCAAACTCCTGGCCAAGCTGGCAGCCCATGGCTTGGATGGGAGCACACTGTGTTGGGTTAGGAACTGGCTGGAGGGCCGAGCCCAGAGAGTGGTGGTGAACGGTGCCACATCCAGCTGGCAGCCTGTCACTAGTGGTGTGCCCCAGGGATCGGTGCTGGGCCCCATGCTCTTCAACATCTTTATTGATGATCTGGATGAGGGCATCGAGTCCATCATCAGTAAATTTGTGGACGACACCAAGCTGGGGGCAGGAGTTGATCTGCTGGAGGGCAGAGAGGGTTTGCAGAGGGACCTCGACAGGCTGGACAGATGGGCAGAGTCCAAGGGCATGAGATTGAACACATCCAAGTGCCGGGTTCTGCACATTGGCCACAACAACCCCATGCAGTGCTACAGGCTGGGGGCAGAGTGGTTGGAGAGCGGCCAGGCAGAGAGGGACCTGGGGGTGCTGGTTGATTGTAGGCTGAACATGAGCCTGCAGTGTGCCCAGGCAGCCAGGAGGGCCAATGGCATCCTAGCCTGCATCAGAAACAGTGTGGCCAGCAGGAGCAGGGAGGTCATTGTGCCCCTGTACATTGCACTGGTTAGGCCGCACCTTGAGTACTGTGTCCAGTTCTGGGCCCCTCAGTTTAGGAAAGATGTTGTCTTACTGGAGCGTGTCCAGAGAAGGGCAACAAAGTTGGTGAGGGGTTTGGAAGATAAGCCCTATGAGGAGAGGCTGAGAGAGCTGGGGTTGCTTAGCCTGGAGAGGAGGAGACTCAGGGGTGACCTTCTTGCTCTCTACAACTACCTGAAGGGAGGTTGTAGCCAGGCAGAGGTTGGTCTCTTCTCCCAGGCAGCCAGTACCAGAACAAGAGGACACAGTCTCAGGCTACGCCAGGGCAGGTTTAGACTGGATCTTAGGAAGAAGTTCTATACCCAGAGAGTGATTGCCCACTGGAATCAGCTGCCTGTGGAAGTGGTGGAGTCACCTTCATTGGAGGTGTTCAAGAAGAGGCTTGATGGGGTGCTTGGTGCCAGGGTTTAGTTTTTTTAGTTGTTTAGGTGGGTTGTATTATGCTGTATTGTACTGTATTGTACTGTATTGTATTTAGGTGGGTTGGATTGGTTGATGGGTTGGACGTGATGATCTTGAAGGTCTCTTCCAACCTGGTGTATTGTATTGTATTATATTGTATTGTATTGTATTGTATTGTATTGTATTGTATTGTATTGTATTGTATTATCTGTGTGGGAGTTTTAGGGTATGCCTTTAAAATTTTCCCCAGCTCTTGAACAGAAAGTGGCAAAATGCAAATAAATCTCCATTGGGTGCAAAAAGGAAAATAATGACAGCTCTGAACAGTCCATTGGAGAGATAAGGAACTAAAACTGGTTGTACAAAACAAACTTTCTCTCTTCTGCCTTCCTCTGGCTGGGAGATACTACCTGGCTCCTGCCTGACCTTGGCTGCACTGCTTTGTTGTGACTGCTGCTAACTTTTTCTGCTCTGTCTCTTGTTCCTTTCTGTACAGGGGGGTAAGGAGGAGGCAGGGAGGTAGAAGCTATTGCAGCTCCCTTGGTCTTTGGCCAGGGGGTTCCTTGTGCTGTTTATCAATTGTAAATCCCTGTAAACATTGTAAATCCTGGATAGTTTGTGCACATTAGTTGCACTCCATTGTAGATGGTAGGTTTGCCTATAAATAGAGCTTCCATTTGCTTCCAGCTGAGCTAGCCTGGCAAATTTAGTGTTGGGGGGGGGAATTTTCAACCAACCACAATCTGCCAGAGCAAAGGAAGCAAAGAGAGAGAGAGATAGAGCACACAACTATCTTTATGCTAGTTACCAGGCCAAAGGGATTATTTAGACCTGATCATTATTTTCCCTTTCCATCCAATGGAGATTTGTTTACATTCTACTACTTTTCTGTTCAGGATCTGCAGAAAATTTTCTAGGCACAGGCTGGAGTTGCCTGGCTGGGAGCAGCCCTGTGGGAAAGGTCTCAGGAGCTGGAGAGAAGGCAGCTGTGCCCTGGCAGCAAGAGAGGCTTGAAGTGTGTGAGCTGTGTGACCAGGAGTGTGGCCAGGAGATGAAGGGAGGGCATTGTCCAGGTGACTGCACCCAGATTTCAGATCCCCACAACAGGAAAGGTGCCATCAAGTAAAGGACAGGTCCTGCTAACCTGATCTGCTTCTGTCACAAGTTGACTGCTTAGTGGCTGAGGGAAAGGCTGTGGATGTTGTTGAACCGCTCTTTAGTAAAGCCTTTGGCACTGTCTCCCGCAGCATCCTCTTGCAGGATCTGCTCATGGCTTGGATGGGTGAACACTGGGGAAAAACTGGCCCAAAGAGTGCTGGGGAATGGAGGTAACTCCAGCCGGGGACTGGTCAGGAGTGGTGTTCCCCAGGGCTCGATACTGGGGCCAGCTCTCTAATATTTTTGTCAGTGATCTGGAAGAGAGGATCAAGGGCACCCTCAATAAGTTTGCAGGTGACTCCCAGTTAGGAGAGTGTGTATCTGCTTGAAGGTGGAGTGGCTCCACGGAGAAGTCTGGACAGGCTGGCTGGCTGGGCTGAGGTTCAACAAGGCCAAGTGCTGAGTCCTGCACTTGGGTCACAGCAACCTCATGAAGGTGCAGGCTTGGAGCAGAGTGGCCAGAAACTGCCCAGCAGAAAAGGACCAGGGGATGTTGGTTAGCAGCCAGCTGAACGTGAGCCAGCAATGCACCCAAGTGGCCAAGGAGGCCAGCATCATCCTGACCTGGATCAGCAACAGTGTGGCCAGCAGGAAGACTTTCTCAGAAGTAACAAGCAGGAGGAAACAGCCTCAAGTTGTTGGGCTCAAGGAGAAAACCAAAAGGGTTGTCAAGGCCTGGAACAGGCTGCCGTGGGATGCGGTGGAGTCCCCATCTCTGGAGAAATTTACAAGCTGCATAGCTGTGGTGCTGAGGGACATGGGTTAGTGGGGACCTGGCAGTGTTGGTTAGTGGTTGGACTTGATGGTCTTAAAGGTCTCTTCCAACCAAAATGCTTCTTTTGTTCTGTGATTTGATCAGGACGTTGCCACCTGCTATCTGCTCCAGCAGGCCTCTGCTGCCAAGCAAAGACTTTCCATAGGTGGCATCTTGATACCAGCTGCAGCCATATTGGAAGTGCTGCAGCCCAGAGGGCCACCAAAGCTCACAGCCTGGAGCACAGAGAGGAAGAGCCCTGTGTGTCACCACAGAGCTGTGACCTCAGTGCAGGAAGGGCTGAGGTGGGGTGTTGGAGAATGGCTTAAATCTAAGGGACATGACTCTGTGGAACAGCTACTTGAGCAGAATGTGTAGGCGTTACTCCATCTTGTTGTTTACTGCTCATAGTTAGCTGACTTGCTGAAGCAGCAAGGTCACTATGGCCTCGTAGCTGTTCTCACAGCTGTGTGTTTGTAAGATAACTGGATGGGAAAGGAAGAGCTAGGTAAGATAATTGGATGGGAAAGGAAGAGCTAGTGAGAAGGGAGTTTTCTGGGAATGTCCACAGAGCCTTTGATATTGTACACAGACCTAATTGCAGGTGGGCTGGATATTATAATGTTGCCTTCAGTCAGAGACCAATAGAATAGTGACGCTTGTGCATACTTAGCTGAGATGCTATATAAGCTGTGTATCCGGGCAATAAAGTTGAAGAGTGCTTATCAATCACATTGATTGCTGCTTTCTTCCCTCGCCGCTCTCCGATATCTGGCGCCCGAGAACAGGGACGGACGATCCAGTGGGGAAAGGGAGAGAACCCCCGGCGCAGGATAGGAGGACTGCGGAGACCTTCTTGCTGTTGGGGTGGTGGCGAGCCCGGAAAAGCATCGATTAGCAGCGAATCGAGGGGCAAAAGTGCGACTCAACACTGGCGTAGGGAGTTCGTACCGTGCCTGAGCTGGGATTAAGCTCGCCGTCCGGCTAAGGGCTGCTACTCGGCTTACATGGGTTTTGAAGGCTGCACTAAGGGATGGAAAGCGAAGTAGCTCTTAACTTCTTTTTAAGTTTCCTTGAGAAACACAGTGTAGAGGATGTGGATTTAAAGAAGCATCCTGAATGTTTATTGCAGTTTGGTAGAGAGAATGTTTTTTTCAAGTCGTCAGAAGATGCGTTTAGCGTTGATGTATTGGAGAGAATATGGAAACAAACTGTGGGACTTGATCATAGATGGTGACAAAACTGCCATAAAGCTGCAAAAGCGGCCGGGGAGAGGCATGGTGAAGCACTCCGCGAAACAGAAGAGCTGTGCTATACGCCCTCCAAACTGTCCTCTCCGAGAGAGGTATTACTGACAATTCTGGGATTTTGAACGGGCTAACTGTCCTCTCCGTGAGAGGTATTGCTGAGATTACTGGAATTTTGAAAGGGCTATTAGCATGGGCCCGGAATCATGATTTTATCCCCAGAGCAACCGAAGCTTTTACTACCGAAGCACGGGACAAAACTGGAGCCCAGCTGTGGGATGAGGTGCTAAACACCAGCCACCACCCCAGCAGGGAGGAAGCAATAAAAAGGCAGCGAAACTTGTGGTTCAGCGTGTTTGATCCCAGTCATCAACATCTCCTTCTAATATCGCCAACGACAGCTCGGATTCGGAAGAGATAACACCGACGCTGAGAAACCAAACAGTGCCAACTTTGTTTCACAGTCCCTCTTAGAAAAATGGAGCGCTTGGAGGCTCGTGGTTACGGCATTCTTACGACCGCACCCCTTCCGCGAGCCCCGACGGCCCCCACGGGCACCGACGGCTCCGACCGAGGCGGCACCGACCGACGCGCCACCGACACCGGCAGCACGGACTGTAGCGGCCCCCACGGTGGCCCCCACGGCAGCAGCCACGGCAGCGGCCCCAGTGGCCGTCCCCATGGCGGCAGCACGGCGGCAGCCCGGCAGCGGCCAGCATCAGCAGTCACCTCACACACACACACCCCTACGCCCCAGACATTGTCAGCAGAAAACATCACTACGACGAAGGCTACAATCGAATTCCGAAGGGACGATAGTGTAAGGGATCGGGAGGTGGGAGGGACGGGGAACTGTCCCGCTGCGCCGCTGGAAAGGTATTGGGAGAAATGCAGTAATAGAAGGGAATCTGTAGATTTTCCTGTACATGCATCTCCTGTGGTATTATTCTGGCATTTGACAATGCTAACGAAAAAGCTAAACAGGTTCTCAACGCCTGTCACAATAATCCAAGGTGTCAAGAGAGAGTATCTAACTTATAACTGAGTGTCATGACTGCTTAACTGTTGTGTGAACATTAAGAGATCAGTATTACTAGGATAAGCAAAAACACATTATTATGTGTAATTTTCTATTGGGTAAAGCAATGAAGCCGTTTTGCTCTTGCTGTTTGCCTGCAAGTTTTCTGTCTGTGAAGCTAGAGCCTGGCCAGATCTACCTTTACAGGTTAAAGAAATCTTGCTACCATTAAACAATTCATGATTTTTGACCATCCTAGAGAAAATAAAGATGCAACATACCACTAAAGCAGACTGTAAAAGACAGTGCTAAGGATTGCATTTGTGTCTTAATCTCTGTGTGCATTGTGTTCAGGCATAATCAAGTCTTCTCTGTCAATAAGAAGAGTGAAATGTGGAGATCGGAACTATTACGATCTGAGTTCTTTACAATGTTTGCTATTTTTCACCACGTATTATGCCAACTCTGTTAGAACATTCTAACTAGCTGAACTTAAGCATTGTGCCTTGTATGGGTTACATCAGTCTGTTAGACATGCTGTGCTTCAGGACTTTTGCTTTTGCTGTACAGCTTAGCTTGAACTCGCTTGCTTCTGTGTATGCAAGAGTATCTTGTATGGGATGAGAACAACTCCCATGAGCAGATTGCTCACAAAAACAAAAAAGGGGAATTTGTGGCAATGACGGTGATGAGCAGTGTGAGCAATCTGGCAGTGTAGGCTTAGAGCCTGACATGGTGGTAGGCCATGCTCAGCATAAGTGCAAAAGTTGCTATCAGTGTAGCAAAACAGCGCTGTGCCTGCACCATGTAACTAAAGCAGGACACTGGTAGCTACAAACACAGCAAGTTATCTGGTTGGTCAGCTAAACACAGCAAGTTATCTTGTTGATCAGCTAAACAGGCTAATGTTACTACTGTAATTTTAGATCAACTGCTTTTAGATCAAAATAGTTGAAGGCATGCATATTTACTGAATAGAGCTGCTGTTGATTTTTTGCTTTTAGCTAATGGTCATGGCTGTGAGGATTTTGAAGGCATGTGTTGTTTTAATTTGTCTGATCACAGTCAATCAATTTATAAAAGGATTGCTTGGTTGGAAAATCATACTCAATCAATTGTTAAAAATGTAAATCCTTTTGATCAATGGTTTCAATCTTGGTTTGGAAATATGTCTCCTTGGTTATTAGGTCTGCTTAAAGAAGGTTTACGCTGGTTGGGTATTGTTCTGTTGATATTGTTTGTTTTGCATATTGCATATGGATGTATTATGAGAAGTGTAAATGAGGTAACATCTTCAGCTTTTCTTTTACAAAAGAAAAAGGGGGGAATTGTTGGAGAATGGCTTAAATCTAAGGGACATGTCTCTGTGGAACAGCTGCTTGAGCAGAATATATAGGCCTTACTCCATCTTGTTGTTTACTGCTCATAGTTAGCTGCCTTGCTGAAGCAGCAAGGTCACTATGGCCTCGTAGCTGTTCTCGCAGCTGTGTGTTTGCAAGATAACTGGATGGGAAAGGAACAGCTAGGTAAGATAATTGGATGGGAAAGGAAGAGCTAGTGAGAAGGGAGTTTTCTTGGAATGTACACAGAGCCTTTGATATTGTACACAGACCTAATTGCAGGTGGGCTGGATATTATAATGTTGCCTTCAGTCAGAGACCAATAGAATAGTGACGCTTGTGCATATTTAGCTGAGATGCTATATAAGCTGTGTATCCGGGCAATAAAGTTGAAGCGTGCTTATCAATCACATTGATTGCTGCTGTCTTCCCTCGCCGCTCCCCGACAAGTATCCGCATCCAGCAGAGTAATTTCTGATGCATTGCAATATCGCTGTACAGAGTTAAGCCGCTGCCCGCACCCCATCGAGCCGCCATCTAGTGGCCAAGCGCTGGAACTGCACCATTTGCTATATAAATAGAACATGATTCTGTAAATACTCCAATAGAGTTCTAATTATAAATACTACAAGCTGCTTGCTTGCTTCTGCTTTTTAATCAAACAACTCTCACAAGAAACTTGGACATTTTCTTGTGTGGCCCATTTATAACAGAAGTGCAAAGTGGTTAAGGGCTGCTAAAATCCAACCTTTGAATCTCCTTCTCACTCTCTAGAAATGCTGACTGGCTGATAAATCATAACCATGCCTCAAATTGTTGGGGTGGCCACATGCTCGTAGAGAGGCCACCTGCTGAGAGACACCTTGTGCTGAGCAGCTGGCTCCAGGGGGGCTGGATTGCAGATGGGACTTTCTCAGGCTTTACTTTGCTTAGCTTCCAAACAGCAACAATTCTGCTGTGGCTGTGTGCAGACATTTCTCTAAGGAGAGCAGGGGGGAGCTGGTGCCATGGAGCTGTGAGCTCCAGCTGCAGAGAGCAGTGGAGAAGTCTGATGCAAGGAGCAGTAAGCCAGCCCCAGGTGGGCAGGGACAATCATGGTGAGGCTGGGCAGGTGAGGAGCAAAGTTGTCCATACAGTGTCAGAGCTGAAGAAACAGATGTTCTGCAAGTGCAGCTGTCCTGCTGAGACAGCCTGGGTCCTATCACTTGATGAATGATCACCAAATGAGCTTTATTAGGTGCACTCTGGAATCTTGAAGGAAATTACAGAGACACAAATAGCTCCTTAGGGCACTTGGGCTCATTACAGGAACCTCAGGCACTGAGAGGAGACTGAAGAGACTGCTCAAGAAGTCAGAAGCAAAACACAAGTTCCTTGAAGTACTAATGGGCCCCACTGAGGCTTGTCACTGCCAAAGCCTCCCCAGGGACTCCTTAGAGCAGCTCATTGGAGGCCATGACTGCAGTGAGACAAAGGCAAAGTGCAGGGCAGCAAAACCTGGGTTTGGTTTAGCAAGCAGAAAGGCCAAGATCTGACCACAGCCCCCGGGGCAGGCAGACCCTGTCCCTCATGTGTGGTGCAGGGGGGGGTGTGGATTTTGTGATGCTGAGTGAAGGACAAGGGGATGGCAGCCCCCAGCCTTCCTGGGGAAGTGCAAGGAGGCACTGAGGCCCTGCCAGTGCCTCAGGACAATATCTCCTCACAGATGGTTGTCATAGCCAAGGGGGCACAGCCTTGGCTTCTCTCTTGCAGGAGGCCTGGCTGTGTGAGGACACTGCTGTGTGCCCCATCCCTGCACACTCACTCACTTTAGCTGTTCCCTGGTGCGTTCATCTGGGGGATAATTTCTTGGGCTTGCTCTTGAGAGAAACTTTGGAAGGACTAAGCTTTCAGTCAATGCCCTGAGTAGATCATCTGTCTTTGTGGAACTGCTCTCAGAGATCAGCTCTGTCCCAGAAGTGCCCCTGGCCTGTCCCTGCCTGCAGTCCCAGTGCTGCCATGCAGCAGTGTCCAAGCTGCTAGAGCTCTCAGCCTTGCCCCAACACAAGGGCTCAGCAGGAGAGTGTGGAAGGGAAGAAAGAGCAGCTCAGGACAGCCCAAGCACTGGGGCTCCCTGGCACTGCTGGGACTCATTTCCCATCTATATCTGCACACAGGCCCTGCCCTGCAACTTCAGAGAAGGCTTCGAGGAGGTTGCTCAGAGGAAAAGTCACTGCAGGATACTTTCTTATGTTGAATACAAAGAGATCACAGCTCCTCATGTCTACAGTCTCTGGGTCACACCACACAGACCAAGACTGACCCAGAAATGGCCTAAAGAAAGGCATTTCTGTGGGGATAATGTTCTCAAAAGTGTAGCAGCAGCAGCAGCCTACGCTAGAGAAGCCAGGCTGGGCCTGCACTGAAGGACATCAGAACATTCCATAATATGGGAAAAGTCCTGGCAGTCAGGTACAGTCCCTGGGGACTGGAAGAAAAGACACATCACAGTCATTGCTAAAAAGGAGAGAAAGGAGGACCCTGGGAACTACCAACCTGTCATCCTCACGTCTGTGCCTGGGAAGATCAGGGAACCGATCCTCCTAGATGCCAAGCTGAGGCACATGGAGGACAGGGAGGGAGATGCAAGACAGCCAGCATGGCTTTATCAGGGGCAGGTCCTGCCTGACCAACCTAGTGGCTTTCTATCATAATGTGACTGTCAGTGGACAAGGGATGACATCTGGATGTGATCTATCTGGACTTCTGCAAGGCCCTTGACATGGTGCCCCCACAACATCCTGCTCACCAAGTTGGAGAGAAATGGATTTGCTGGGTGGACTGTTCAGTGGATAAGGAATTGGCTGGATGGTCACATCTAGAGGGTAGTGGTCAATGCCTTGAAGTCCAGATGGAGAGCAGTGACAGTGGTGTCCCTCAGGGGTCCATGCTGGGACCTGTGCTGCTTAATATCCTTATCAGTGCTACAGGCAGTGGGATCCAGGCACCAGCAGCAGTGTGCAGCTGACACCAGCTGAGTGGTGGGGTTGATACACCAGAGGGACTGGAAGGCATCCAGAGGGACCCAGACAAGGTGCAGAGGTGGCCCAGGTCAGCCTCATGAGGTTCCACAAGAGCAAGTGCAGGGTTCTGTACTGGGGCCAGAACAATCCTCACTATCAATACAGACTGGGAGAGGAAGTGTTAGAAAGCAGCCCTGAGAAGCAGAACTTGGGGGTGCTGGTGGATGAGAAGCTGGACAGGAGCAGGCAGTGTGAGCCTGCAACCCTGAAGGCTAATGGCAGCCTGGGTTGCATCCAAAGCAGCACGGCCAGCAGATTGAGAGAGGGGAATCTGCCACTTTGCTTTGGAGCACTGTGTCCAGCTCTGGAGCCCTCAATACAGGAAGGACATGGACCTGATGGAGTGGGTCCAGAGGAGGGCCACAAAAATGATCCAGGGGCTTGGAGCACCTCTGCTATGGGGACAGGCTGAGGGAGCTGGGGTTGGTCAGCCTGGAGAAGAGGAGATTCTGGGGAGACCTGTAGCAGGGAAGGAGGAGTAGGGAGTTCGATTAGAAATATCCAGCTGCTGAGAACTGCCTGGGAATAATTGGTGCCTGTGCCCAGCTGCCTGGGGGTGTCTGGGAATGCTGTGTTTGACCGGCAGCTCCCAGGTGCACGGTAAGAGTAGTGGACAACATGGATCTGTAGGCCCTTTGTTTATGAAGGTGAGGGGGATGGGAATGTACTGAATGTGTTGATATCCTGAGCTGACCACGAAAGACCTTCGAGCTCCTCCTTGACCGCTAATGGACGTGAGGGAAATGGAGATGAGGAAGGCTATTGCTGGACAGGGGGCGTGAGACCCCCTGTGTGGGCTGCTCACGTGAGCAGTAGGTGAGAAGTTACATAACAGGATTGTGAAATATGGGAGGGGCTTTGGCGCTAAGCTCCAGCCCAGGCTCCTGTGGTGTCCTGGCCTCACGTTGCAGGATGCAGGACCCTTAAAAAGCTGAATATCGCTACTGGGCAGCTGCCGTTTGCTCCAATCCAGGCAGACAAGATTTGGTCTCTGGGGGATGCCTGCCTGGATGGGAGACGGTCAGCTCCGGTCAGCTCTAGTCAGCTCCAGTCACCTCTGGTCAGCTCCGTTCAGCTCCGGTCAGCTCTAGTCAGCTCCAGTCGCCTCTGGTCAGCTCCAGTCACCTCTGGTCAGCTCCGGTCAGCTCTGGTCAGATCCGGTCAGCTCTGGTCAGATCCAGTCAGCTCCGCCATGTTGCGATCCTTGGCACAACCGTGATGCTCCTAGGGTGTTCAGGGTGAGTCAGCTGTGCTGTGCTTGCAATCAGGCTCTGCTCTCGGGTTCACTGGGTGTCATGGTAGGGCCAAACTCCCCCAGCACAAACCCAGCCAGACCCTGAGGTGTCAGACATGGTCCCCCTCTGCCCCCTCCTTCCTGCAGCAGCCAGGGCAGTGTGGGAAAAGGAGCAAAGGGGACAGGACCATGCAGGACTGGTGTACAACCCTGCTTCTGGGGTAAGGGCAGTGTGCTGGCCACAGCTCCCAGGCCTATGGCTCTGCCTTTTACGGCCACAGCCTGGCAGAATCCCTTCTCATTGAGTATCTGTGTGCTGGCTTCAGTGGCCTGTTTCACAATCGAATCTTGGGCAAGATTTATATACAGGCTGATCTCTAGTGGCCTGTGCCTTGCCCAAGCCTTGCCTTGCTTGAAACTGCTTGGACCAGTCTGGCTTGAAGATGCCTCAAGTTGCATTGCCTTGAGTGCCTGGTCCAGCCCCTGGGACAAAGCCAGGAGCCTACACACCACAAGCTAGGAGAGAAGCCTGAGCTCAGGAGTCAGAGCCAAGCCTGCTGCCCCTTGCAACCAGGATTTTGCCTTGCCTCAGTTTCCCCAGGACAAAGCAAGTGCCCAGCATGAGAAGCATCGTTAACAGCCTGCTGAAGCCAGAGCAGCCCCGGGACTGCGTGGCCTTCCTGCCGGTCCCCTGCCCTGCCTGCCACATGAGAGCTCCCCAAAGCCTCTCATATCCAGCAGCAGCAGCAGCACTGCCTTCTTGGGGGAATCAGCTGTGAGGAATTAATTCATTGCCTCTTTGGCTTCAGGATTCTGGTTGAGTCTCCCCTGTGTGGCTGAGGCCATTTTGCTTCCGGGGGGCTCTCTCCTCTGCTATTCCTCCCAGTTTGCACAGAATTGTTGAAGTTGCCTAACTCCTGCACATCCTGCAAATCTATATCCTAACCCTACCTGGAACCTTTTTGATGCATTTCTAAATAAGGACATTAATTCCTTACCGCCGGGTAACTCCCGGGCTGTGCCTTGCTTTGGGGCCGGTGCCTTGCAGCGCTGCAGCGCAGCCTCGTCATCTTTATACTAAATAAAGCCACAGCTATCAGCACCTGTGGTACCTGTAATGAATTCATTCCTCATAAAAAAGAGCTCACTGGAACAAGACCTAATAGTGAAATTCCAGTACCGAAGGATGGAGAGAGACTGTTACAAAGGGCTGCAGTGACAGGACCTGGGGCAATGGCTTCAAACTGGAGCAGAGCACATTTAGATTGGATATTAGGAACAAGTTCTGCAGCATGAGGAGAGTGGAAGGCTGAAACAGATTGCCCAGGGAGGTATCTGGGGCCCCATCCCTGGAGATATTCAAAGCGAGGCTCAGCAGAGATCTGGGCAACCTGATCTAGTTGAGGATGTGCTGTGATTGTTAAATATGAAATGGTAATAAAGTATTAATTATTATTTATTAATAGTGAAAATAATAACAACATATTTAGAGCACACATACAGGTAGGAGAGCAGGGTTGTGGCTGCAATCTGCATGAAAGGGAAGAGTTTAACATCATTGAGCAAAAATAGACAAAATACAGAAGAGTTCTTCAACTGGGCAGAGAACTGTTGTGCAATTCGACTGGCACCTTGCTGCTCCACCAGCACCGGGGCTAGGAGTCAGGGCACACAGCTAAAGAACCTTTGTAAAGAGACTTCACAGGAACAATCCAATCATGCTCATGCTATGTCTCCGGCAGGGACCAGGGCTGCTGCTTTATAATCCACAGGTTCCAAGAGCACACAGGCAAGTGTGGGGATTTTGAACAAAACCAAGAATGGCAATAAACATGTGAATTGTGAAAAGACACAGTGTGGTGGGTTAACACCCTTTTCTGAGAACAAAAGAACAAAGCAGGGTGGAGGGCTTGCAGGTACTTTTCACTCCCTGCAGGGCATTTTTCGCCTGGGAAGCTGAGTCTGTTCCACTCCCCCCCTCCCTGCCCAGCTAGGGTATAAAAAGCAGGACATCGTTGTTGTTGGCCTGGCTTTTCTGGCTCCTGCCTCTGCTGGATGAGAGCTACTGCAGCTGCCCTCCTCCTCCTCTGCCACGTGGTCGGACCTGATCCTTCTCCCTGCTGCCTCCACACTTCCTCAGAGAAAGGCTGGTTTTGCATTATTCTCTTGTTTTTGTCCCACTCCCATCTATCCTTGTTCCTTGCCTTGTGAACCTTTTTCCTGCTATTGTGTTATATATATATATATATTGCTTAAAGACAATTCTTTACCTCTCTACTTCCAAGCCGACTCCAAATTATTGTTTGGTGGATTTGCTTCTTCCTTTTCTCCCCTCTGTGTTGGGAGGGAGGAGGGGGGGAGAGATTCGCAGCCTTGCCCCCACCTGAGCTCTTAACTTCCAGTTAAGGCTTAAACCACCACACACAGCTTCACTGGTGGCTTTCTAGCTTTGTAGCTGCAGCCAAGCCAGTAGGTGCTGAGGCTTGTGGGGCTGTGGCTGTCTCTGCAGCAGTCCCTGCAGGATGTGGTGGAAGCAGTTCTTTCCTGCAGCTGTGGGTGCAACTTGGGCTCCCAGGGATGTGCTGAAGGCTGCCTGAAGTCAGATTCACCTGAAAGAGGCTATGGGTGCTGTGGAGTTTGCAGAGCACTGTGGGGGAGCAGTTCCCCTCCTGGAGTGGCTGGCAGGGTCTGTGGGAGGGTGTGCAGAGCAGCTGTCCCTTGGCTCAGACTGTAGCAGGCTCCAGCTCAAAAGGCGCGACTGGCACCGATTCTTGGCTGCTGCTTTTCCTGGGCCTCCTTCCTGGTGCACAGCAGCTGCATCACCATGGCACTTGGGCTCTTGGGCTGTCAGAGTGGCAAGCAACAGCTCCCTCACCCGCACTTGGGTGACTCCCGGGTCTCTATGGGCCAGGCTGGCTGCAGAGGGTGGCAACTCCCTGCCTGCTCAGGCGAGCAGGTCACGGCTTGGCACCCCTTGGTGCTGCTCGGCTGGCTGCAATCTGCAGCAGACACACAGAGCTGCCTGAAGCAATTCAAGCAGCTTCCTGCCTGCTTTGATGGTGACACTACCTCGAGGCTGTGGCAAGGTTCAGGTTCTCCCCAGGTGTGGTGGTGTGATGGTTTAAGCCTTAACTGGGAGTTAAGACCTCAGATGGGGGCAAGGCTGAGAATCTCTCCCCCACTCCCCCCTCCTCCCTCCCAACAGAGAGGGGGAAAAAAAGGAAGGAGCAAATCCACCAAACAATAATTTGGAGTCGGCTTGGAAGTAGAGAGGTAAAGAGTTCTCTTTAAACAATATATATATATATATATTTTTATATATATATATATAAAACAGGAAAGGTTCACAAGGGCAAGGAACAAGGATGGATGGGAGCGGGACAAAAAAGAATAATACAAAACCAGTCTCTCTCTGAAGAGGCACGGAGGCAGTAGGGAGAAGCATCAGGCCCGACCATGTGGCAGAGGAGCAGGAAAGCAGCCACAGTAGCTCTCATCCAGGGGAGGCAGAAGCCAAAAAGGAGAGCTAATAGCTGCAATGCCCTGCTTTTTATACCCTATCTGGGCAGGAAGGGGGGAATGGAAGAGACTCAGCTTCCCAGGTGGAAAACACCCTGCAGGGAGGGCAAAGTACCCACAAGCCCTCCACCCTGCTTTGGTTTTTTGGTTTTCAGAAAGGGCGTTAACCCACCACAGGTGGGTTGAAGTTTCCCCCAGCATTAACTTAAGCCAGACCAAATCAGGTAGAAACAAATGAGACTGCATCTACAAGCACAAACTGCATTCTGCAGTGGAATGCAGTGGATGTGTACAGAGCATACAGGAGTTACAATGTTATGTAGGTATTTACAATTAGCAAACAACACAATATCCCCTGGTCAAGAAAAAACAACAGGGAAGATGCTCCACTGCACCCCCTCCAAACCTCCCAGACTCCCCAGTACCGAGCGAGAGAGAGAAGCTGAGAGAAAGCAGTGTCAGTCTTATCTCAAGGCCAGCCAGAAACAGCACATTGTCTCCTGGGTGAAGCAAAACAGCCAAGAGAAGAGAAAAGGAATGGGAATGGAAGTGAAATGTGAAGACTTGTTATGGCACACCTCCTTTTACCCCAGACATTTATCCAGTGAATTTGCTTAGAACAATCTTTTGTTTTCCTTTTTACAACCACCAGGAATTTATTTATAATTTTCTACTTTTATGCTCAAAATCTGCAGCTAAATTTTAAAGGCATAGCCTAAACCCACCACACCAGGGCTTGGCAAACAGTTCTCCTGGGTTTCTGTCCCTTTGTGCACAGGACCAGGATGACACAGAGCAGGCTGTGGTCTCAGTGCAGCTTCCAAGAAAGGCTTCTTGCTGATTCTGGGTAAACTGAGGCATGGTAAACTGAGAACCCAGTGTGTGGCTGAGGAGAGAGGAGGCAGTGGCGAGGAGCTCAGCTCTGGGAGCTTGCTTTTGGCTTTGCTTTCCTTGCTGTTCAGGTGGTAAGGGGCTGGTGGCTCAAGACCTCCTGAAGAGGGGAGGAGCGGCAGCAGGCTTGGGTTGCCTACGTGCCTGAGTGCAATGACGTAGCAGGGGGAGGGGTTGCCATGGAAACCATGCACCAACCAAACAGAACCCAGCGTGTGGCTGAGGAGAGAGGAGGCAGCGGCGAGGAGCTCAGCTCAGCCTTCTCACTGACAGGGGGAAAGCAAACAAACAAACCAAAAAAAACCCAAAACAAACCAAAAAAACAACCAACACCGGGTGGAGAGGGTGGTTACTGCAAGATGGTTACTACTAGAACAAAGGCTAGTAGAAGAACAGTGGGCACCCAAACAGAGACCACACACAAGCATGCAGGTGTTCAGGTAGGTGGCTGCAGTGAGTGCTGGGACCTGGCACTTGATATGGAGGATGGAAGGAACAACTCCTGTGTTAGGTGTGAGCAGATCAGTGATCTGATAAGCATGGTGGCTGAACTAAAAGAAGAGGTAGAAAGGCCAAGAGCTATAAGAGACAGCGTAAGGAAAATTGACTATTTCCATAATCTAACCTCTACGAAACCAGAACAAGGGGTAACTCTTAGTGGAGCAGGGGGTTTGATACCCTCCCATCAGCAAGCCTCTCAGCCTCCCTGTAGTAACCCACATGAGCAGGGCCAATGGGAACAGCTCTCTGCCCGACAGAGGAAATGCAAATGGAACAAGCCTGCTACTTTGAGCAGCTCGCTGCCTTCAGTGCACTTACAGAATAGGTATGAGGCTCTGCAGGAGGAACAGGTCATCGGTAAGGTTGAGGACTCAAGAAGGTCAGAAGCTGCACCAATGACAGCTTGCCTCAGGCCAGCCATCAAAACTAATCTGGAAAAGAAACCTCATAGGGTCATTGTTATAGGAGACTCCCTCCTGAAGGGAGCAGAGGGCCTAATATGCAGACCAGACCCATTTCATAGAGAGGTCTGCTGCCTCCCTGGTGCCCAAGTAAAGGACATTGTAGGCAAAATTCCCAAACTCGTGAATCCTTCAGACTACTACCCACTGCTGGTCTTTCAGGTGGGTAGTGACGATGCAGAAATGAGAGGCTCACAATCAATTAAAAGATATTTCAGAACCTTAGGGCCACTGCTAAAGGGATCAGGAGTTCAGGTTGTGTTCTCTACTATCCCTCTAACGTCATCAATGGACGAGGGAACATTGAGGAAGAGCCAACAGGTCAATTCATGGCTCCGGCGCTGGTGCCATCCACAGGGATTTGGGTTCTACAATCATGGCTTGGTTTACAAGGCACCAGAGCTGCAAACAACTTATGGGACACACTTGTCCCAGAGGGGGAAAAGGATCCTGGGGCAGGAATTGGCAGGGCTCATTGATAGGACTTTAAACTAGATTTGAAGGGGGAAGGCGTTAATAGTCTCCTGCTGGTCTGTGACAAACAGAGGGGCTGCTCACCAGAGGCAGAGGGATGGAGAGCTGCTAAGGGCTCTCAACTTGCTGCCCTGAGGCAAGACACAGATGACACACCAGGACACCCTGTGGAAACCAAGGGGAATTGGCACAAGAGGACGACAGGGCCAGCCCAGCTGAAGTGCTTCTATGCAAATGCACGCAGCTTGGGCAACAAACAGGATGAATTAAGGGCCACTGTGCTGCTGGGAGGCCATGACATAGTGGGCATTACTGAAACTTGGTGGGATGATTCCCATGACTGGAATGTAGGGATAGATGGGTATAAGCTCTTTAGGAAGGATAGGCAGGGAAGGAGAGCAGGAGGTGTTGCCCTCTATGTCAAGAACCAGCTGGAATCAGTGGAGCTCCACCTGGGGAGGGATGATGAGCTGGTTGAGAGTGTATGGGTTAAAATTAAAGGCAAGACAGGGGAAGGAGATATTACTGCGGGGGTCTCCTACAGGCCACCTGACCAGCAGAACCAAGCAGATGAGGCCCTCCACAGGCAAATAGAAGCAGCTTCCAGGTCACAAGCCCTGGTCCTCATGGGTGATTCCAACCACCCTGACATCTGCTGGAGGGACAACACAGCAAGGCACCAGCAATCCAGGATGTTCCTGGACTGCACAGAAGACAACTTCCTCCTCCAAATGGTAGAGGAACCAACAAGAAAAGGTGCTCTGCTGGACCTTGTTCTCACCAAGAGGGAAGGGCTGGTAACCAATGTGAGTCTCAGAGACAGCCTTGGCTGCAGTGACCATGAAGCAGTTGAGTTTAATCTCCTCAGGGCAATCAGGAGGACCTATTCTAAGCTTATGACCCTAGACTTTAGGCGTGCAGACTTCAATCGCTTCAGGAATCTGCTAGCCACAGTGTCCTGGGACAAAGCCCTGGAGGGAAGAGGGACCCAGGACAGCTGGTCAGTATTCAAGGACCACCTCCTCTGTGTCCAGGAGCTATGTATACCAACAAAGAGAAAAGCAGGAAAGAATGCTAGGAGGCCTGCCTGGATGAACAAGGAGCTCCTGGACACACTATTACTTAAAAAGAAACTCTACAGGGAGTGGAGGGAAGGACAGATAGAACAGGGGGGATATAAGGAAGCTGCCCAAGCAGCAAGAGACCTGGTTAGGAAAGCCAAAGCAGAGTTCGAATTGAATCTAGCCAGGGAGGTTAAAGGGAGCACTAAGAACTTCTACAGGTATATTAATGGCATGAAGAAGAGTAGGGAAGGTGTGGGCCCCCTCAGAAAGGAAAGTGGTGAATTGGTCACAAGTGATGTGGAAAAGGCTGAGGTACTCAATCACTTCTTTACCTCAGTCTTCACTGCAAGGGCCTCCAGCCACACTCCTGGAGTCATGGCAGACGATGCCAGGGACGGGGTGGAAGAACTGCCCATGGTAAGTGAAGCTCAGGTTCGTGATCACCTGAAGAACCTGAAAGTGTTCAAGTCCATGGGACCCGACGGGATACACCCACGGGTGCTGAGAGAACTGGCAGATGAGGTTGCTAAGCCCCTCTCTATTATATACCAAAAGTCATGGCAGACTGGGGCAGTCCCCACAGACTGGAAAAGGGGAAATATTGCTCCCATTTTCAAAAAGGGTAAGAAGGAGGAACCTGGGGAACCTGGGAACCTGAAGAGGTGATTTGGAGCAGTCAGCATGGCTTTGCCAAAGGCAAATCCTGCCTGACAAACCTGGTGGCCTTCTATGAAAATGTGACAACATTAATAGATGAGGGGAGAGCAACTGATGTCATTTACCTGGACCTGAGCAAAGCCTGCGACACTGTCCTGCATCACATCCTGGTCTCCAGGCTGATGGCACATGGGTTTGATGGGTGCACCACTAGATGGGTACAGAACTGGCTTGATGGCCGCACCCAAAAAGTGGCTGTCAATGGCTCCATGTCCCAGTGGAGGCCAGGGACAAGCAGAGTCCCTCAGGGATCAGTCCTGGGACCAGTCTTGTTCAACATCTTTGTGGGTGCCATGGACAGTGGCATTGAGTGCACCCTCAGCAAGTTTGCCGATGACACCAAGCTGTGTGGTGCAGCAGACACGCTGGAGGGAAGGGATGCCATCCAGAGGGACCTTGACAGGCTGGAGAGGTGGGCACAAGCCAACCTCATGAGCTTCAACAAGACCAAGTGCAGGGTCCTGCATCTGGGTCGAGGCAATCCCAGGCACAAATCCAGGCTGGGCAGTGACTGGCTGGGGAGCAGCCCAGAGGAGAGAGACTTGGGGGTGCTGGTGGACGAGAAGCTCAACATGAGCTCTCAATGTGCACTTGCAGCCCAGAAAGCCAATCAGATCCTGGGCTGCATCAGGAGAAGTGTGGCCAGCAGGTCAAGGGAGGGGATTCCCCCTCTACTCAGCTCTGGTGAGACCCCACCTGGAGTACTGCGTCCAGTTCTGGAGCCCCTATTACAAGAGGGATCTGGAGGTGCTGGAAGGTGTCCAGAGAAGGGCCACGAGGATGATCAGAGGGCTGGAGCACCTCTCCTATGAGGACAGACTGAAGGAGTTGGGGCTGTTCAGTCTGGAGAAGAGAAGGCTCCGAGGTGACCTCATTGTGGCCTTCCAGTATCTGAAGGGGGCCTACAAGAAGGCTGGGGAGGGACTTTTCAGGCTATCAGGTAGTGATAGGACTAGGGGGAATGGAATGAAGCTGGAGGTGGGGAGATTCAGGCTGGAATGAGGAGGAAGTTCTTCCCCATGAGAGTGGTGAAGCCCTGGAATGGGTTGTCCAGGGAGGTGGTTGAGGCCCCGTCCCTGGAGGTGTTTAAGCCCAGGCTGGATGAGGCTCTGGCCAGCCTGATCTAGTGTGGGGTGTCCCTGCCC
The DNA here is from genome assembly GCA_015227895.2 of Colaptes auratus. Taxonomy (NCBI): domain Eukaryota; kingdom Metazoa; phylum Chordata; class Aves; order Piciformes; family Picidae; genus Colaptes; species Colaptes auratus. Next base: position 1,465,354 of record JAAWVA010000030.1, on the reverse strand, counting down.
ATGGCAGGGGGGTTGGAACTAGATGATCCTTGTGGTCCCTTCCAACCCTGACTGATACTATGGCTTGGTTCTGGGCTACAGGCGGGCATGAGGTCTCGAGAATCACAGAATCAAGCAGGTTGGAAGAAACCTCCAAGATCATCAAGTCAAAACAATCACCCAACCCTAAATACTCAACCAGACCATGGCCCCAAGTGCCTCATGCAGGCTTTTCTTAAACACCTCCAGGGATGTCGACCCCACCCCTTCCCTGGGCAGCACATCCCAAGGCCAATCTCTCCTCTGAAGAACTTGTTCTGGTTCTGGGTGCCTCATAGAAGAGACCAACCCCCACCTGGCTACAACCTCCCTGTCTACTACTCCCTGTAGTTGTAGACAGCAATAAAGTCTCCCTCAAGCCTCCTCTTCTCCAGGCTGAACAACCTCATCACAGTATCACAGTATCACAGTATCACAGTATAACCAAGGTTGGAAGAGACCCCAAGGATCATCAAGTCCAACCTGTCCCAACAGACCTCACAACTAGACCATGGCACCAAGCGCCACGTCCAATCTCCCCTTGAACACCTCCAGGGACGGCGACTCCACCACCTCTTCTGGGCCAGCACATTCCAATGACGAATGACTCGCTCAGTGAAGAACTTCCCCCCACCTCGAGTCTAAACCTCCCCTGGCACAGCCTGAGACTGTGTCCTCTTGTTCTGGTGCTGGTTGCCTGGGAGAAGAGACCAACCCCTCCTGTCTACAACCACCTTTCAGGTAGTTGTAGAGAGCAATGAGGTCACCTCTGATCCTTCTCTTCTCCAGGCTAAACAATCCCAGCTCCCTCAGCCTCTCCTCATAGGGGCTTGTGCTCAAGGCCTCTCACCAGCCTGTTGCCCTTTTCTGGACACGCTCAAGTAGCTCGATGTCCTTCTTAAACTGAGGGGCCCAGAACTGGACACAGTACTCAAGGTGTGGCCTAACCAATGCAGAGTACAGGGGCAGAATGACCTCCCTGCTCCTGCTGGCCACACTATTCCCAATACAGGCCAGGATGCCATTGGCCTTCTTGGCCACCTGGGCACACTGTTGGCTCATGTTTAGGTGGGGTCAATCAGCACCCCCAGGTCCCTCTCTGTTTGGCAGCTCTCCAGCCACTCTGACCCCAGCCTGTAGCTCTGCATGAGGTTGCCGTGGCCAAAGTGCAGCACCCGGCACTTGGACTTATTAAATGCCATCCCATTGGACTCTGCCCATCTGTCTAGTCGGTCGAGGTCCCTCTGCAGAGCCTTTTACCCTCTAACTGACTAACATCTGTTCCCAACTTGGTGTCATCTGCAAACTTGCTGATGACTGACTCAACCCCCTCATCCAATCATCAATGAAGATGTTAAAGAGGATGGGGCCCAGCACCGATCCCTGGGGGACGCCGCTGGTGACTGGCCGCCACCGAAGCCGGTACCGGGCACCATTCACACCACTCTCTGGGCTCGGCCCTCCAGCCAGTTCCTAAACCAGCCACAGAGTGTTGCGGTCCAAACCACGAGCTGACAGTTTAGCCAGCAGTTTCTGTGGGGGACGGTGTCAAAGGCCTTGCTGAAGTCCAGATAGACTACATCCACAGGCCTCCCCACGTCCACCAGATGGTCACCTGATCATAGAAGGAGATCAGGTTGGAGAGGCAGGACCTGCCCTTCCTAAATCCATGTTGGCTGGACCTGAGCCTTGGCCATCCTTCAGGTGCGCAGTTTTTGCCTCCAGGATAATCTGTTCCATCACTTTCCCTGGCACTGAGGTCAGGCTGACTGGCCTGTAGTTTCCGGGCTCCTCCATCCGTCCCTTCTTGTGGATGGGGATCACATTGGCCAGTTCCAGTCATCTGGGACCTCTCCAGTGAGCCAGGACTGGAGGAAAATGATGAGAGCGGCTTGGCCAGCTCATCTGCCAGCTCTCTCAGCACCTAGGATGGATCCCATCTGGTCCCATGGACTTGTGGGTGTCCAAGTGGCTCAGCAGGTCCCAAACTAATTCCTCATGGATTTCTGGGGCATTACACTGCTCCCCGACCTATTACCCAGCTCAGGAGGCCACTCATCCTGGACTCCTGCCTTGCTGTTAAACATGGAGCAAGAAGGCGTTCAGGACCTCAGCCTTTCCTCATCTTCGGTCACCGTGTTCCCCTCCAGGTCCAGTAAGGAGTGGAGGTTCTTCTTGCCCTTCTTTTCTCCCTCAGCCTCTCCTCACAGGGCTGTGCTCCAGACCCCTCCACAGCTTTGTGCCCAAAACCCCTCCACAGCTTTGTTGCCCTTCTCTGGACACCTTTCAGCAACTCAACATCTTTCTGGAACTGAGGAGCCCAGAACTGGGCACAGGACTCAAGGTGTGGCCTAACCAGTCATGGGTACAGGGGCAGAATGACTTCCCTGCTCCTGCTGGTCACACTATTCCTGATGTAGGCCAGGATGCCATTGGCCTTCTTGGCCACCTGGGCACACTGCTGGCTCATGTTCAGCTGCTGTCAGCCACTACCCCCAGGTCCCTTTCTGTTAGGCAGCTCTCCAGCCACCCTGACTCCAGCCTGTAGCACTGCCTGGGGCTGTTGCAGCCGATGTGTAGAACCTAGCACTCCAACTAATCTCATACCCTTGGACTCTGCCCATCTGTCCAGCCTGTGAAGGACCCACTGCAGAGCTCTCCTACCCTCTAACAGCTCAACACTGCCCCCAGCTTAGTGTCATCTGCAAACTTACTGCTGATGGACTCAATACCCTCATCCAGATCATCAACAAAGATATTGAACAGGATTGGTTATCCAGGCTTATTGAAGCCTGGCCCCTTTCTGTTTTCAACTCTGGGCTAACTACCCACTCCAGAAAGAGAGGGGGGAAGGGGGTTTGAGCAAACAACCTGTGGAGAGATGTTTTGGGCTATTTGGGGCATAAATATGGGCATAATGCACGCTCCACCACAGGATGCCACTTCTGACTGCAGAAGAAGCTTGCCTGGATGACCTTTGGAGGTCTTCTCCAGCCCAGCCCATCCTGTGATTCTGTGATCCCAGCAGATACTCAAGAACTGTTCTGCAGGAGAAGACACTTTATTGTTTTTGAAAACACTCAGTGATCAGTTTGCTCTCTGCAGAGCACTTCTGCCTGCCCCCACCCCTGCGCACTCACATAGTTGAGCTGCCTCACTGCTGCCTCATCTATGTAGGACATGCTCTTGGGCACTTGGGAAACTGTCCCTGAAGTTCCAGAAAAGTCTTGGAAGAAGGATTTGAGGCAGGAAAATGTTACTGAAAGGGCTTTGATTTTGTTTAAACAAACAAGGAGCACAGCTCCTCTTCACAAACCCTGGAGAGAAAAGAAAGGAGAAGAGATGACAGCATCCTCACAATCAAAATCCCCCACCAAAAGCAAAAGGTACAGAAGCCAGGCTGGGCCTGCACTGAGAGGCATCAGAACTGCTCTGCAGGAGAAGACAAAGAGTTTATTGCTTCTGAAAACACTCAGGGATCAGTTTGCTAAGGGCAGCCTTCAGCTCCTGGTTCCTCAGGCTGTAGAGGAGAGGGTTCACTGCTGGAGACACTACCGAGTACAGAACTGCCATCACCACATCCAGGGATGGGGAGGACATGGAGGGGGGTCAGGTGGGCAAAGAAGCCAGTGGTGATAAATAGGGAGACCACAGCCAGGTGAGGGAGGCAGGTGGCAAAGGCTTTGTGGAACCCGTGCTGAGAGGGGATCCTCAGCACTGCCCTGAAGATCTGCACATAGGACACCACAATGAACACAAAGCAAACAAAGAATAAAGAGGCACTGAGCACAATTAGCACAAGTTCCCTGAGGTAGGATGTGGAGCAGGAGAGCTTGAGGATCTGGGGGATTTCACAGAAGAACTGCTCCACAGAGTTGCCCTGGCAGAGGGGCAGGGAAAATGTATTGGCTGTGTGCAGCAGAGCGGTGAGAAGCCACAGGCCCAGGCAGCTGCTGCCAGGAGGACACAAACTCTGCTGCCCAGGAGGGTCTCATAGTGCAGGGTCTGCAGATGGCAGCGTAGCGATCGTAGGCCATGATGGTGAGGAGATAAAGCTCTCCTGAAATGAAAAAGACAAAAGAAAAGACCTGAGCAGCACATCCTGCATAGGAGATGTCCCTGGTGTCCCAGAGGGAATTGGCCATGGATTTGGGACAGTGTTGGAGATGTAGCCCAGGTCAATGAGGGCGAGGTTGAGGAGGAAGAAGTACATGGGGGGTGTGGAGGTGGTGGTCCCAGGCTATGGTGGTGATGATGAGACTGTTACCCAGCAGGGCAGCCAGGTAGGTGGCCAGGAAGAGCCAGAAGTGCAGGAGCTGCAGCTGCCTTGTGCCTGTGAATGCCAGGAGGAGGAAGTGGGTGATGGAGCTGCTGTTGGACATTTCCTGCCTCTGAGCATGGAGACCTGTCCAAGGAAGAAAAGACATTGACAAGTTAGGGCACACCTCTCAGGCTCATCATAACCTCCCTCCTTGAGCTGTGTCATGAGTGGATCAGCTCATTCCCCATCACCACCACCCAATGGCCTGGTTCAGCACAGCTTCAGATGCAGCAGGGACACAGAATTGCCATGAAGATGCCTCTGGTGTCAGAACAGAAAGTGACCAACAGCCCAATCCCAGAGAGCAAGAGTGCCATGGAGAGGTGGAGAAACAGGGACCAGCCCTGCAGTGCTCCAGAGACAGTGAAGGGAAGAGAGAAAAACAGAGGGGCTGGGGGTGAAGCCTTCTCCTTACCCAGCTCCGCTCACTGTTGCTCACATGATGGAACTGAAGGGCTTTGGTCATCCTTCTGTGTGCACACTCCAGGAGCCTTCAGCTGAAGATCAGCTGCTGAGATGGAGATGCCTCCAGGAGCTACAGCTGCAGTGTGCTGCACCCACAGCCTCACTGCATCAGCGACTGCAGTGACATCTCCTCCAGCAAGCTCTCAGCAATCTCCCAGTTCTGGCCACCTTGAAGCTCTCTCTGCCTTCTTCATCTCCCTGAGATCCCCTGGCAGTGCCCTCAGCCCTGCTGTGCTGTGCAGAGGAGCAGCTCCTGAGCAGAGCTGTCTCTCTGCAGTGCTGCCTGCTTGCCAGTGGCTCCCCCCAGCCCAGGAGCCTGGCTCAGCTCTGAGCCAGCCCAGGGTGTTTTAATAACTCCTCTGGTGGCTTTGGTGCCATCTAAACCTCAGAGACTAAGAGGAAGCTGATGAAACCTTTCCAGAATTCAAAGTTAGATTCACACCTTGAAGTTTCTTGTAGTTTTAATGGGTCCCTCTGAGGGACACTACTGGGAAAATGTCTCCAGGGTCTGGGTAGAGCAGAGAACCAGAGGCAGTGCTGGCAGGTCAGGAAAACCAGGGGAAGTTTGCTCTGATGCTGAGCAAACCTGGAGGTGTTTCATTAATCCAAAGGACCAAGCAAGGAAGATCCTGTCCCTCACTCACTCCTCAGGGCACTTCCTGAGGCAGTGGGATCTGGACAGGAGCAATGCCAAGGGTAGGATTATGGCACAAGCCCTCCCAGGCTCCTGAAGATGCACAGGGAGGCAATGAGGTCCCAGGGCTGGAAGGAGGAGTTGTGTCCTCATAGGCATCAGAGGCAGAGGCAACAGCCACAGCCAGAGCTTGGCTCTGCCAGGAGGCTTTCAGGTCTTCCACACCCCGCTGTCATCTCCACCTCCATCTGTCCTGTGCTGCTCCATCACCTGAGCCTCTTTCCCTGAAGGCTGTGGTCATTCACCCAGCTGCATCACCTTGCTGGCACCTTCCTTTGCTGGTATCTCTCCATCCTTCCTGGGTGTTGCTTGAAACACAAAGCCTTGGGCTGCCCCAGGTTGCTGCCTGCACCACAGCACTGCCCTTGCAGTGACATTCTATCTCCTCATGTCCAGTCTGGCTGTCCTTAGCTCCACTTTGTGGCTTTATTTCTTTCTCTTGTGGTTTGTCACTATGCAGAAAAGCTTCTCCATGTCTCAAACCACCCTCAGGCATTCTCAGGGTGCTCCTCTACTGTTCTCAGTCTCCACACCACCGAGCCCAGGGCTCTCAACCTCTATCTGCTGCTCGGTTTCAGAGGCCTCCAAACACAGGTGGGCAGATCTCTGAGCACTCTCTAAGGCAAAGGTAGTGTGTCAAAGGCCAAGAAAGACAGAGTGAGACTTTTCACCAAGTGCTGTAGTGGCTGGACAAAGAGCAATGGCTTTGACCTGAAAGAGGGGAGATTGAGATTGGATAGAAGGAAGAAATACTTTATGAGGAGGGTGGCAGGACGCTGGAACAGGTTGCCCAGAGAAGGGGATGCCCATCCCTGGAAGTGTCCCAGGTCAAGAACTCTGAGCAACCTGAACTAGTGAAAGATGTCCCTGCCCATGGTCAGGGGCTGGGCTCAAATCACTTTGAGGTCCCTCCCAACTCAAACCATTCCATGATTCTTTGATTCTAATATCCCCAACCCCTTTTCCACATGGCTGCAGATAGCTGCAGACACCATGGGGGTGTTTTCATCTGCCCTGCTCACCAACACCTCCATGAAAAAGAAAAAGTTGCCACTTCTAGGGCATGAATTGCCCTGAGTTTGGAGAAATTATTCAAACACACAAAGGTAACAAAATCAATTAAAAAACCTCCAATGTGTGTGAAAGTTTCCCCCAGCATGGCAGTGGAAGAAGCTGCCACGATGACCTTGCCAACAGAGGATGGGGAGTTTCTGCCTTAAGGGTCTGAGATTAATGATGGGAAGATAGAAAAGGTGTTTGGGGCTTGCAAGACTTCCCATGGGATGCCCAGGAAAAGATCAAAGGAAGGGAAAAAAAAGGGGGAGCAAGGTGGTTTGTTGGGGAACAAGCATGGGAAAGAGAGAGAAAAGAGGATGAAAGAAGCTGGTCCTGCACGAAGAGGTCACTCCCCTGGCTGTGTCCTGGCCACTGCAGCTTGCTCTGATTCCTCAACACCTCCATTTCCAACAGCTTTTGTGGGGAGGGAGCTCTCTGCTCTGGGTCCAGAAGGAGGTCTCCATGCCAGCTGCTGGTGTCATCAGGTCTGCCATTCAGTGGAGGCCATCAGCTGCTGACAGGTGTAAGTGTGTTTCATGTTGATGTCTGTGTTGTACAGATCTTGACTTGGCTGATCTTAGGAAGGGAAAGCTGGCCTGGAGCAGGTGATTGCAAGGGGAGTCAAGAGCTTCCGTCATTCATTAGAGACCAAGGCTGGAGAAGTAAAACCCCAGCCTCCTGTTGAGTGGGAAGGGGAACTTAACAACATCAGAGACATGTTGGGGCTGAGGCACTCCATGAATTCTGGGCTGCAGCCTTCATTGACAAGGTCTTCAGACCTCTGTTCTGAGGGAAAGGGCTCTAGGAGGAGCAGAGCAAGGACTGACAGGAACCTCAAGCCATCCAGCAGCGAGGCATCCAAGGTCTGCTCCTGCAGGGGACTTGCCCTGGCAATGGCACAGTGTGGTGGGGTTGAAATTACCCCCAATGCAGAACTGCCAGATCAGCTCAGCTGACAGCAAATGAAGTTTTATTTACAAACACATTTCAAGCTAGAAATATGAAATGCACTGAATGTGTACAAAGAATCCATATTTACAGATCTATAGAATGTACAAACCATACCAGAACCCCCCGGACAAACCAGGGGGCTGCCAACAGCTTCCCACCCTTCCTCTGCTGTACACAGGACAAGAGAAAGAAGAGCAGAGAGTAGTTTGTTAGTGCTTAGCCACAGCAAAGCAGCACAGGCAAGCTCAGCAAGCCAGCAGAATCACAGCTGGTATCGTGTGGGAGTTTTAGGGTATGCCTTTAAAATTTTCCCCAGCTCTTGAACAGAAAGTGGTAAAATGCAAATAAATCTCCATTGGGTGCAAAAAGGAAAATAATGACAGCTCTGAACAGTCCATTGGAGAGATAAGGAACTAAAACTGGTTGTACAAAACAAACTTTCTCTCTTCTGGCTTCCTCTGGCTGGGAGATACTACCTGGCTCCTGCCTGACCTTGGCTGCACGGCTTTGTTGTGACTGCTGCTAACTTCTCTGCTCTGTCTCTTGTTCCTTTCTGTACAGAGGGGTAAGGAGGAGGCAGGGAGGTAGAAGCTATTGCAGCTCCCTTGGTCTTTGGCCAGGGGGTTCCTTGTGCTGTTTATCAATTGTAAATCCTGTAAACATTGTAAATCCTGGATAGTTTGTGCACATTAGTTGCACTCCATTGTAGATGGTAGTTTTGCCTATAAATAGAGCTTCCATTTGCTTCCAGCTGAGCTGGCCTGGCAAATTTAGTGTTGGGGGGGGGGAATTTTCAACCAACCACAATCTGCCAGAGCAAAGGAAGCAAAGAGAGAGAGAGAGAGAGAGAGAGCACACAACTATCTTTATGTTAGTGACCAGGCCAAAGGGATTATTTAGACCTGATCATTATTTTCCCTTTCCATCCAATGGAGATTTGTTTACATTCTACTACTTTTCTGTTCAGGATCTGCGGAAAATTTTCTAGGCACAGGCTGGAGTTGCCTGGCTGGGAGCAGCCCTGTGGGAAAGGTCTCAGGAGCTGGAGAGAAGGCAGCTGTGCCCTGGCAGCAAGAGAGGCTTGAAGTGTGTGAGCTGTGTGACCAGGAGTGTGGCCAGGAGATGAAGGGAGGGCATTGTCCAGGTGACTGCACCCAGATTTCAGATCCCCACAATAGGAAAGGTGCCATCAAGTAAAGGACAGGTCCTGCTAACCTGATCTGCTTCTGTCACAAGTTGACTGCTTAGTGGCTGAGGGAAAGGCTGTGGATGTTGTTTAACCGCTCTTTAGTAAAGCCTTTGGCACTGTCTCCCGCAGCATCCTCTTGCAGGATCTGCTCATGGCTTGGATGGGTGAACAGGGAAAAACTGGCCCAAAGAGTGCTGGGGAATGGAGGTAACTCCAGCCGGGGACTGGTCAGGAGTGGTGTTCCCCAGGGCTCGATACTGGGGCCAGCTCTCGAATATTTTTGTCAGTGATCTGGAGGAGAGGATCAAGGACACTCTCAATAAGTTTGCAGGTGACTCCCAGTTAGGAGAGTGTGCATCTGCTTGAAGGTGGAGTGGCTCCACAGCGAAGTCTGGACAGGCTGGCTGGCTGGGCTGAGGTTCAACAAGGCCAAGTGCTGAGTCCTGCACTTGGGTCACAGCAACCTCATGAAGGTGCAGGCTTGGAGCAGAGTGGCGGAAACTGCCCAGCAGAAAAGGACCAGGGGATGTTGGTTAGCAGCCAGCTGAACATGAGCCAGCAATGCACCCAAGTGGCCAAGGAGGCCAGCATCATCCTGACCTGGATCAGCAACAGTGTGGCCAGCAGGAAGACTTTCTCAGAAGTAACAAGCAGGACGAAACAGCCTCAAGTTGTTGGGCTCAAGGAGAAAACCAAAAGGGTTGTCAAGGCCTGGAACAGGCTGCCGTGGGGTGTGGTGGAGTCCCCATCCCTGGAGAAATGTAAAAGCTGCATAGCTGTGGTGCTGAGGGACATGGGTTAGTGGGGACCTGGCAGTGTTGGTTAGTGGTTGGACTTGATGGTCTTAAAGGTCTCTTCCAACCAAAATGCTTCTTTTGTTCTGTGATTCGATCAGGACATTGCCACCTGCTATCTGCTCCAGCAGGCCTCTGCTGCCAAGCAAAGACTTTCCATAGGTGGCATCTTGATACCAGCTGCAGCCATATTGGAAGTGCTGCAGCCCAGAGGGCCACCAAAGCTCACAGCCTGGAGCACAGAGAGGAAGAGCCCTGTGTGTCACCACAGAGCTGTGACCTCAGTGCAGGAAGGGCTGAGGTGGGGTGTTGGAGAATGGCTTAATCTAAGGGACATGACTCTGTGGAACAGCTGCTTGAGCAGAATGTGTAGGCCTTACTCCATCTTGTTGTTTACTGCTTATAGTTAGCTGACTTGCTGAAGCAGCAAGGTCACTATGGCCTCGTAGCTGTTCTCGCAGCTGTGTGTTTGTAAGATAACTGGATGGGAAAGGAAGAGCTAGGTAAGATAATTGGATGGGAAAGGAAGAGCTAGTGAGAAGGGAGTTTTCTGGGAATGTCCACAGAGCCTTTGATATTGTACACAGACCTAATTGCAGGTGGGCTGGATATTATAATGTTGCTTTCAGTCAGAGACCAATAGAATAGTGACGCTTGTGCACACTTAGCTGAGATGCTATATAAGCTGTGTATCCGGGCAATAAAGTTGAAGCGTGCTTATCAATCACATTGATTGCTGCTGTCTCCCTCGCCGCTCTCCGATATCTGGCGCCCGAGAACAGGGACGGACGATCCAGTGGGGAAAGGGAGAGAACCCGGCGCGGGGGATAGGAGGACTGCGGAGACCTTCTTGCTGTTGGGGTGGTGGCGAGCCCGGAAAAGCATCGATTAGCAGCGAATCGAGGGGCAAAAGTGCGACTCAACACTGGCGTAGGGAGTTCGTACCGTGCCTGAGCTGGGATTAAGCTCGCTGTCCGGGTAAGGGCTGCTACTCGGCTTCCACGGTTTTGAAGGCTGCACTAAGGGTGGAAAGCGAAGTAGCTCTTAACTTATTTTTAAGTTTCCTTGAGAAACACAGTGTAGAGGATGTGGATTTAAAGAAGCATCCTGAGCGTTATTGTAGTTTGGTAGAGAGAATGTTTTTTTCAAGTCGTCAGAAGATGCATTTAGCGTTGATGTATTGGAGAGAATATGGAAACAAACTGTGGGACTTGATCATAGATGGTGACAAAACTGCTATAAAGCTGCAAAAGCGGCTGGGGAGAGGCACGGCGAAGCACTCCGCGAAACAGAAGAGGTGCTAAACGCCCTCCAAACTGTCCTCTCCGTGAGAGGTATTACTGACAATTCTGGCATTTTGAAAGGCTAACTATCCTCTCCGTGAGAGGTATTACTGAGATACTGGGATTTTGAAAGGTATTAGCATGGGCCCGAATCATGATTTTATCCCCAGAGCAACCGAAGCTTTTACTACCGAAGCACGGGACAAAACTGGAGCCCAGCTGTGGGATGAGGTGCTAAACACCAGCCACCACCCCAGCAGGGAGGAAGCGATAAAAAGGCAGCGAAACTTGTGGTTCAGCGTGTTTGATCCCATTCATCAACATCTCCTTCTAATATCGCCAACGACAGCTCGGATTCGGAAGAGACAACACCGACGCTGAGGAATCAAACAGTGCCAACTTTGTTTCACAGTCCCTCTTAGAATAATGGAGCACTTGGAGGCTCGCGGTTACGGCATTCTTATGACCGCACCCCTTCCGCGAACCCCGACGGCCCCACGGGCACCGACGGCTCCGACCGAGGCGGCACCGACCGACTCACCACCGACACCGGCAGCACGGACTGTAGCGGCCCCCACGGTGGCCCCCACGGCAGCAGCCATGGCAGCGGCCCCAGCGGCCGTCCCCATGGCGGCAGCACGGCAGCAGCCCAGCAGCGGCCAGCATCAGCGGTCACCTCACACACACACCCCCTACACCCCAGACATTGTCAGCAGAAAACATCACTATGACGGAGGCTACAATCGAATTCTGAAGGGACGATAGTGTAAGGGATCGGGAGGTGGGAGGGACGGGGAACTGGCCCGCTGCGCCGCTGGAAAGGTATTGTGAGAAATGCAGTAATAGAAGGGGAATCTGTAGATTTTCCTGTACATGCATCTCCTGTGGTATTATTCCGGCATTTGACAATGCTAACGAAAAAGCTAAACAGGTTCTCAATGCCTGTCACAATAATCCAAGATGTCAACAGAAAGTATCTAATTTATAACTGAGTGTCATGACTGCTTAACTGTTGTGTGACATTAAGAGATCAGTATTACTAGGATGAGCAAAACCACATTATTATGTGTAATTTTCTATTGGGTAAAGCAATGCAATGAAGCCATTTTGCTCTTGCTGTTTGCCTGCAAGTTTTCTGTCTGTGAAGCTAGAGCCTGGCCAGATCTACCTTTACAGGTTAAAGAAATCTTGCTACCAAAACAATTCATGATTTTTGACCATCCTAGAGAAAATAAAGATGCAACATACCACTAAAGCAGACTGTAAAAGACAGTGCTAAGGATTGCATTTGTGTCTTAATCTCTGTGTGCATTGTGTTCAGGCATAATCAAGTCTTCTCTGTCAATAAGAAGAGTGAAATGTGGAGATCGGAACTATTACGATTGAGTTCTTTACAATGTTTGCTATTTTTGACCACGTATTATGCCAGCTCTGTTAGAACATTCTAACTAGCTGAACTAAGCATTGTGCCTTGTATGGGTTACATCAGTCTGTTAGACATGCTGTGCTACAGGACTTTTGCTTTTGTTGTACAGCTTAGCTTGAACTCGCTTGCTTCTGTGTATGCAAGAGTATCTTGTATGGGATGAGAACAACTCCCATGAGCAGATTGCTCACAAAAACAAAAAGGGGAATTTGTGGCAATGCCGGTGATGAGCAGTGTGAGCAATCTGGCAGTGTAGGCTTAGAGCCTGACATGGTGGTAGGCCATGCTCAGCATAAGTGCAAAAGTTGCTATCAGTGTAGCAAAACAGCGCTGTGCCTGCACCGTGTAACTAAAGCAGGACACTGGTAGCTACAAACACAGCAAGTTATCTTGTTGGTCAGCTAAACAGGCTAATGTTACTACTGTAATTTTAGATCACAATTGCTTTTAGATCAAAATAGTTAAGGCATGCATATTTACTGAATAGAGCTGCTGTTGATTTTTTGCTTTTAGCTAATGGTCATGGCTGTGAGGATTTTGAAGGCATGTGTTGTTTTAATTTGTCTGATCACAGTCAATCCAATTTATAAAAGGATTGCTTGGTTGGAAAATCATACTCAATCAATTGTTAAACATGTAAATCCTTTTGATCTATGGTTTCAGTCTTGGTTTGGAAATATGTCTCCTTGGTTATTAGGTCTGCTTAAGGAAGGTTTATGCTGGATTGGTATTGTTTTGTTTTGCATATTGCAGATGGATGTATTATGAGAGTGTAAATGAGGTAACATCTCGAGCTTTTCTTGTACAAAAGAAAAAGGGGGAATGTTGGAGAATGGCTTAAATCTAAGGGACATGACTCTGTGGAACAGCTACTTGAGCAGAATGTGTAGGCCTTACTCCATCTTGTTGTTTACTGCTCATAGTTAGCTGACTAGATGTGAGGAGGAAGTTCTTCACCGTGAGGGTGGTGAGGCCTGGAATGGGTTGTCGAGGGAGGTGGTTGAGGCCCCGTCCCTTGAGGTGTTTAAGCCCAGGCTGGATGAGGCTCTGGCCAGCCTGATCTAGTGTAGAGTGTCCCTGCCCATGGCAGGGGGGTTGGAACTAGATGATCCTTGTGGTCCCTTCCAACCCTAACTGAAACTATGAAACTATGAGACTTGCTGAAGCAGCAAGGTCACTATGGCCTTGTAGCTGTTCTCACAACTGTGTGTTTGTAAGTGTGGTAGGGTGAGGAAATTCTCCCCAGAGTGTTCAGCAACTATGCCTTCCTTAATGGCACAGCCTAAACCGGTCACAGTAATATAACTGGATGGGAAAGGAAGAGCTAGTGAGAAGGGAGTTTTCTGAGAGTGTACACAGAGCCTTTGATATTGTACACAGACCTAATTGCAGGTGGGCTGGATATTATAATGTCGCCTTCAGTCAGAGACCAATAGAATAGTGACGCTTGTGCATATTTAGCTGAGATGCTATATAAGCTGTGTATCCAGGCAATAAAGTTGAAGCGTGCTTATCAATCACATTGATTGCTGCTGTCTTCCCTCGACGCTCTCCGATAGTGGGCAGCTGCAGTAGCTCTCATCCACAAGAGGCAGGAGCCGAAAGGAGCTAATGACCCCAATGCCTTCCCTTTTACACCCTAGCTGGGCAGGGAGGGGGGAGTGGAACAGACTCAGTTTCCCGGGGGAAAACGCCCTGCAGGGAAGGCAAAGCACTCGCAAGCCTCCCCTCTTCTGTTTTCAGAAAAGGGCGTTAACCCACCACAGGAGTGTAGCTCGCTAGGGTCCGGCAGCCAGAAGATATCGCGCTGTACGGAAAGACAGGGTCGCTCTGGATGACCAATAGTGCTTAGGCCGTAACGGAAGCAGATGGAAGTGAGGTTGTAAACCAAAGCTATATAACGCTGTGTCGCATACCGATAAACGCCATTTGCCGTCCACCACATTGGTGTCTGCGAGCTGATGGACTGAGCGGCCTGGGGTTGGCCGCTGTGCCGTTCCTGAACCAGGTTGCCACGCCTACAACAGGCAACACAGGAGTTCATCTCTTGGCCGGGCAAGATGTCTGTCTGCTCCTGGGCTTTACAGCGTGTTGCTGCGAGGAGCCTTGCACTCTGTCTGGGGAATCTGAAGCACAGCTTGGATTCCAAACTGCAAGGCAAGCAAGGATTGGCTGCCAGGACTTGCAGGGTTAAGGCTTGTGGCTTCTCCCAGATCTTGGACAAGGCAAGGCAAGGCAAGGCACTCACTCTTTGGGCTAGCATTTCTAGATTTCCCAGGACAATGCTGGCAGTAACAACAAAGATTAAGAGAGAAACCCTGAGACTTTCAGCTATAGAATGAGTTTTCTCCAAACATGGCCACAGGCACACACACCTGGCCCACTTGGACCCTGGGGCATGTTCAGACAAGCCTGGGCAACTGTGGGCAATCTCCTGAAACACCAGACCTGCTGGCCCCTGCCCCATTGTCTGATTCAGAGCAATTTTGAGGCTTTTGTCCCTTCAGGACACAAGGCTGATGAAATCAGGGAGGAGCTGCTGGATCATAGTGAAGTTCATTCCAGTGGGTGTAGTCTGGAGCTCATGATAAAACCTGTGATCAAAGACAGATCCTGGTGAGCAGTCATTGGTGCAGAGAAATGAAAACCACAGCCAACAATCACAGAGAAGTCACACAGGAACTGAACGGATTGGTTCTGTGGTAACTGTCACAATCAACAGGATGTCCCCACGCAGCCTCAGCCTTTCCCAGCACAGCTGACTGGTTTCAGGAATTTCCTTTGGGTGGGTTTCAAAGCAGGCAAGGTCCTCTCCTTCCATGTCCTATCAGATGTCTTGAGGTTTGTAGTTGGTTAAGGCAGCCCTCCTCCCCACCACGGGCAAAAAATAACAACTCAGACAAACAGATTGCAGAAGTGACAAAAGAAAATGACAGGTGACAACATTAATGGATGAGGGGCAAGCAACTGATGTCACTTCCCTGGACCTGAGCAAAGCCTGGGACACTGTCCCGCACCACATCCTGGTCTCCAAGCTGGTGACACATGGGTTTGATGGGTGACCACCAGATGGATACAGAACTGGCTTGATGGCCGCACCCAAAGAGTGGCTGTCAATGGCTCCATGTCCCAGTGGAGGCCAGGGACAAGTGGAGTCCCTCAGGGATCAGTCCTGGGACCAGGCTTGTTCAACATCTTTGTGGGTGACATGGACAGTGGCACTGAGTGCACCCTCAGCAAGTTTGCTGATGACAGCAAGCTGTGTGGTGCAGCAGACACGCTGGAGGGAAGGGATGCCATCCAGAGGGTCCTGGACAGGCTGGAGAGGTGGGCACAAGCCAACCTCAGGAGCTTCAACCAGACCAAGTGCAGGGTCCTGCATCTGGGTGGAGGCAATCCCAGGCACAAATCCAGGCTGGGCAGGGACTGGCTGGAGAGCAGCCCAGAGGAGAGAGACTTGGGGGTGCTGGGGGAGGAGAAGCTCAACAGGAGCTCTCAGTGTGCACTTGCAGACCGGAAAGCCAATCAGATCCTGGGCTGCAGCAGGAGAAGTGTGGCCAGCAGGGCAAGGGAGGGGATTCTCCCCCTCTACTCAGCTCTGCTGAGACCCCACCTGCAGTACTGCCTCCAGTTCTGGAGCCCCTATTCCAAGAGGGATCTGGAGGTGCTGGAAGGTGTCCGGAGAATGGCCACGAGGATGATCAGAGGGCTGGAGCACCTCTCCTATGAGGACAGACTGAAGGAGTTGGGGCTGTTCAGTCTGGAGAAGAGAAGGCTCCGAGGTGACCTCATTGTGGCCTTCCAGTATCTGAAGGGGGCCTACAAGAAGGCTGGGGAGGGACTTTTCAGGCTATCAGGGAGTGATAGGACTAGGGGGAATGGGATGAAGCTGGAGGTGGGGAGATTCAGACTGGATGTGAGGAGGAAGTTCTTCCCCATGAGAGTGGTGAAGCCCTGGAATGGGTTGTCCAGGGAGGTGGTTGGGGCCCCGTCCCTGGAAGTGATTAAGCCCAGGCTGGATGAGGCTCTGGCCAGCCTGATCTAGTGTTGGCTGTCCCTGCCCCTGGCAGGGGGGTTGGAACTAGATGATCCTTGCAGTCCCTTCCAACGCTGACTGAAACTATGAAAATCCCAAAACAGTTCCCAGGAAGATCCCATCCCCACCTGGGGGTACATCCAAGACCCCCAGGGCTCCTTCTTCCCCCCTCCCCACTGCTAGGCTAGTCTCAGCTGGCCAGATCTGAGACTGCCCATCCCCCTGTGGCCTTGGGACTAGCCAGGCCCATGGCCTGGAGACAACATCTCCCCCAGTTACCGGGTGACGGCGAGAAAGAAAGAGGAGGTGCCAGACCTCGCACTGGATCTTATAGTGGTGGTGCAGAGAATTATGGTAGAAATACATAGTTTCCTGTGTCCACCCACTGGGCTGGACCTCTGGACACAGGAAGCACCTCATGTAGCAGAGGGCACCCAGCCCAAACTGCAACAAACAGGGAGGTCATTCTGCCCCTGTACACTGCACTGGTTAGGCCCCACCTCGAGTCCTGTGTCCAGTTCTGGGCCCCTCAGTTTAGGAAGGATGTTGACTTGTTGGAGCATTTCCAGAGAAGGGCAACAAGGTTGGTGAGGGGTTTGGAACACAAGCCCTATGAGGAGAGGCTGAGGGAGCTGGGGTTGCTTAGCCAGGAGAGGAGACTCAGGGGTGACCTTCTTGCTCTCTACAACTACCTGAAGGGAGGTTGTAGACAGGCAGAGGTTGGTCTCTTCTCCCAGGCAACCAGCACCAGAACAAGAGGACACAGTCTCAGGCTGCGCCAGGGGAGGTTTAGGCTGGAGGTTAGGAGGAAGTTTTACACAGAGAGAGCGATTGCCCATTGGAATGGACTGCCCAGGGAGGTAGTGGAGTCTCTGTCACTGGAGGTGTTCAGGAGGAGACTTGATAGGGTGCTTGGTTGCATGGTTTAGTTGATTAGGTGGTGTTGGATGATGGGTTGGACACGCTGGTCTTGAAGGTCTCTTCCAACCTGGCTTATTCTATTCTTTTCTTCTTCTAAGATCTGCCCAGTTGCTGGGGAGAAGGGACTTAACCGAGCCCAGTAGTCCACACATCTGCGTGACCCCACTGTCGTGGGAGAGGAGCGGCCACACCGCTCCGAGCCCTCTAAACCTCAGGGAAAACCCAGAGCACTGCTCCGAAGCCAGGACCGCTCTGAGAGTCCCGCTGCTCCTTTAAGCCAAGTAAACGGGAAGTCACTGCTCCCCGTAGCCGCGCTTCTTCCCTGGGGCCGCTCCACACCAGCCCCGAGCCCCCTGCAGAACGGCCGACCCCCACTGGGTCCAGCCCCGCCTGCTGCCGTGCCAGATTGGCGAGCCTCCGAGCCTGCCTATCGGGAGCTGTTGCCCCGCCCTGCCACGTGAGCCAACTCTGTGAGGACCGACTCTGTGAGGGCATACCCCGTCCCGGGACCAGCCCTACCAGCCCTACTGGCCCTGCCTGGCCGACCCCACAGGTCTGCTCCCTATCATCTGGAGGGAACCTGCTGGAGTCCTGTGGAGGGAACCTGCTGGAGTCCTGTGGAGGGAACCTGCCTACCAGCTAACCCCAGGTTCCATCTCCTCTCCACTGCCGCGGAGAGAGGATTGCCACCCAGCGCTGCTGTCCAGTCCAGCCTAGGAACCAGTCCAGCGACAGTAGTCTGCTGGAACCCAACCTGGCTGCAAACAACAGACACCGTGTATCTTCCACGCGCTTTCCACTCACTAACATTCAGTTCAAAGTATACGCGTCCAGCAGAGTAATTTCTGATGCATAGGAATATCGCTGTATAGAGTTAAGCCGCTGCCCGCACCCCATCCAGTCGCCATCTAGTGGCCAAGCGCTGGAATTGCACCATTTGCTATATAAATAGAACATGATTCTATAAACACTCCAATAGAGTTCTAATTATAAATACTAAACCACTTATGGAGTGTATTTCATGAACGTGCACTAGAACATGTATATAAATTAGTGATTCATCTCTTATTAACCATTTTGATAGTTAAAACAAATAATATTTTCATAATTCATATTTCATATTCATAAATAATAACCTCTTCATCACACCAAGTCAGACTTCTCAGGGCTCAGTTCTTGTCTGCTGAGAATGCTGAAGATTTGTGAGTGTTTGCTCTGAGCTGCAGCAGAAGGCAACCAAACTGCAGGCAGCCTCTCTGCCAGCCATCTCTGCACCTCTCTGTGTGTTTCAACAGACACCTCTGCTGTCACCAGGGTGAGGTTTCTGTCTCCCACTGGACCCAGCAGGCTCTGTCCCTGTGTTACTGTGTTTCGTGGTTTCGTCCAGGCACAGCCATAGGGATCCTGATTTGACTTCAGGATCCCTTGCAGTCAGTCAGTGTCAGCCTTGTCCTTCTCCACTCTGTCATTTAGTGGCTGCTTGATTATAACACATTCTGCTGAAGACCTGGGAAGTTGTTATAAATACAATAGTGGTTTGTGCTTTGTGTTGCAGAATGCTGTATTCAAGGGGGGTAGTGGCAGTTGGTTTGTTTTGAGAACAGAGGGTAAACGTTCAGATTGTTTTGACTTCAGACAGGAACCTCATGCCAACTTTCTCAGGAGCCATAGAATGTTTACCTCAGATAAGTCCTGTGCTGCAGCTGTACTTGTGTGAGAAGATGTGGTTCTTCAAAGGTTACAGGACAAAGACCTCCCCTGCCTCATTTGCGACCCCTACCACAAAGACAACGCATGCTCAAGAAGCCCAAGAGGTTGCTAGAACTCATTCTCATATCCCTGCCTTCTATCAAGCATAAGCTTGCATATGGAGGTGGTGTAGCTATATAAAGAAAAGTTAGGATGTGTAAGGTGCTTTTTGGCAGAGACTGGAGGTATCTGGGGGGAAGTCTCTGCGGCCCGGCGCGCTGTCTCTCTCCTTTCTTTTTCCTGCTGCTTGCTTGCTTCTGTTTTTAATCAAACAACTCTCACAAGAAACTTGGACATTTTCTTGTGTGGCCCATTTATAACAGAAGTGCAAAGTGGTTAAGGGCTGCTAAAATCCAACCTTTGAATCTCCTTCTCACTCTCTAGAAATGCTGACTGGCTGATAAATCATAACCATGCCTCAACTTGTTGGGGTGGCCACATGCTTGTAGAGAGGCCACCTGCTGACAGACAGCTTGTGCTGAGCAGCTGGCTCCAGGGGGGGCTGGATTGCTGATGCGACTTTCTCAGGCTTTACTTTGCTTAGCTTCCAAACAGCAACAATTCTGCTGTGGCTGTGTGCAGACATTTCTCTAAGGAGAGCAGGGGGGAGCTGGTGCCATGGAGCTGTGAGCTCCAGCTGCAGAGAGCAGTGGAGAAGTCTGATGCAAGGAGCAGTAAGCCAGCCCCAGGTGGGCAGGGACAATCATGGTGAGGCTGGGCAGGTGAGGAGCAAAGTTGTCCATACAGTGTCAGAGCTGAAGAAACAGATGTTCTGCAAGTGCAGCTGTCCTGCTGAGACAGCCTGGGTCCTATCACTTGATGAATGATCACCAAATGAGCTTTATTAGGTGCACTCTGGAATCTTGAAGGAAATTACAGAGACACAAATAGCTCCTTAGGGCACTTGGGCTCATTACAGGAACCTCAGGCACTGAGAGGAGACTGAAGAGACTGCTCAAGAAGTCAGAAGCAAAACACAAGTTCCTTGAAGTACTAATGGGCCCCCCTGAGGCTTGTCACTGCCAAAGCCTCCCCAGGGACTCCTTAGAGCAGCTCATTGGAGGCCATGACTGCAGTGAGACAAAGGCAAAGTGCAGGGCAGCAAAACCTGGGTTTGGTTTAGGAAGCAGAAAGGCCAAGATCTGACCACAGCCCCGGGGCAGGCAGACCCTGTCCCTCATGTGTGGTGCAGGGGGGGTGTGGATTTTGTGATGCTGAGTGAAGGACAAGGGGATGGCAGCCCCCAGCCTTCCTGGGGAAGTGCAAGGAGGCACTGAGGCCCTGCCAGTGCCTCAGGACAAGGTCTCCTCACAGGCCTTGGTGGCAGATGGTTGTCATAGCCAAGGGGACACAGCCTTGGCTTCTCTTGCTCACTCCCAGCACTGTCAGTGCCCTTAGCCATCTGCACCACAGACTGCCCTACACTGTCCCACAGCTGCTTCTGCTTCCCTGCAGGCTGGAGACCCTCATCTCACTTCCCCACCTTGGCATTTCCACACCTTCCCTGATGCCTCTCCACACTCACACTCTGCTCCTTGGAACACAAATTGATGAGCTGAGCTCAGACTCCTTCTGGAGACCTTCTCCTACCACAGCACTACTCTTTGAGAGAGGTTTCTTGCTCCTCATCTCCAGTCCCCACCTGCCAAGCTGCACCATGTGGCAGTGTTCCTCTCTCCTGCTGCTTCCAATCTCCAAGGAAAGCTCCATCTGGGAAGAACCCTTCAAGCAGGCACCCATCCCATCAGCCTTCTTGTGGCCTTTCAGCTGAGCAGGCAGAAGTGGCCTCACCAGGAGCTCCCAAGGCTGCTGGCCTTGCTGCTTCTCAGACAGACACCACCAAGCCCTGTGCCTGCTGCTGTCCCATCAGGAACTTGGGCAGCAGAGACCTGGCAACCAATACCTGAGCCCCTTCCTGCAGTGAGCCCAGGTCCCTTGGCAGAGGGCATCTCACAGTCCCTGTGCCAGCCAGCTGCCTTCTGCTGGCCTGGCAGAGATGCTGTCAGATGACAACTTCAAAGCTCATCTGCTAGCCATGAGCCCAGGGCTGCCCTATCAGCTCCTGCAGACAGAACGGACCTCACAGTCCATTTCCAGCCATGCCCCTGCTGTTGGCCAATCCCCTCCTAAGGCAGAAGTCACCTCACTGACCCTTCACAGTCTTCCTAGTGAATTGTGAATTCCTGAGACACAACTGACCACGTGATCCCACACCCAACCATCACCCTCCTTGTGGCCAGAGCCTGAGCAGATCAAAGCTTCATCAAAGCCATCTGGTACATTTCCTGCCAAGGGTTTGAGTTCAGAAACCTTCTTCAGAGAAGCTGCTGGATATGTCCTGGTGGAAGGGATCCCTGCACATCGTCCTGTCCAATGACCCTACTCAAGGCAGGCTGAAGCAGATGAGGTCCCTCAGAGGCTCTGTCCAGTTTGGCCTCATCCCTAAAGGAGCTGCACAGGCCCTGGGTCAGATGGTGCAGGGAGGTGATGAAGACATTGCACAGTGCTGGCCCAAGGGCTTGCCCTGAGGGGGATGTCACTGGGAAGCATCTGCCAGAATGACTCCAAGCAGGTGACATTTGGGCTTGATCTAACAGCTGGCTTCCCATCCACCACCTCATCCATTTCTTCACTATGGCTCTAAAGATACCTTGGGAGAGAATATCAAAGCCCTGGCTAAGGCCCAGGGACAAAACTTCCCCTTCTTTCCCCTAACCATATGGGTTCAACAATCCCTCTCTTCAGCTGCAAGAGCCTGCAAATGGCTGCAAGGACTGGTGAGAGTGAGCAGACTGGAACTTGCCCCATCCTCCTTCTTGGCCTTCCTGAGGATGCTTTTTCCAAAGACCCAGAACCTCTCTGCTGGCTCTGTGCACAGTGCAGGGCACAGTCCCGGAAGGGTGATGTGAGCAGACAGGAACTGTTGCAAGGAGCTTGACAAAGACACTTGAGATCAGTCTGGCTGGGGCAGACTTTGTGCTGCACTCACACACAGAAATGTCAGAGCTCTGTCAGGTGGCCTCATCTGAACTGGCCTCATGGACTCCTAATTCACCTTGGGATGTTTAGAGACAGAATCTTTCTCCATCACTCACACAGACCCTGCACTGCAGCACTCACAGGGTCTCCCTGGCCTCCTGCTGCCCCAGCCAGAGGCTGGGAGGCTCCTCCAACCTCCAGTGCCTTGGCTGTTGGTGCTTGTGCTCACTCAGGTTCCCCTCCCCACACACATGATGCCCCTGCTGACCTCTCATCTGCACCATGCAATCAGGCACTGCTGGCCTCCCATGGAGGGACTAAGAACCTATCCAAGCTGGGGTGAGAGGCCAGTGCTGGAAGTGGTGGTTGTGAGGGACTGGTCCAGGATGACTGCCCTGGGACAGCTTCCCCAGGGTGTGCAGTGAGCACAGGCACAGATCAGACCCTGCTCTGATGCTCTTCAGGTCTCTTGCAGGAGGCCTGGCTGTGTGAGGACACCGCTGTGTGCCCCATCCCTGCACACTCCACACTTCAACCCTTCCCTGGTGTTTGCATCTGGGGGACAATTTCTTGGGCATCCTCTTGACAGAAACTGTAGATGAAGAGCTAAGCCTCCAGACACTGCCCTCAGCAGATCACCTGTCTTCATAGAACTGCCCTTGGGGGCCAGCTCAGTCACAGAAGTGCCCATGGCCTGTCCCTGCCTGCGGTCACAGGGCTGCATACAGCAGGGCCATGACCAAGGTGCCAGAGCACTCAGGCCTTAGACCAGCACAAGGGATCTGAAGGAGAGTGTGGCAGTGGAAAGAGAGCAGCCCTGGAAGAATGAGTGCTGGTGCTGTGTGGCAGAGCTGTTGTGCTGGGACTCTTCACCTCTACCTCTGAAGAGATGAACTGTCCCTGGAGCTGCAGAGAAGGCTTGGAGGAAGGAGCTCAGGAGAAGACAAATGGTTACAGAAAAGCCTTTATGATGTTTAACCAAAGAAGGAGCACAGCTCCTGTTACACAAACTCTGGGTCAGAAAAGCAAAGCAGGGAGGGGATTACAAAGGGGATGACAACATTATACATAGTAAAAATCCCCCTCCCCAGCTCCACCCCCCCCGAAGTACGGAAGCCAGGCTGGGCTTGCCCTGAGAGGCATCAGAACTGCTCTGCAGAAGAAGAGAAAGAGTTTATTGCTTCTCAAAACACCCAGGGATCAGTTTGCTGAGGGCATCCTTCAGCTCCTGGTTCCTCAGGCTGTAGATGAGAGGGTTCACTGCTGGAGGCACCACCGAGTACAGAACTGCCACCACCAGA
The DNA here is from genome assembly GCA_015227895.2 of Colaptes auratus. Taxonomy (NCBI): domain Eukaryota; kingdom Metazoa; phylum Chordata; class Aves; order Piciformes; family Picidae; genus Colaptes; species Colaptes auratus. The sequence continues at coordinate 1,442,171 of JAAWVA010000030.1, read as the reverse complement.
TCCAGGATGGGGAGGAGATGGAGGGGGGCTTCAGGTAGACAAAGATGCCAGTGGTGAGAAACAGGGAGACCACAGCCAGGTGAGGGATGCAGGTGGCAAAGGCTTTGTGGCGTCCCTGCTCAGAGGGGATCCTCAGCACTGCCCTGAAGATCTGCACATAGGACACCACAATGAACACAAAACATCCCACAAATGGAAAAGCACTGAAAGCAAGAAGCCAAACTTCCCTGAGGGAGGAGGTGGAGCAGCAGAGCTTGAGGATTGGGGGAATTTCACAGAAGAACTGCTCCACAGAGTTGCCCTGGCAGAGGGGCAGGGAAAATGTATTGGCTGTGTGCAGCAGAGCGGTGAGAAAGCCACAGGCCCAGGCAGCTGCTGCCAGGAGGACACAAACTCTGCTGCCCAGGAGGGTCTCATAGTGCAGGGGTCTGCAGATGGCAGCGTAGCGATCGTAGGCCATGACGGTGAGGAGGAAATACTCTGCTGAAAGGAACAAGGAAAAGAAAAAGAGTTGAGAAGCACATCCTGCATAGGAGATGGCCCTGGTGTCCCAGAGGAAATTGGCCATGGATTTGGGAAGAGTTGTGGTGATGGAACCGAGATCTAGGAAGGCAAGGTTGAGGAGGAAGAAGTACATGGGGGTGTGGAGGTGGTGGTCCCAGGCTATGGTGGTGATGATGAGACTGTTACCCAGCAGGGCAGCCAGGTAGGTGGCCAGGAAGAGCCAGAAGTGCAGGAGCTGCAGCTGCCTTGTGCCTGTGAATGCCAGCAGGAGGAAGTGGGTGATGGAGCTGCTGTTGGACATGGTCTGTCTCTGGGCATGGAGGACTGTTGAAAGAGGAGAAGACATCACACAGGTTAGGAGAGAATTCCTTCAGACAACTCCTTGGCTATTTCCCAGACAATCCTCTCACATTTACTTCTCCTTCTTTGCAGGAACTTTGTGCACTCCAAGCTTCACAGCCTTGCAGTCATTCCAGCACGAGGCAGCTGTCATGTCCTGTGTCTCTGATGGTGCAGATGGGAAGCTCTGCTCTGGAGCATCTCCTGCCCCTCTCTAGAAGAGAGAGATGCCAGAGGCTGTGGAATGTGGCAGCTTCACAAGCTCCACAAACTGCAAATCCATCGTCCTGCACCACAGACTCACCACGTCCAGGGCTGGGAAGCTTTCTCCTCTTTGAGCTCTCAGCACCCAACCTCTCCTGGCTACCTGGAAGCTCTCTCTGCCTTCCTCATCTCCTTGAGATCCCCTGGCAGTGCCCTCAGCCCTGCTGCCCAGTGCAGAGGAGCAGCTCCTGGGCAGAGCTGTCTCTGCAGTGCTGACTGCTTGCCAGCAGCTCCCTCCAGCCCAGGAGCCTGGCCCAGCTCAGCAGCAGAGGACCAGCCCAAGGCATTTAATGACTCCTCTGGTGGCTTTGGTGTCAAGTCCATGAGTCTCAGAGACTGAGAGCAAGCTGCAGAAACCTCTCAGGAAGCCAAATGTAAACTGCCTACCTTGCTGGAGCCTTAATGGGTCCCACTGAGGACCATCACTGACAAAGCCTCCCCAGGGGCTCATTAGAGCAGAAAAGCAGAAGCAAGAAGTATAGGAAGACCAAGACAATATCAAGGTTGCTCTGATGCTGAGAAAATCTGGATGGGCTTGATCAAGCCAAAGGGCCAAGTCCTGGCCCCCAGCCCCTTGGAAAGCAGATCCAGTCCCTCAGACATGGCTCAGGGCTCTTCCTGGGGCACTGGGATGTGAGGATGTGCAATGGCTGGAGCAGGTCTATGGTGTGACACTGCTGGGTGGGGCAGGGAGGCAATGAGGGCTTTGTGAATAAAGTTCAGCTACCTTCTGGTTGCAGAGACAATGGCCACAGCCATGGTGATGAAGAGGTCATCTCTGATGAGGGCTTTAACCTTTGCCAACGCCCTCAGTGGTCCCCAACACAGCCTGCCCTATGGTGTCCCATAGCTGCAGCTCTTCCTTTGAGGACACCCAGTCCTCTCTCCAAGTTCACCTCAATCTCTCAGCCCCCTCACTGACATCTCTCCATCCTCCCTGCCTGTTCCATGCAAGAGAAAGCCAAGGGCTGGGTCAGCCTCCCTCTGAGTGCCCTCTTGTCCCACAGCACTGCCCTTGCAGGGACATCTCCTTCTCCTCATTTCTGGTCTCAGCCTCCCAAGCCACACTTCCTATCTCCTGATTTTTTTCCCACCATCCAGAACAACTCCACCAGCTCTGAAGCCACACTTCAGCTACCTGTAGGTTGTGACTGTGATGCTCTGAGCCTCTCCTTTACCTGCCTCAAGAAGCCCAGGTCCTTCGGCCTCCCCACACAGGCTTTGTGCTCCAGGCTTCCAATCTTAGCTTGTCAGAGCTCCTCTGGACTCTCTCCACTCCTCCCCAGAGGGACTCACTGGTCCTCTTGTGGCCATAGCAGGGCTCAGTGGAGGGGGATGACAACTGCCCTTGTGTAGAAGACCCAGCTCCTCCTAACACAGACCTGGGTACACAATGGCCTTGTTCATGGTGAGCATTCCCTGCTGGCTCCTCTTGCACCCCCTGCAGTGCCCAGGCCCTTCTGCTGAGGGGACTGTGCTGAAGGCACCAGGTGCCCAGAATTATGCCCCCAATACTGTAAAACCTACCCCAACATGTTTGGCCACATTCCCCCTTCCACCCTCCTTTCCAGAGTGGGTACTCAGCCCAGAGCTGAGGAACAAAGACCAGGTGTGCTGGTTTGAGCCTTAATTGGAGTTTAACAGCTCAGATGAGAACAGATTGAGAATTCCTCCCCCATCCCCCTCCCTTTCCCTAGTAAGGAAAGGGAAAGGAAAAGGAGAACAAGAAAACAAAGGGAAGGAGGTGACTCTACAAAAGAATAGTTTGGACTTGGTTTGGAAGTAGGAGAAGTAATTTTTTTAACAAAATCTAGAGAGAGCATTAGCAGGGAGGGTTCACAAGGGCAAGGGATGAGGATAAATAGGAAAATATACAAACCCAAGCCTGGATGGCCTTGGATTTCCCTGGATGTAAGTGGATTCAGTCCTTCAGAAAGCTTGGATGCAGCTTGGAGAGAGAACCAGGCCTGACCACGTGGCCAGCACAGGAAACCAGCAGCAGCAGGAGCAGAGGGCAGCAGCAAATGTCCTCTTTTCATAGGCTTGCTGGACAGGCAGGGGGAGTGGAATAGAGCACCTTTGACCCGGGGGACCCCTCCTCCAGGGAAGGGGAAACCAAGTCCTTCTCTGCCCACCTGGGTGAAGTTTCTTTGGTCCTCCTGATGAGCTGGCCTCTTTCAGCCTCCCCTCTGTCCCCCAGGCCAGTAACCCAGCACACCAGGGTACCAGCCAGTCAAGTAAACAGCCTGACCTGCCTTCCCAGGGGTAAACAGCAACATGCACCCCCTGCATGGGATGCTTGTGGCACTGCCTAGTAAGGGCAGAATTCCAGCCTCACACTTTCTGTAGGCTAAAGCTCTCTGTTGACAAGATTGCCCATTGGCCACCTTCAGCCTCCAGAAACTTACAAGTATTACCCCAAGCTGCAAACAAGCCACTCTCTTTTTGCTAGGAAGCCTTCTCATTCCACACACAAGCTAACTAGCAGCCTCTGCAGTCTGGAGAGAAGCCAGCACCCTCCAGAACCTGCAAAGCAGAGGCCTTCGCTGCAGCTCCAGGCAGCCAGCGTCGCATTTGCCAGTCCCGCCAGTGGGAGACAGCGGCTGTGTCTCCAAGAGGACTGCAGCCCTGAGGGTGAGAGTACCCAGGGGTGGGGGAAGGGACTAGCCTGAATCTCTGCAGTCCAAACATCTGCCACAGCTACAAGCAGCAGAGCCACAACCCTGTGTGCCAGCTTGTAAAGCAGGAACAGTGCCCAGCCGCATCCTGCCCGACCCTGCTCCGTCACGGGAGAAGAGGAACCACCACCTGTGCCTGCTCTGCAGCCCTGTATACCCCAGGGTACCTCAAAGCCAGGGCTAGCTGTGAAAGTTCTGCCAGCTCCTCTGAGCCAAGGGGAAGCCACTGCAGCACCCATCCACCCAGACCTGCTTTGCCGGCCCCAGCCCCAGCACAGTGCCAGCTGACCCCAAAGGGCCTGGACCTGCCTGCTGGCACACAGGATCGGCGATGCCCAAACCCCCCACAGGGGGCAGTGGCCCCACCCTGCAGGGCCGGCTCTGTGGGACTGCTCCGTGGCTGCTGCACACTGCCCCGAGGTAGCCACTCGAACCCTGCAAGGGAATGTGCCGAGGGGCAGGAGTCTACGTCTCATGGTGTAGTTGCTGTCACAGAAGCATGGTGTGGTGATCCCCAGGGCTGGAGCACTGCACTGCATGCTTCAAATCTCTTTAGGAGAGACAGGTGAGGCAGAAGAGGAGGAGGGGTGGCTCTGGGTGTCAGGGAATCTCTTGAGGCCACAGAACTTGAGGTAGAGGATGAAAGGATTGCGTTCCTGTGGGTTAAAGTCAGAGAGAGGGCTAACAAAACTGACATCCTGGTTGGAGTCTGCTATAGACCACCCAACCAGGATGAAGAGGTAAATGAAGTGCTCTACAAGCAGCTGGAGGCTGTCTCAAGATCGCCAGCCCTTGTTCTTGTGGTGACTTTAACCTGCCAGATATCTGCTGGGGCCTTAGCACAGCAGAGGGGAGGCAGTGCAGAAGATTGCTAGTGTAGGAATGGGGGAATGGAATGAAGCTGGAGGTGGGGAGATTCAGGCTAGATGTGAGGAGGAAGTTCTTCCCCATGAGAGTGGTGAAGTCCTGGAATGGGTTACCCAGGGAGGTGGTTGAGGGCCCATCCCTGGAAGTGTTTAAGCCCAGGCTGGATGAGGCTCTGGCCAGCCTGATCTAGTGTGGAGTGTCGCTGCCCATGGCAGGGGGGTTGGAACTAGATGATCCTTGTGGTCCCTTCCAACCCTGACTGAAACTATGAAACTATGAAACTATGAAACTATGTGTATGGAGGACAGCACAGCTGTTAAGTGAGCTTACCAGGGGTCAAGCCCTGCTTGACCTGCTGCTCTCAAATACAGAAGGGCTGGTGGGAGATGTGATGGTAGGAGGCTGTCTAGGGTGCAGCGACCATGAGACAGTGGAGTTTTCCCTATGCAGGGAAATAAAGAGGAGCAACAAAACCCTGACCTTGGACTTACAGAGGGCAGACTACATCTTACTTAAGCAGCTAATCCTGCTAGCTAAGCTGTCAGCTCGTGGCTTGGACAGCAACACTCTGCGCTGGGTTAGGAACTGGCTGGAGGGCTGGAACTGGCTGGAGGGCCGGGCCCAGAGAGTGGTGGTCAATGGTGCCACCTCCAGCTGGAGGCCAGTCACCAGTGGCATCCCCCAGGGATCAGTGCTGGGCCCCATCCTCTTCAATGTCTTCATTGACGATCTGGATGAGGGGATTGAGACAGTCATCAGCAAATTTGCAGATGACACCAAGTTGGGAGTGGATGTTGGTCAGTTAGAGGGCGGAAGGGCCCTGCAGAGGGACCTCAACCTACTGGACAGATGGGCGGAGTCCAATGGGATGGCATTCAACAAGTCCAAGTGCCAGGTGCTGCACTTTGGCCACAACAACCCCATGCAGAGCTACAGGCTGGGGTCGGAGTGGCTGGAGAGCTGCCAAACAGAGAGGGACCTGGGGGTGCTGATCAACAGCTGCCTAAACATGAGCCAGCAGTGTGCCCAGGTGGCCAAGGCCAATGGCATCCTGGACTGCATTAGGAACAGTGTGGCCAGCAAGAGCAGGGAGGTCATTGTGCCCCTGTACTCTGCACTGGTAAGGCCACACCTTGAGTACTGTGACCACTTCTGGCACCCTCAGTTTTGGAAGGACATTGAGACACTTGAACGTGTCCAGAGAAGGGCAACAAGGCTGGGGAAAGGCCTTGAGCTCAAGCCCTGTGAGAAGAGGCTGAGGGAGCTGGGGTTGTTTATCCTGGAGAAGAGGAGGCTCAGGGGCAACCTCATTGCTCTCTACAACTACCTGAAGGGTGGTTGTAGCCAGGAAGGGGTTGGCCTCTTCTCTCTAGCAATCATCACCAGAACAAGGAGACACAGTCTCAAGCTGCAGCAGGGGAAGTTTAGGCTGGAGGTGAGGAGAAAGTTCTTCACCGAGAGAGTGATTTGCCATTGGAATGGGCTGCCCAGGGAGGTGGTTTAGTCACCATCCCTGGAGGTGTTCAAGAGGGGATTGGTCGTGGCACTTGGTGCCATGGTCTAGTCATGGGGTCTGTGGTGACAGGTTGGAGTTGATGATCTTCGAGGTCTCTTCCAACCTTAGTGATACTGTGATACTGTGAAATGACCAAACACATGAAATGCAGCAGTAAGGTGTCACCTACTATAGGACACAGTCTCAAGCTGTGCCAGGGGAAGTTTAGGCTCGAGGTGAGGAGAAAGTTCTTCACTGAGAGAGTCGTTCACCATTGGAATGGACTGCCTGGGGAGGTGGTGGAGTCACCATCCCTGGAGGTGTTCAAGAGGGGACTGGATGTGGCACTTGGTGCCATGGTCTAGTCATGAGGTCTGTGGTGATGGGTTGGACTTGATGATCTTTGAGGTCTCTTCCAAGCTTGGTGATATACTGTGTTCCTGAAACATACTGTGTTCCTAATCCTGAGAGTCCCCTGGGTAGCAGCACTTAGGAACTGTGACAGTTTCAGGCTGTGCCTTTGAGAAAGATAGTTGCAGAGGTCTCTAGCTGAAAGTTTTGGTGGAAAGAGGAAAACCAAAGGAAGATGTCTGAATGAATTTCATTGGTCAGGTGTGAGACTACCATAGCAAGAGATCCCTCTGTCCTTTCTCTCAGTCAGTTCTGCCTTTCTTCTGCTCCTGGCCCGAGTGCCTTCTCCTCGGGAGGGAGTTTCTGTGTTACATTCTTCCCTGTGTATTTTGGTATCTACTGTAAATGCTGCATATTTTGTACATATTCATTGCATTTTGTTCTGCTTGTCAAATACAGCAACTTCATTCGCTTCTCCCACTGAGGGAGCTGTGCTTTATGTGGTGGGAGGATGAAACCTTCACGCTGCCACACACCGTGACGCTTCGGCACTGTGACACCCTGGTACCGCGACACTATGTGCAGCAGTTTGGGCCAGGTGCCCCCTGCTGTGCCCACATGAGAAACACCTCCCGTGTCCTGAAGGGGTCCAGCCCAGTGGGTGGACACAGGAAGCTTCATCCCATTATGTCCTGCTCCCTATAAATTGACCTGCAAAGTCCTGCACTTCCTCTTTCTCTCCTCACCGCTATCTGCTAATGGGGGGAGCTATCTCGCAGCCTTTGGGGCCTGGCTAGGCCCAAGGCCAGGGGGAAGGGCAATCTCAGATCTGGCCAGCTGAGATTAGCCTAACAGTGGAGGGGGGTGAAGAAAGAGCCCTGGGGGTTTTGGCTGTACCCTCAGGCGGGGATGGGATGCTTCTGGCTATGCTTTGGGATCTCTTTTGTCACTGTGCTCATGGTTCTCTGTAAAACTGTCACTGCTTTTCCATTTAAACTTTCCACCACTTTCTGCAATCCATTTGGCTGAGTCTTATTTTTCGCCCGTGGTGGGGGCCTTTTCAACTCATCACACCAAGTCACCCTGGGGCTGCTGGGTTAAGATGGTGACCACTTGACTGATGCCTTGGGAGGAGGTTTTGAGCTGCTGCCACCTTCTGGGCTGGTTTCTTTCTCTTGGTGGAAGTCCCTCAAGCAGCTGCTTCGTCCAAAAAAGGAGCGGGAGCAGAGGGGAGACCCTGGAAGCATCCCAGGTCGGACTGGACTGGGATCTGAGCCACCTGATCCAGTTGGAGACATGGAGCAGTGACCTTGAAAGGTGCCTCCAACCCAGACCACTCTGTGAGGCATTTAAGGATTCTGCAGAAAAGCTGAGGGAGGAGAAAGGAGAAGGGAAATCTGCAGGACAGGCAGGGGCAGATGCCTCTCCTCCAAGCCCCTTTTGCCACCGAGGTTGGAGGACTTGGAGATGCAAGTCTGGAGCAGCTCCCACATCCCCCCAACCCTTAGAGGTGTTGGAGAACATATGGAAAGTTGACATCTCCTCTGTAGGAGCTGAGGCAGGATGGAGGCTCCCAAGAGACTCTGAGCTCAGAACAACCTGCGCAGGACAACCTGAGGATGCCAATGTGCCACCACCCAGCACCAGGCCTGGGTGTGGGCTGAAAAGCCTTGAGCTGGTTGGGGATGGAGCTGGGAGAGCTGAAATTGCTGGGATCCCAGATGTTCACATCCACCACCTTGCCCTGGACCAAGCAAGGACCTAGACCCCAGCTCATGCATACAGGGCATGAGCTGGGGGAAAACCTCAAGGCAAGAGAGGGAGGAGGGTGAGCATTGGGCTGCAGTATGGTGGGAACCACTTGCAGAGGTGGTTATGCCCAACCCAAGAATCAGAGAGTGGTGAGGGCTGGAAGGGACCTCTGGAGATCATCTGGTCCAACCTCCCTGCTGAAGCAGGTTCCACATCAGGCTGCACAGGAACGTACCCAGGCAGGGTTTGAAAGTCTCCAGAGGAGACTCCACAACCTTCTGGGCAGCTGCTGCAGGGCTCCAGCAGCCTCCAAGTGAAGAAGTTTCTCCTGAAGTTCAGGTGAAACCTCCTGGGCTCCAGTTGGTAGCAGTTGTCCTCTATCCTATCCCTGGCCAAGGTCCAGGGTGTCTTGGAGCAGCAGGGGGTTGTAGCTTTGCTCCATTCTCCACATCCCAGCAGATCCTGGCCAGAGTTTGGAATGCAGCCACATTCCCAGTTGGGGCTGGGAAGCTGGAGTGGAAAAGCCTCTTTGCCTTGCAGCTTGTGGAAGGTGAGTTGGGAACCTGTGGAGATGGACACTGGGGGCACCTCACAAAGCCCCCTGGGTGGGAGACCCCCAAACTGCATCTGGGGGCAGGACTTTTCCACCCTCCAACACCTTCCCCCTCAGCACCCTGGGCTCTGGGTCTCACTTGGAAGGGTCCTGGTGAGCCCAGAGCGGCCCCTGGCAGTGACTCCTCACCGTGTCCCCTCTTCCTGCAGACAGAAGTTGCCTTTTTCTCACTTTTTTCCCCCAGAAGTTGGATTTTTTGATTTCCCAGCATGATTTGGGTGTGGTCAGGGCCAGAGCCCCCAGAGAAGGAGACTCCACAGCCTGCAGCCTGCTCTGAACCCTCACACCAAAGGAGTTTCTCCTCATGTTGAGAAGGACATTCCTGGGTTCCAGTCTGTCTGTCACCCTTTGTCCTATCACTGGGCACTGAGCCCAGCCCCTTCCTCTTGCCCCCTTCCCCCATCTTCAGAATTTGTAATCATTGAGCAGATCTCCTCTCAGGCTGCTCTTCTCCAGGCCAAACAGCCCCAGGGCCTCAGCCTTTGCTCCTCACACAGACATTCCAGGCCCTTCATCATCCTCACAGCCCCCACTGGACTCTCTCCAGTAGTTTCCTGTCCCTCTTGAACTGGGGAGCCCAGACCTGGACACAATACTCCAGCTGTGGTGTCACCAGGGCAGAACAGAGGGGCAGGAGAACCTCTCCAAACCTGCTAGACACAGGGAGCAAGGAGAGGGTCCCCCCTCTACAACCTCCTCTGGCCTTGCAGAGTCTGCAGCTCCTGCACTGCCCTCAGCTCACAGCATCCCTCCGGCCCCTCTGGCGCCCCTCGGCTCCAGCACCTCACACCCAGACCTTTCCTTCCTCTGCTCTCCAGCACTGAACCTCAGTCGATGCAGTTCTTTCCCTTCCCATTTCTCCTCTGCTGTCAGCTGAAGGGTTGGAAATGCAGAAAAGGGGAAACAAGAACAGCAAAGGAGCTGCTTTGTGTCCAGCAGCAGCTCGGCAGCACAGCTGCTCCAGATCCAGCATCGCTCTCCAGCTGCTCTCCACCTCCTCCCTCGGCAGCTTCCCAAACCTGGACTTCTTTTGCGGGCTCGTGTTCTACAAATCAGGCTCAGCCCTGCTGCCAGCCCCGCGCCAGGCACCGGCACGGCCCCAAGGGTCCGGGGCTCTGCCCGACCCACGAACACCCCCTGGGACCAACCTGAACCCTGCAGCCCCAGGCAGCCCCAGGCAGCCCTCCCTCACCATTTCCCACTCCCTGCTGGGCACAGCCAGCGACGCCCAGAGCCAGCATCTCCGCTCACACCTTCCCTCCCCTTCTCCTCTTCCTTCTGCTCCTTCTCCTCCCACAGGCAGGAGCAGAGCCGGCGGCAGCCAACCCAGGCCACAGCACAGCCCTGCCCCCAGCAGCGGCTCGGCCCCTCCGGGCACTGCCCAGCTCTGCTCCCTCATTCCACAGCCTTCTCCTTAGCCAGGGGGCCCTGGCTGGCTGCAGCCAGGGGAGCGCAGCCCAGAGCCGCTCTCGGCTCTGCTCACCCCAGAGCCTTTCCCTCCTTGCTGCCCCTCGCAGATGCTCCTCCGCGGGTCACAGCACGGTCCGCTGCTGCCCCTCGGCAGCCGTTTGTGCGCAGAGCGGAGGCACAGCCGGGTGAGAAGGCACCGCCCCTCTGCGCCATTGGCTGCCTCGCCCGCCACCCCCAGGCTCTGCACGCTGATTGGCTGATCTGCACAGGGCTGGGCGGGCACTCTGGGCTCTGCCCCTCCCGGTGTCTCCCCGTGCGCGGCCAATGGGAAGCAGGCTGCCAAGGGGGCAGCGATGCCCTGGGGCCGCGCACGGCCCTGGAGAGGGCTGTGGGCAGGGGGGAAGTGGGGGCTGCCCAGGCCGGGGGGCCCCAGAGCTGCTGGGGCCAGCAGCCCCCTCCCTGGGGACACTGCTCCGGCCGGGGCAGAAGCGGCGCTGGGAGCCCTGCGGGGCTCGGCTCTGGCTGGTGACTGCTGACGCTGCCCAGCCCCGCTCCTTACTGGCCTTGCTGGGGCTCCCAATGCCATCCCTGGGCAGGGCTGGAGTGAAAGCCCTTCAGGGACAGAGTCCAACGCACTCAGCGGTCCCAGCACCTGTGCAGCCTCAGCTCCCTCAGCCATGGAGCCTGGTGCTGTGCTGGGAGCTGTGGCCCTGCTGGTGGCACCGGTGGTGCTGGGAGCCCACCCGGCTGGTGCTGAGAAGCTCTCAGGTGGGCTCAGAGTTGGGCACGGGGAGGAGCTGGCTGGGCTTGGGTGCCACAGGTGCCCTGTGAGGCGCTGGGGTCTGCTGTGCCGTCCTGCCTCCCACTCCTGGGTGCCAGTCCCTCCTCCCTGGCCCCTCCCTGGCTCTCCGCGGTGCCCAGGCTGAGCCATGGAGTCCCCTCGGGGTCAGGATCCCCACAGCAGTCCTGTGGCAGCTGCGTGGCACTGGGGGGGCCGAGAGTGGAGACGGGGAGGGGGCTCCATGGTGCCTCGCTGCTCTCCCCTGACCTGGCCCCTACCCACGCAGGGGTTTTCCTGGAGATGGAAAAAGGCTGAGTGTCAGTTCCTCAACGGCCCCGAGCGGGTCAGGTTTGTGGACAGCTACATCCACAACCGGGAGCAGTATGTGCCCTTTGACAGCGACCTGGGGATCTTTGTGGCCGACACTCCCCTGGGTGAGCGCCAAGCGCAGCACTTGAACAGCCTGCCGGAGTTCCTGGAGCAGAAACGAGCTGAGGTGGACACCTTCTGCAGGAACAACTACAAGGCAGTTGTGACCGGTTGAGGCTGTGCCTTTAAGAAAGAGACAGTTGCTGAACACTCTGGCTGAATGTTTTTGATATTTGAACAAAACCAAGATAGTCTAAACTAATTTCATTGGTAGATTGTAGGGTGCAGTTTTGAGTTTGGGTTCTGTTGGGGCAGTCTGTGTCTGGTCTGGGTTCAGGCTGGGTGCAGTCTGTGCTTCTCTGTCCTGTGGGCTGGACGGCTTCTCTCTTTCTGAATCAGGAACGGCCTTGAGTTAACAGCTAACCAGATAAGAAAACTAATTTTCGCATGTGCTTTTTAGCTAACAGAATTTTTCTTCCTTAATTGCCTTTCTCTCTCTCTCTAACCCTTTTTGGGAAAAAGGGGAGGTAGGGAGGGAGAGAGGGGGGTTCAGGGAACCCCCCTGGCCGGCTGGAGGGAAAAGGTTTTTCTGCATTGTGTTCATTGCTGTATTTTCCTGTATATATTGTAAATATTGTATATTTGTGTACATATTCATTGCATTCCATTTATGCTTGTAACTGTATCTTTCATCTGCTTTTCCGACTGAGCTAGCTGTGGTTTCTTTCCTTGTGTGTGGGGAGGGAACTTTCTCACCCCACCACAGCAGTGACCTCATTCGCCGTGAAGAGGAGAGGTGAGAGCGTGGCAGAACCTTTCCCTGGGCAACGGGCACAAGCCAAGCCCTGGAATCTCTCCAGAGAAGGAGACTCCACAGCCTCTGTGGGCAGCCTGCTCCAGGGCTCAGAACCCTCCGAGGCAAGAAGGTTCTTGTGATGGAAGCTCCTGGGTGGCCCTTTGTGCCCGTGACCCCTTGTCCTTTGGCTGCAGAGAGAAGAGTCTGGCCCCAGCCTCTTGCCTGCCAGCCTGTGGCTCTTGCTGAGCACAGAGAAGATGCCCTGGGCTGGCAGAAGGGCAGAGCACGACTGTGCCACACAGGACTTGACGAGTCCCTGGGCATGTCCCGTCCTGCATGGGGACACTGGGGCCAGCCCTGGGCCGGGCTGGGGGGCAGGGTGGCCCCTGCCTGGTCTCTGTCAGCCCCTTCCCTGCCGGCTCTGGCTCTCCCCCAGTGCAGCCCCAGGTGCAGATCCACCTTGTGCAGTCGAGCTCCCTGCCCCAGAGCAGCAGGCTGGTTTGTGCCGTGATGGATTTCTACCCCGCGGAGGTGGAGGTGAAGTGGTTCAGGAACGGGCAGGAGGAGACGGAGAGCGTGGTGTCCACGGAGGTGCTGCCGAACGGGGACTGGACCTACCAGGTGCTGGTGCTGCTGGAAACCAGCCCGCAGCCTGGGGACACCTACCTGTGCCAGGTGGAGCACAGCAGCCTGCAGCACCCCATCAGCCAGCACTGGGGCAAGGCTCTGCCCTGGCCCTGGGGCAGCCCGGGGCAGCTGGGGGGGCACAAGGTGCTTGTGGGGTCCCCATCTCCCATGGAGTCCTGCTGGGGAAGCTTGGGAGCTGTGGGGCTGCAGAGGGAGGCTGGTGGGTGGGCTCTGCCTTGACTTCAGCCCTCAGCCCCCTCCCCACTCTCATCCCCACAGAGCTGCCGTCAGAGCCCGGCCGCAGCAAGATGCTGACAGGGGTGGGGGGGCTTGGTGCTGGGGCTCCTCTGCCTGGGCCTGGGGCTCTGCCTCCACCTGCGCAGCAAGGTGAGCTGGGGGGGCACAGCAGCTGGGGGCCTCTCTCTGCCCAGAGAGGTGCTGGAGGCTGCACCTCTGGAGGCTTTCCAACACCCTCCCCGCGGCCATTGTGCTCCTGGGTGAGGGAGTGTGGGTGGGGGTTGGACTCGATGCTCTCCAGAGGTGCCCCTGCCCCCCACCACTCTGTGACTCTGGGATTCTTCTCTCCCCTTAGGGCTCCTGAAGCAGCTCCTGCCCCTGCCCCCCTGCTCGGCCACTGGCTGCCCTCTGCCTGGCACCACCCTGTGCTGCAGCCCCACGGCCCCACACTGCCCCCCGGCTCACCCCCTGTGGCCCAGCCCAGCTTGGCTGTGGCTGCTCAGCAGCTGTGGACTCTCCAGGGCTGTACCACACTGGCCCTGGACTGCTGCAGCTCTGCCCAATAAAGTGTCCCAGGATGGCTTCTTTAGCCTTGCCTTGGAATCATGGAGCCATGGAATCGTTCCCTTGGCAAACACCTTTGGGATCATCCAGGCCAAGCCTCCAGCCAGCACCACCCATGGCCACTCAAGCATGGCCCCAGCACCGTGTCTGCACCTTGCTTGAACACCTCCAGTGCTCAGCCAGTCCAACCATCATCTGCCTCTGCCAGGGCTGCTGCTAACCCATGGCCCTCAGCACCACATCCCTGTGGCTCTGAAACCCCTCCAGGGACAGGGACTCAGACCCCTCCCTGGGGAGCCTGTTCCAGGGCTTGAGAACCCTTCAGGGAAGAAGTTTCTTCTGAGGTCTGATCTAAACCTCCCTGAGGCCACTTGAGGCCATTTCCTCTGGTCCTAGACCTTGTTCCCTGGGAGAAGGGAATGACTCTCCTCTGGCTCCAGCCTCCTTTCAGGGAGTTGTAGAGAGCCAGAAGGTCTCCCCTCAGTCTGTTTTTCTCCACACTAAACAGCTCCAGTTGCCCAAAGCCACCACGAGTGCAGTGCCTCCACGTTGGGTGGTTGTTGATCTGCTCAAAGGTAGAAAGGCTCTGCAGAGGGACCTGGCCAGGATGGATCAATGGGATGAGGTTCAGCAAGGCCAAGTGCTGGGTCCTGCAGTTGGCTCACACCAACCCCAGGAACCCTTCAGGCTGGGGCAGAGTGGCTAAAAACTGCCCAGCAGGAAAGGACCTGGGGGTGGGGGGGCGTTGGTGCCAGCAGCTGAAGATGAGCCAGGGGATACCCAGGTGGCCCTTGGAGGGAGAGCTGAGGCCTGGGGCCCCCAGCCCCAGGGCTGAGGCAGAGAAGAGATTCCCAAGTGTGGTGGCTTTGGGGTGAAATATTCCCCCTGGCAGGCATCTGACAGCGACCCTGAGGGCACTTGGACCTCCTCAGCTTGGCTTTGGTGGTTGCTGTCCCACAGGAGAAGGCAGAGCCCCTACGGCCTGCCCCATCCCCCCCTTCCCTTTGCTGATGGCTTCCTTGTTGCCCAAATTCTCCCAGTTTTACAGCAAAATCATTTCCCCTTCCTCAGCTTCTGTTCAGGGTCTCTGCTCCCCACACAAGCTCAGATCATCACAGCATGGTGAGCTTGGAAGGGACCTCTGGAGGTCATTGAGTCCAAGCCCCCTGCCAAAGCAGGGCCAGCCAGGGCAGGTCACACAGGAACACATCCAGGCAGCTTTGGAATCTCTCCAGGGAAGGAGACTCCACAACCTCTCTGGGCAGCCTGCTCCAGGGCTCCAGCAGCCTCACACCAAGGAAGTTTCTCTTCAGGTAGAGGTGGAACTTCCTGGGTTCCAGTTTGTGCCCACTGCCCCTTGTCCTATCACAGGGCACCACTGACAAGAGCCTGGCCCCAACCTCTTGCCCCCCACCCTTCAGATATTGATCAGCTTTGATCAGATCCCCTCCCAGGCTGCTCTTCTCCAGGCCAAACAGCCCCAGGGCTCCTCAGCCTTCCCTCCTCACAGAGCTGTTCTAAGCCCTTCATCATCCTCATAGCCCCCATTGGACTCTCTTCAGTAGTTCCCTGTCCCTCTTGAACTGGGGAACCCGGAACTGGATGCCAGACTCCAGATGTGGTCTCACCAGGGCAGAGTAGATGGGCAGGAGAACCTCCCTTGACCTGCTGGCCACACTCTTCATGCACCCCAGGAGAACATTGACCTTCTTGGCCACCTTGCTGAGTCATGGAGAACTTCTTGTCCAGCAGGACTCTAGGGCCTTGCTGGGAGCCCTGGGAAAAGGCTGAGAGCAGGAAAAGGGCAAAAACTCCAAGAATGCAGAAAAAACCTCAGCAACAGAATGGGACCAGGCAGGAGTGGGAGGCTTGGAGAAGCACTGAGTGAGGTTGGGACGTGGCCAGAGGAGCTCCGAGGAAGGCTTGGGAAGAAGTTCTGTGAGGAGCAGCACTGAGTTTTGGGGAGGATTCTGAGCTTTTTGGCTCTTCTGGTGACCTCAGGAGCATCCTGGCAAAGCCCCGTGGCAGAGCAGGGCCTGGTTGTGGTTTGGAGGTATTCCAGAGCCTGCTCAGCTCCTTGCTGCTGGGGCTGAGGGACGTCCTTGGTCCTGCAGGGTGCTGCTGTCCCCTCTGCAGCAGCAGGGATGGCAGAAGCTGTTGGTGACACAGGTAGGTGAGCACCATCCCCTTTCCCAGAGGCTTTCAGAGCTGCTCTGCATGGGGGGGGAGGGGAGGAGCTGCTTTCCATGCTCTGGGCTGAGGAATGTAGCTTGGGTGGCTCTGAAGGGACATCCAGCACCACATGGGGTGAGCTGAGGGTGCTGGAGTGGGGATGGGAACTGAACTCACCCTGAAGTGGGAAAGGAGGAGCAGGATTGTCCCCACGGAGTGGGCACTGGTGAGGCCACACCTTGAGTGCTGGGTTCAGTTTTGGGCCCCTGGCTCCAAGGACATTGAGGGGCTGGAGCAGGTGCAGAGAAGGGCAACAAAGCTGGGGAAGAGCCTGGAGAACAAGGAGAAAGGTCCAGAGAAGGGTCTGGAGCACAAGGAAGGGTCTGGAGACCTTGTGAGGAGCAGCTTAGGGAACTGAGGCTGTTCAGCCTGGAGAGAAAGAGGCTGAGGGGAGACCTTTGGGCTCTCTACAACTCCCTGACAGGAGGCCGGAGCCAGGTGGGGGTTGGTCTCTTCTCCCAAGACAAAATGGCCTCAAGTTGTCCCAGGGGAGGTTGAGGTTGCACATGAGGAACAATTTCTGCCCCTTGAGGGTTGTCCAGGCCTGGCCCAGGCTGCCCAGGACAGTGGTAGAGTCCTCATCCATGGAGGGGTTTCAAAGCCGTGCAGATGTGGTGCTGAGGGTCATGGTTTGGTGGTGACCTGGCAGTGCTGGGCTGAGGCTTGGACTCCATGATCTCCAAGGTCTCTTCCAACCAAACCCATTCCATGATTCTGTTTCCCTCCTGCCATGCCTGCAAGCCAGAGGAAGGGGATGTTTGAAGGTGTCAAAGGCACCCATGGGTGTTGATGGAACCCATGGAGGCCTGCAAGAGCTGCAGGGAGCTTGGGGTGCCCTTGGGTTTGCTGGCCAAGCTCCTTCCACGTGCTCTGTCCTCAGGTGTTAGCCTCAAGTGCATCAAAGACAAGAAGGTCCCCATCGGGGTCACCGTGGTCATCGCCACCTTGCTTCTCGCCATCATCGCACTGGCAGGTAAGTGGCTGAGGGTGGAGGTGCCCACCAGAGGAGGGAGGTGCCCACCAGAGGAGGGAGGTGCCCACCACCACTCAGAGGCCTTCTCCAACCTTACTGACTCCATGATTGTGCTCATGGAGGTGTTGGGTTGATGCTTGGACTCGGTGACCTTAGAGGTTCTTCTCCAACCTTCATGATTCTGTGGCTCTAGCACCAAAGTCTTCTCCCCTGGAGAGAACCTAACAGCAGAAGTCAGCAGGACTTGTTCTGCTTCTCTGCAGCCAAGAGGTGCCCATCCTGCCCATCCTGCCCATCCTGCCCCTCTCCCACCCTTCCCAGCTGCCTGGACAATGGCATTGGGTACAGGCAGAAGTGCTTTTACTTCATGGAGGACAAAGCTGACTGGAACAGGAGTCAGGTCTCCTGCCTTGCTCTTGGAGCCCAGCTGGCCACCATCGACACCTGGGAGGAGCTGGTAAATGAGAGACCCCTGAGGGACTGCTGTGTGGGAAGCCTCTAATGGGGGGTGGAAAAAGAAGCCTCCGAGGGAGGGGAAAGAAAGAAGCCTCCAAGGGGGGGGAGTGGAAGAAGCAGCTTCTGGGGTGGGGGGGAGGAAGAAGGGTGGGAAGGAGCCTCCCCTTCATTGGGCAGCAGATCCAGGGCTCCCATGGAGGCCATGGCATGGAGCTAAAGGTCACCCTTGGTTCTCTTTCCCCCTCCAGCGGTTCCTGCGGCGCTGTGGCAGCTCCGCACACTACTGGGTCGGTCTCCGAAGGGAAGGTTCTGGACCTTGGCGGTGGCTCAATGGCTCTCTCCTCACCAACCTGTACGTCCTGTGTGCTTCTGGAGGACACAACCATGTCCTGGGCTGAGCTGGGGCAGGAGCTGGGTGGCAGAAGACATCTGTAGAGCAGTTTGATGAGGGGGGAGCAATCAAACTCCATTTCCCTTGCCTGAGCTACAGCGCTCGGCCCACAGCCCATGGACCTGTGGGATGAAGATGCTGGCAGGACAGTGAGGACATCCCTAGATGAAAACTCCTGAGACCTGGTAGAGCTTGAGGAAATCTCCTGGGACCAAGACACTAAAAATATTCCCTCCCTTGAAGAGCTTTTGCTCTGGGGGAAGCAGAGGTTGTGCTGGGCAGGGTGGTCCCTGCTCCTTGCGGCACTGGTAACCTTCAACTCATTGGCTTCCCTTGGAGGCTTCCTTCCCCACCTTGCTGGCTTCTTTCCATCCCTTGGAGGCTTCTTTCTCCCCCTTGGAGGCTTCTTTCTCCCCCTGGGAGGCTTCCACAGCACCTTGGAAGTTTCTTTCCCACCCTTGGAGCCTTCCTCCTCCCCTTGAAGGCTTCCTCCAAACTTGGGAGGCTTTCTCTTCCTCCTTGGGGGTTTCTCTCCCCCTTGGAGGCTAATTCTCAACCTTGGAGGTGTCTGCCTCCCCTCCTCAGGGTCTTCCTTCTCTCTGCTGCAGGTTGGATGTGCAGGGCAGGGGACACTGTGCCTACATGGATGGTGCAGGACTCAGCAGCGATTGGTGCTCCCAGCTGAAACCTTCCCTCTGCAGCCATCCCCAGAAGCCACCCAGGAGGATCCAGAGAGGCTCAGAAATCCTGAACTCCACCTGGAATGTCCCCCTCAGCACAGGAGGTCAACCAGAGGCTGCCATTAAGCCTCCAGGCCATGGCAGTGAGTGTGCCAAGGGTGGGTTTGGAGCTCCAGTTTAGCTTTCAGAAGCAGAAGGTCCTTGTGATGATGTCACAGAGCTGGGACCAACAGAGCCTCACTTTGGTCTGAGCCCTGCTCGGCTTTTGCAGTCACAGGGAGACTTGGGAACCACGGAATGGTAGGGGTTGGAAGGGACTCTCTCTGCCAAAGCAGGGTCACCAAGGGCAGGTCACACAGGAACACATCCAGGCAGCTTTGGAATCTCTCCAGGGAAGGAGACTCCACAACCTCTCTGGGCAGCCTGCTCCAGGGCTCCAGCAGCCTCACACCAAGGAAGTTTCTCCTCATGTTGAGGTGGAACCTCCTGGGTTCCAGTTTGTGTCCATTGCCTCTTGTCCTATCATAGGGCTCCACTGACAAGAGCCTGGCCCCTTCCTCTTGCCCCCCACCCCTCAGATATTGATCAGCTTTGATCAGATCCCCTCCCAGGCTGCTCTTCTCCAGGCCAAACAGCCCCAGGGCTCTCAGCCTTTCCTCCTGTGACCGGTTTAGGCTGTGCCTTTAAGAAAAGGACAGTTGATGGAACACTCTGGCTAAATGTTTTGGGATAATAATGAAAACATACAGATAAGGTCTAAACGAAATTTCATTGGTAGATTGGTAGAATGCAACTTTTAAGTTTTAGCTTAGTCTGCTCAGTCTTCGCTCGCTGTCTGTTCCCGTGGGTGTCTGCTTTTCTCTCTCTGAAGCAGCAGCTTGCTGGAAGGAGTCGACCTTGAATTAACAAAGCTAACCAGATAAGAAAACTAATTCTTGCACACGCTTTGAGCTAACAGAATTTTTCTCCTTAATTGCCTTTCTCTCTCTCTCTAACCCTTTTTGGGAAAAAAGGGGAGGTAGGGAGGGAGGGGGGTCCAGGGGCCGGGGGGCACACCACCCTCCAGCTGTGGGTCTTCTGTGTTACGTTCATTGCTATTTCTGTATGTATTGTAAATATTGTATATTTTTGTACATATTCATTGCATTCCATTCATGCTTGTAAATACAGCTTATTTCATTTGCCTTTCCGACTGAGTTAGCTGTGGTATCTTTGTGTGTGTGTGTGGGGGAACTTTCTCACCCTACCACACCTCCTCACACAGGTGTTCCAGGTCCCTCAGCATCTTTAAGCCCCCATGGGACTCTCTCCAGCAGTTCTCTACACGCTGTGCTCAAAGCCCTTTCCCCCTCCCTTCTGGCGTGGGGGATTTTGGCACCAAATAGCCCAAGGAACGAGGCAGGAGTGAGCCTGGGCAAACAACCTGCCCAGGTTTGGCACCGCTGTGCTGAGCAGGGATCACTGCTGCACCCATGGCTGCCTTGTCATTGGCTGATGCCCTGCGTATGCACAGACTGGATTTGGCCAAGTGCAGCGTTACCCTGGGGGTGTTTTGGAAAGCAAGTGCTGTGCTCCTGCCAGGCTTCCTGCCTGTCACCAGGAGCCAAGAACCACTCGTCCTGAGATCCCAGCCAGGGTCCCGAGAGCTTACCTCCGGACCACAATGCAGCTGCCTGGCCGAGCGCGGTGCCCTGACGCTGGCAGCCGTGAGCTCAGCTGCCACCAGCCACTGCCTGGCTCTGAGCGAGGCCCTGCTGGGTGCAGCCTCATGGACTGCATCCTGTGAAGCACAAGCTGAGCCCAGCCATTGCCCAGCTCTGAGAGAGGCCCTGCTGGGTGCAGCCTCCATGGACTGCATGCTGTGAGGCACAAGCTGAGCCCAGCCATTGCCCAGCTCTGAGCAAGGCCCTGCTGGGTGCAGCCTCCATGGACTGCATCCTGAGTCACAAGCTGAGCCCAGCCATTGCCCAGCTCTGGGCAAGGCCCTTCTGGGTGCAGCCTCCATGGACTGCATCCTGAGGCACAAGCTGAGCCCAGCCATTGCCCTGCTCTGAGAGTGGCTGTGCTGGGTGCAGCCTCCATGGACTGCATCCTGAGTCACAAGCTGAGCCCAGCCATTGCCCAGCTCTGGGCAAGGCCCTTCTGGGTGCAGCCTCCATGGACTGCATCCTGAGTCACAAGCTGAGCCCAGCCATTGCCCTGCTCTGAGCGAGGCCCTGCTGGGTGCAGCCTCCATGGACTGCATCCTGAGTCACAAGCTGAGCCCAGCCATTGCCCAGCTCTGAGAGAGGCCCTGCTGGGTGCAGCCTCCATGGACTGCATCCTGTGAGGCACAAGCTGAGCCCAGCCATTGCCCAGCTCTGAGAGAGGCCCTGCTGGGTGCAGCCTCCATGGACTGCATCCTGTGAGGCACAAGCTGAGCCCAGCCATTGCCCAGCTCTGAGAGAGGCCCTGCTGGGTGCAGCCTCCATGGACTGCATCCTGAGGCACAAGCTGAGCCCAGCCAGTGCCCAGCTCTGGGCAAGGCCCTGCTGGGTGCAGCCTCCATGGACTGCATCCTGAGTCACAAGCTGAGCCCAGCCATTGCCCAGCTCCGGGCAAGGCCCTGCTGGGTGCAGCCTCCATGGACTGCATCCTGAGTCACAAGCTGAGCCCAGCCATTGCCCAGCTCCGGGCAAGGCCCTGCAGGGTGCAGCCTCCATGGACTGCATCCTGAGTCACAAGCTGAGCCCAGCCATTGCCCTGCTCTGAGAGTGGCCCTGCTGGCTGCAGCCTCCATGGACTGCATCCTGAGTCACAAGCTGAGCCCAGCCATTGCCCAGCTCTGGGCAAGGCCCTTCTGGGTGCAGCCTCCATGGACTGCATCCTGAGTCACAAGCTGAGCCCAGCCATTGCCCTGCTCTGAGCGAGGCCCTGCTGGGTGCAGCCTCCATGGACTACATCCTGAGTCAGAAGCTGCCACCAGCCATTGCCCTGCTCTGAGCGAGGCCCTGCTGGGTGCAGCCTCCATGGACTACATCCTGTGTCACAAGCTGAGCCCAGCCGTTGCCCAGCTCTGAGTGAGGCTGTGCTGGGTGCAGCCTCCATGGACTGCATCCTGTGAGGCACAAGCTGAGCCCAGCCATTGACTGGCTCTGCCCTGAGCAGGGGAGCCACAGCAGCCTGTGTGCAGCGCTCACTCCAGACTGAAATCTGGACTCAGGCCTCGACACTTGGCTGGGGAACTTGTAACCTGTTATCAGTCAGCACTTCCCAGACAGCTCCGGCTCCTGAGCCCACCTGGTCTTTGTTGTCCCCTCCAATGAGGTCATCTGTGTATTGACAGATGCTGACACCCTGTGGCACCTTGGCCGTGTCCAGCAAAGCTCTGGGGCATTGTGTGCCATGGTGGCTGCGTGCTTGTAGCCCTGTGGAAGACGATTCAATGTGTTGTGAACCTTGCCTTGTAAATGCAGCCCGAGGCTTGTCCTGCTCCAGCAAGGAATCACAAAGAACAGATCCTTTATGTCCAGGGCAGCCACCCAGGTGTGGTGCAGCTGGAGTCGCTGTCCCCACTGATGTCAGGCTTGGAAGTGCAGCTGGGAGCAGGGACTGCAGGGGGGGATGGGTTGTGATTGAGTCTCCTGTAGTCGACGGTGAGTCTCCAGCGTCCATCAAGTTTCCCTGCCGGCCAAACCGGTGGTGAGTTGTGTGGCAGCCCTGTGTGCAGCGCTCGTTCCGCGCCGCGAGCCAGGACCTCGTCCAGCCGGCAGCCGTGCGGCAGAGCCCCGGGAGCCGCGCAGGGAGCCTCCACCCCCCCGGGGAGCTGCCCTCTGTGCCCTGCAAGCCCTCGATGGCAAAGTTTCCCCCCGAGCAGGAAGCCCTTGCTCCAGCAGCGCACCCCCGGACTGAGCTGCCAGAGTGTGAGAGACTAAAGCTTGTCTCTCCTGGTGCGACTCAGCAAAGATAAAATCACTTGCTGCTTGCCCAGACAATAGCTGATGTTCGTTGGGCAGAGCCACTGGAAGGACTCTTGGAACGTGCAAAGATAACCTTGCTCACTGCACTGCAGCTGGCCTACAACAATGGTCCAAGGGCCCAGCCATCACACCTTCAGGACAGGACCATTTCCAGCCATCAGATACCCCAGGAAGGGAGGATGATGAGACAATGGACTCACCACCTGTTTCCTGACGTGTAATGAGTGTGTGGGTAGGTAGATGGAGAAGGAGGAGGCGGAGGCCTCCCCCCACCCTCCATCCAGACCCTGCCCAAACTCACCTGAGTACACAGAAAGACATCCTGGGGAATGATACCTGGACACTTACCTAAAGATGATTTCCCAGAACGATATCCTGGGGAACAACACCTGGACACTTGCCTGAGGACTAAAAAACTGTATAAAAGCCTGGAGCAACTACTGGCTGAGAGAAGAAAATTGAAGGAGAAAAATGCAGAAGAAAGAAGTTGGCACCACACGCTGGAAACATCACGGCACAACACAACGGATCTCGGACTCTGAAAACCCTCTCTCCGTGCCCTAAGTTCTGCCTGCTGCAACTCATGGAGCTGAAGAAGCTGCTCAGAGGACTACATCCCTTTTACAGCCAAAGCCTCAGCACCCTTCCTCTACAGACCCAACATCTCCTGTATCACCCTTTCTCTACAGACCCAACATCTCCTGTATCACCCTTCCTCTACAGACCCAACTTCTCCTGCAGCACCTTTCCTCCACAGACTCAAACTGTCTTGGGGGGTGAGGGGTGTGGTAATATAATTCCTTTCCTCTTTTCCTTTAATCTCTTCTCTATTTTCTCTCTCTCCCCTTCTGATCCATCCACTTTATTTATGTAATACATAGTCTAGCTGTTGCTATTTTGGCCTCCTTTGTGCCTCTCATTTCACAACACGGGAATATTCAAAAGAATTGAGTCTCTCTCCCTCTCTGGACCGAGACACAGAGCCTGCGAAGGTTTCGCCCAGCAGGCGCCAGGAGGCTTCGCCGCGGCACAGGCAGCGAGCCCGCGGCACGGCTCCGCGGGCAGCGCCGTTCGGCTTTGCTGATCGCAGCACATCCCTGGCGGAACTCCTGGGTTACAAACGCAGCACCCCAGGAAGAGTCTGGGGAAACCCTGAACTTGTGACCCAACCAAACGCTTCCTGCTCAAAGCTTCTGCAGAGGTTCGTGCCAGGCCGCCCTGCTCCGCGGAGCTGCTGGCCCCAGGCTGCTTCTCCCTTCCAGGCTGAGGCTGTTCCTGCATTTTCTGATGTGTCCAAATGGTTCAAATCCCTTCGGTCTCCATTCTGCAGGGAAGGTTCTTTCAGCTCAGTAACTGCACCTGGAAATACTGACTGCAACTAATCCTGACACAGGTTTGTTATAGTAATAAATTGATTAATATTTTAATTAACCTCTCTGCTGCTCATTAGTAACTGCAGCATTCAGAACAGGGGGTGTGGGGCACCTGCCCGGCTGGCCCTGGCACTGCAGGCTCCTGTAGGGCACTTGGGGGGAACCACTCAGGCGCTGCCTCCCCAGAGAGGCCCCTGGCACCTCTGGCAGTGGGGAGCTGCCAGAGACTCAAATCTTGTCCCTTCTGATGTGACTCAACAAAGAGAAAATCACCTTTGCTGCTTGCCCAGACAATAGCTGATGTGTATTGGGCAGAGCCACTGGAAGGACTCTCGGGAAGGTGCAAGGATAAAGACTGCTCACTGGACTGCACCTGGCCTGACAACAAAGGACCCAGGCCACTGCCAGGGATACCTTCGGGAATATGCACAAGACAAGATCATCTCCCCCCATCAGCTACCCTGGAAAGGGAGGGTGGTGAGACAATGGATTCACCACCTGGCCCCTGATGTGTATTGGGTGTGTGGGCAGGTAAATGGAGAAGGAGGAGGAGGAGACCCCCCTCCTCCAGACCCCTGTCCAAACACAAGGAATACACAGGATGATTTCCTGGGGGACAATACCTGGACACATACCTAAGGACTAAAAACTGTATAAAAGACTTCAGCAACTACTGGCTGGAGAGAAGGAAAACAAGGAGAAGGAAAACACAGGAGAAGGAAAACACAGGAGGAACAGACCTGGACAATGCCACCAAGAAGGAAGAGCCAAGAGAATACCAGGACCGAGAGGAAGCCTCTCTCCGTGTCCTAAGTTCTGCCTGCTGCAACTCATGGAGCTGAAGAGGCTGCCCAGAGGACCACATCTCTTCTACAGCTAAAGCTACAGCAGCCTTCTCTGCAGACCCAACATCTCCTCTACATCCACAGCTGCATCACCTTTCCTCCACAGACTCAAACTGTCTTGGGGGGTGAGGGGTGTGGTAATGTAGTTGCTTTCCTCTTCTCTCTCCCTATTCTCTCTCTCCCTCTCTATTCCCTCTCTCCCCTTCTGATCCAACCCCTTCATTTGTGTAATAAATGCTCCAGCTGTTGATATTTTGGCCTCATTTGTGCCTTTAATTTCATAACATGGGAATATTCAAAGGAACTGAGGCTCTTCCCCTCTCTGGATCGAGACAGGAGCTGCAGAGCTGGGCTGCCAAGGGCTGCCAGACAGAGTCTGGGGAGGCTCAGGGACTCTGTTTGGGCTGCAGCTTCCAAAGACAGGCTGAGCCAACAGCCCCAGGCAGCCCCAGCCCAGCTGTGCCCAGTGGCTGCCAAGTGCTTAAGGAAGTGCCCCCCACTCAGGAGGCCCAGGAGCCCAACCAGCAGGTGCTGAGCAGCCACAGGGGCACCACTCAGCTGGGGGCCACGGGCAGAGCCATGCCCAGGGGTGGCAGCGTGGCTTTGGGTGCTGCCTGCCTGCCCTGCAGCCCCTGGAGGGGGTGGGGGTTGTGGGTCTGGGGGTAGGGCTGCTGACCCAAAATCCCCACATCAGCCCCCCCCAGGACTTGTGGCAGAGGGCTGAGGGGGCACAGACAGGATGGAAAAGGAGCAGCTCTGGGCAAACCCAGCCTGAAAAGGAGGTGCAGGGACAGCTGGGACCAGAGGTGCCACCCCCCACGGCCACCCCCTCACCCAAAAAAACAACCAAGAAACCACCACACAAGCCCTGGAAGCATTTGGGGATTCAGGGACACCATTTTGGGGTCCCTGGGGACAATTCTGAGATGCCAGGAGGGAAACTTGGGACTCATAGGAAGGCATTTTGGAGTCCCAGGCTGCCACTTCGGTTCCCTGGCAGCTATTTTAGGGTCCTGGACTCCATCTTGGCATCTTAGGTGACCCCTTTTGAGTTTTAGGAGCTAGCCTGGGGTCTTCCCAGGGCCACTCTGGAGTCCTGGGTGACATTTTGTGCTTCCAGAGGGGCATTTTGGGGCTTCTGGGCAGCTGTTTTGCCATCCAGGTGGTATTTTCATGTTCTGGTGAGGCATTCTGGGGTCTTGGGGAACTGTGTTGGGGTCTTGGAATCCAGGGCACAGCCTGGGCTGGGATCCCCCCCTGGGCCTGGCCCAGGTACTGCCCTTTAGCAGAGCATGCACCTGGGAGCTGCCAGCAGAAAGGTTCCAAACCCCCAGGGCTTGGTGGGGCCCCAAAGCCCCCCCAGAGCAGCCTCTTCTGCAACCCAGCCCCCGACCTCTCCTTGCCACAGCAGCCCCCAGGGCACTGCTGCCAGGGCAGCAGTGAGCAGAGGGGGCCAGGGCCAGGGAGACAGGGCCAGGGCCAGCCCCTGCAGGGGCAGCAATGGGCTCCAGTTGCTAACAGAGCAGCAGCCAAAGGGGGCCTGCAGCTGCCCCTCGCAGGAGGATCGAGCAGGAAAGCAGCACAAGGAACCCCCCAAACACATCAACCCCTCCCCCACCCCAAAGTCCACCCCCAGCCCTACACATCCCTCCCATAACCACATGGACCCCCTCCCATAACAGCACAGACACCACCCATCAGCTCTGCACACCCCTACATCCCACAGACCCCCCAACCATACAGACCCAGCCATAACTCCACAGAACACCCCCCAGCCTCACAGCTCCCCCCTCCAACTCTGAATGGCCACACAAGGGCTGAGCTGCCTCTCACAGCTCATCAGTGACATTGATCCTCCTGTGCCAGAGCAGGAACCAAAACATGAGAGCAGGAGACCCTGGGGAGCTTGGAAACCAACAGCAGCACACATCATGGAGTCAGAGAGAATGGTCTGGGTTGGAAGGGAGCTCCAGAGCTCATCCAGCCCAACCCCTCTGCAGTCAGCAGGGACATCCTCAGCTGGATCAGGCTGCCCAGAGCCCTGTCCAGCCTCACCTTGGATATCTCCAGGGATGGGAACTCAAGCACCTCCACTGCTGCAGTGTTCCAGCAGCCTCCTGGTGCACAACTTGTTCCTCACATCCAATCTCAGTCTGCTCTGCTCTCATTCCAAACCGTTGCCTCTTGTCCTGTCACTGCAGGTCTCTGCAAACAGTCCCTCCTGGGCTCTCCTGGAGCCCCTTCAGCTAGTGGAAGGCTGCTCTAAGGTCCCCCCAGAGCCTTCTCTTCTCCAGGCTGAACACCCCCAGCTCCCTCAGCCTGGCATCACAGCAGAGGTGCTGCAACCCCTGATCATTTTTGTGGCCTCCTCTGGACCTGCTCCATCAGGTTCCTGTCCTTCATCAGATCCAAAGCTACCAGGCTCACCTCGCTCCTCCACCTCCCGGCCTGGATTTTGTGCCTGGGGTGGCCTTGGAGCCACCTGCAGAGACCAGAGCACAGCTCCTGGCCAAGAGCAACCCCTCCAGGTGCTGACAGGATCCAGAGCCAGCAGAGCTGATGGATGGACCAAGCTGCCCAGGGACAGCAGCACAGCCCCCTGCAAGAGCCCACAGCAAGCAGGGGGTTGGCAGCCTGCCTGCGGGATCAGGACCCCCTAAGGGTGCAGCTGCTGGCAGGGTTCCTGTGTTCAGCCCCTGATGGTCCTGCATGGCCTGAGCTCAGACCAGAGCCAGCCAGGGCAGTGCCTGTCTGGCATGGATTTTCTCCTAGGACAAAAGGACTGCAAAAATCAGGCCTGTCCCTACCTCCAGCCTGCCCCTAAGTGAGGAACCCAACTAGAGGCACCCACAGCACTCACCCCAGACAAGGAGAGCCGGTGTAGCAGACCCCCGCACAAGCAAAAGGCTCCAGCCCTGTACCCGGAGGTTCAGGTCCTCTCCCCAGCTTCCATGGCTTCCCTGGGACTCACCTCCAACCCCACCCTACCTACCCACAGCTCTTTCCCACACTGTCCCTGCCTCACCTGCAGCAGCTTCCCTAACACAAGCTGAACACAAAACCCTGAGCTGGCTGCAGGCCTGAAAGGCTCCAAACATCCTTGGCCCTTTTGGCCTTTCACAGCCCCTGGCAGATGGAGTAAAGCTGCTCAGTACAGAACCCCTGCAGCCAGCAGCCTCATCCCCCCAGCACTGCTCCCCACCCCTGCACCAGCACTGCTCCTGGCACTACCTCTGAATCCCCCTGCCCCTTCCCTTCTCACTCGCTGCTCTCAGCCTGGGCCTTCTGTTTCTCCCGGCCAGAGCAAGCCCAGCAGTGTTCTCCATCCTGGGACCAGGCTGGGCCTCCAACTCAAACTATGCTTTAATCAGCACCTGGGTCTTTGGGGCCGTACTCAGTTCCTTTGGAACGGTTTTGGGGTGCCAGAGGCAAAACTAAGGGGCCTGGGGGGCATTTTGGGGTGCCAGGCTGTTGGTTGGGTGTTTTGGTTTCCTTGGGGGCAATTTTAGGGTCCTGGGGTCTTACTTTAGCACAGCACAGAAGCACAGAATATCAGAGGTTGGGAGGGACCTGGAAAGGGAGGTTGTAGCCAGGTGGGGGCTGCTTTCTTCTCCCAAGCAACCAGCACCAGAACAAGAGGACACAGTCTCAAGCTGCACCAGGGGAGGTTTAGGCTGGATGCTAGGAAGAAATTCTTCCCAGCAAGAGAGATTGGCCCTTGGGATGTGCTGCCCAGGGAGGTGGTGGAGTCCCCATCACTGGAAGTGTTTAAGAAGAGCCTGGATGAGGCACTTGGTGCCATGGCTTAGTTGATGAGATGGTGCTGGGGGAGAGGTTGGACCTGATGATCTCAAAGGTCTTTTCCAACCTGGCTAAGTCTGTATTCTGTATCACGCAGTCCAACCCCCTGCCAGAGCAGGGCCACCTAGAGCAGGTCACACAGGAACACATCCAGGTGGGTTTTGAATGTCTCCAGTAAAGAGGACAACAAACCCTTCGCCAACCGCACAGACGCCCCCAGCAGCCTCACAGTACCCTTCCCCTCAATCCCCAGCCCAGGTCAAACCCTCAGCTCCAGGGTCCCCCCGCCCCACCTGGCAGCCAGCATCAAGGGGACACAGCGCAGGAGGATGAGGAAGAGCTCAGCGCACAGGAAGCTGCGCCCGCAGGCTCCTGGCAGCCTGGGCGAGCAGAGAGCGCTGGGCTGCAGACCCCGGCCCGGCCCCGGCAGCGGCAGCGGCGCTGGGTCCGGAAAGGAGGCCCCGCCCACAAGCGGGCAGCGGAAGCCAATCAGAGCGGCTGGAGAAGCGGAACCACGCCCCCGCGGCAAAAGGAGGAACCGCCCCTGCCAGCCGCGGGCGCCATTAGAGCTGCCTCGTGGGAAGCGGCCGCGGAGCGCTGGGGCAGTGCCTGGGGTGTGCGCGCGGACATCGCGGTCGTGACAGAGCTGCGCGGTCGTGGGGTGCGGCGGGGCGGGAGGGGATGGGGGAGGTGGGGAGCCGGGAGGCGCTGGGAGAGCGGGGAGGGTCTGGGGGGAGCCGAGCGGAGCGGGGAGGCGCGGGGGGGAGGGGAGCGGAGCGGAGCCGGGGGAGAGGAGGCGGGGAGCCCTGAGGGGAGCGGAGCCGGGAGGCGCCGGGGGGAGGGGAGCGGAACGGAGCCGGGAGGCGCCGGGGGGAGGGGAGCGGAGCGGAGCCGGGAGGTGCCGCGGGGAGGGGAGCGGAGCGGAACCGGGAGGCGCCGGGGGAGGGGAGCGGAGCGGAACCGGGAGGCGCCGGGGGGAGGGGAGCGGAACCGGGAGGCGCCGGGGGAGGGGAGCGGAGCGGAACCGGGAGGTGCCGCGGGGAGGGGAGGGGAGGGGAGCGGAGCGGAGCCGGGAGGCGCCGGCCGGCGGGGAGCCGAGCCGAGCCGAGCCGGGAGGGCCGGCCGGGGGGGGGAGCAGCGCCGAGCCGAGCGGAGCCGGGAGGCGCCGGCCGGGGCGGAGCGGAGCCGAGCCGAGCGGAGCCGGGAGGCGCCGGCCGGGGGGGAGCGGAGCCGAGCCGAGCCGGGAGGCGCCGGCCGGGGGGGAGCCGAGCCGAGCCGAGCCGGGAGGCGCCGGCTGGGGGGAGCCGAGCCGAGCCGAGCCGGGAGGCGCCGGCCGGGGGGAGCCGAGCCGAGCCGGGAGGCGCCGGCTGGGGGGGGAGCGGAGCCGAGCCGAGCCGAGCCGGGAGGCGCCGGCCGGGGGATAGCCGAGCCGAGCCGAGCCGGGAGGCGCCGGCCGGGGGGAGCGGAGCCGAGCCGAGCCGGGAGGCGCCGGCCGGGGGGAGCGGAGCCGAGCGAGCCGAGCCGGGAGGCGCCGGCCGGGGGGGAGCGAAACCGAGCCGAGCCGAGCCGGGAGGCGCCGGCCGAGGGGGAGCGGAGCCGAGCCGAGCCGGGAGGCGCCGGCCGGGGCGGAGCGGAGCCGAGCCGGGAGGCGCCGGCCGCGGCGGGGCGGAGCGGAGCCGGGAGCGGCGGCTCTCGATGAGCGCGGGGCCCGCCGGGAAGTGCAGGTGTCAGCCGGGGCTGGGGCGGGGCTCTGCGGGTCAGGTCAGGACAACTACCGCAAGTCTCTCACCAAAACGACTTGGCCAGAGTCGTTCAGAGATTTCCATCAGCCTGGAAAAGTTTCCCCGAGGTTTCCAGGAGCTTTGAAGAGCTTTTGAAGGGTTTTGGTTTCTTCAGGATCCTTTGCAGAGCTGAGAAGCCAAAAACTCCTCCCAGCTTCTCCCAGGCTCTTCCCAAGAGCTGTTGCTGCCTCTTGAGAGGGTTTAGGGCAATTTGGGGGGGGGGTTAGACAGATTTTGATGAGGTTTTTGGTCACTTCGATGGTTTCAGGCAGCTGCTGAAGATTTTTCAGGCAGATTTCAGCCTCTTGAAGCATTTTTGAAGGCTGTTGAATGCTGAAAGAAGGCAGAACCTGACTGAGACCTCTGCAGAATCACTTTGGAGGAGTTTGGCAGAGATCTGAATTAATTTTTTTTGGAAGACATTTTGATTATTTTCAGTCCTTTTTAGTGACTTTTTTCAAGATATTTTGGTTCTTTTCAGATGTTTTTTATGATTTTTTGAAGGTGTTTTTGTTATCTCCAGACCCTTTCCATGATTTTTTCAAGACATTTTGATTCTTTTCAGGTGTTTTTAACGATTTTTTGGAAGGTATTTTCATTATTTCCAAGCTCTTCAAATGATTTTTGAGGATATTTTGATTATTTGGGAGCATTTTTAATGGTGTTTTAAAGAGATTTTGATTCCTTTCAAGTGCTTTTGATGATTGCTTAAAGAGATTTTTCATTCTTTTCAAGCAGCTCTTCAGAAGAATTTTGAGTGCCAAAAAATTCCTCAAACTCTTCAAGCCTTCAAACAACCAAAAAAAAGAGATTTTTAAAGCCTCTTTAGGTGGTTTTAGGAAGTTCTCAGAGTTTTCATCAGTTTTTAAGGGTGGTTAAGAGCTTTCAAGAGCTGCTGAGGACTTTTAGGGCGGTTTCAGATCTTTTTGAGTGTGTTTGAAGAGTGTCAAATGGATCAATAAGCCTCGAACCTCCCTAAAAATCTCTTCAGAGCTTTTGTGAGCTGTTGAGGGTTTTAAAGAGATTTTGATGAGTTTTGGATGAGCTCTGAAGGGATTTGTTGACTTTTAAAGCTGTTTTGAGGAGTTTTGAAGAATAGAATTAACCAGGTGGGAAGAGACCTTTGAGATCATCAAGTCCAACCTATCACCCAACACCATCAACTCAACCATGGCACCAAGCACCCCATCCAGGCTCTTCCTGAACACCTCCAGGGATGGTGACTCCACCACCTCCCTGGGCAGCACATTCCAATGGCCAATTACTCTTTCTGGGAAGAATTTCTTCCTCACCTTCAGCCTAAACCTCCCCTGGCACAGCTTGAGACTGTGTCCTCTTGTTCTGGTGCTGGGTGCCTGGGAGAAGAGACCAACCCCCACCTGGCTACAACCTCCCTTCAGGGAGTTGGAGAGAGCAATGAGGTCTCCCCTGAGCCTCCTCCAGGCTAAGCAAGCCCAGCTCCCTCAGCCTCTCCTCCCAGGGCTGTGCTCCAGACCCCTCCCCAGCTTTCTTGCCCTTCTCTGGACACCTTCCAGCATCTCAATATCTTTCCCAAGCTGAGGAGCCCAGAACTGGACACAGGACTCCAGGTGTGGCCTAACCAGTGCTGAAGACATTTTGATGATTTTTTTCAGGCATGTTGGAAGAGTTCTGAGCACACAAAACCTCTTCAAAATCTCTGCAGCTCTCTTTAAAAGAGATTGTAATGCATCTTTAGGTAGTTTGAGGAACTTCTGGGAGGTTGGGAAAGGTTGTGGTGGGATTTTAGAGGCCTTTTAGAAGATGTTTAAAGGGATGCTGGCTTTCAATGCAACTTTAAGCCTGCTTCAGCTGTTTTCAAGGGTGTGGAAGGCTTAAAGAAGCCCAGGAAGTCCTTTCAGTCTCTGCAGAATGAGTTTGAAGAGGTTAAAGCCCAAATTCATAACTTCTGAAGTTTTCTAAGCTGTTTTGGTGACTTTTCAGACATCCCTGAAGAGTTTGGTAAACCCAGAACTCATTAAAGTCTCTCCAGTGCTCTGTGGGGGTTTTAATTCATCTTTAGCTGCATTTAGGAGCTTGGAGGAGTTTTGGAAGTCTTCTAATGAGGCTTTTGGGGCCTTCAGGAGTTTTGAAGAGCTGTGCCCCTGAAGACCAGGCTAAGGTTGAGCTCTTTGCTGCCTTCCACTCCCCCACACTGCCCCTTCCTGGCTCCTTTGCTGTTGGCTCAGCTTGAACTTTGGAGTTTCTCCACTCTGTATACATTCACAGAATGGGTTGGGCTGGAAGGGACCTTAAAGCTCATCCAGTCCCAACCCCCTCCCATGGGCAAAGACACCTCCCAGCAGCCCAGGTTGCTCAAGGCCTCCTCCAGGGAGGGGGCATCCCCAACCTCCCTGGGCAAGCTGCTCCAGGGTCTCCCCACCCTTGCTGTGGGGAATTTCTTCCTGGTCTCTGGTCTGGGTCTTCCCTCTTGCAGCTTCAATCCATTCCCCCTTATCCTCTCACTCCCAGCCCTTGTCAGAAGTCCCTCCCCAGCTCTCTTGTAGGCCCTTTCCAGGTCCTTTTCTTCCATGTGAAGCTGCTTTTTAAGAAATGGACAATGAGCAGGGTTGAGCTTTTCCCAAACTGCTGAAGTAGAGGAGTCCCTGGGAATAAAAACTGTCAGCTCCCTTCAGCTGTAGCTGCAGAGCTGGTTGGTTTGGATGTGTGAACCATCAGGATTCTGGGACTTGCTGGTCCTGGTAGAGTTAATGGAATCATAGAATAGTTTGATTTGGATAAAACCTTTGAGATCCTGGAATGCAGCTGATGGGTTCAGCACTGCCAGCTGAGCACTAAGCCATGTCCCTCAGCATCACCTCTGCAGAGCTCTGCAGTCCCTGCAGGGAGATGGACTCCACCACTTCCCTGGGCAGACTCTTGCAGGGCTTGATCCTGCAATTTGTGTCAGATCCAAGACTTGCAGAGATTGCATCCTGTTGGAAGGGACTTTCAAAGGTCATCTTGTCCAACCCCCTGGCAGGGAGCAGGGACACCTCCAAGTAAATCAGGCTGCCCAGGAGCACATCAGATCTGATCTTGAATGTCTCCAGGGATGGAGCCTTCGCCACATCTCAGGGCAACCTGATCCAGTGTCTCACCACCCTCACCGTGCAGAACTTCCAACTGATGCCCAACCTAAGTCTGCCCTGCCCCATGTCCTACCCCCACAGGCCTGTAGAATCCCTCAGGCTAGAAAAGGCCCTTGAGGTCATCAGGTGCAACCACAAAGCCTGCTCTGTGAGGAAGAGGTTAGGGAACTGGGGCTGTGTAGTCTGGAGAGGAGGAGGTTGAGGGGAGACCTCATTGCCCTCTGCAATTACTTGAAAGGAGGTTGGAGCCAGGTGAGGGTCACTCTCTTCTGGCCTGCAATGAGTGTTAGGACAAGAGGAAAGAGGTTTCTGTGGCCATGGGGCCATGATTTGGTGGCCATGGTGGTGTTGGGGCTGAAGGTTGGACTCAATGTTCAGAGAGGTATTTTCCAGCCCAAACAATTTTATGGCTGTGTGAGGAAGCTGACACACAGCAAATGCATCTTAGGTGCTGAAGATGCTGGCAACAATGGACAATAGGACAGAGTCCTGTCCAGAGGTTAAAGGTCTGGGTTTTCCCTCTGGGATTACAATCTTCACTTGGAATTCCCTGGGATTATTCTAAGCAGTGCTCTCAGATGGAGCCTTTTTGGTTTAGTTTGCAGTGTCCACACAGAGCAAAAAAGTGCTGAGAAGGAAGCTCCAAGGCCTGTGGGTGGCAAAGCTGTCTGGGTGTTGGTCAGAGCTGTGGACTGTAGGAGCCCCTTCAAGGCCTTGTTCTGCTGATGGAGATCTGGAATGAATCACAGAGCCACAGAATGTGAGGGGCAGGAAGGGACCTCGAAAGCTCATCCAGTCCAACCCCTGCCAGAGCAGGGTCACCTACAGCAGGTCCCACAGGAACACATCCAGGCAGGTTTTGAGTATCTCCAGAGAGGGAGACTCCACACCCCCCTGAGCAGCCTGCTCCAGGGCTCTGTCACCCTCACAGGGCAGGGGGGGGAAATTTCCTCCTGTTTCCATGGAGCTTCCTCTGCCTCTGCTTCCACCATTGCCTCTTGTGCTGGCATTGGGCATCACCCAGCAGAGCCTGAGTGAGGAACTCCTGCCTCCAGAAAAGGTTTCAAGTAGGTTAAAACTCAACTCTCGGGCATGGATTTGTGTGGGGAAGTCATAGTTTCATAGTTTCATAGTTTCAGTCAGGGTTGGAAGGGACCACAAGGATCATCTAGTTCCAACCCCCCTGCCATGGGCAGGGACACTCTACCCTAGATCAGGCTGGACAGAGCCTCGTCCAGCCTGGTCTTAAACACCGCAAGGGACGGGGCCTCAACCACCTCCCTGGACAACCCATTCCAGGGCTTCACCACTCTCACGGTGAAGAACTTCCTCCTCACATCTAGCCTGAATCTCCCCACCTCCAGCTTCATCCCATTCCCCCTAGTCCTATCACTCCCTGATAGTCTGAAAAGTCCCTCCCCAGCCTTCTTGTAGGCCCCCTTCAGATACTGGAAGGCCACAATGAGGTCACCTCGGAGCCTTCTCTTCTCCAGGCTGAACAGCCCCAACTCCTTCAGTCTGTCCTCATAGGAGAGGTGCTCCAGCCCTCTGATCATCCTCGTGGCCCTTCTCTGGACACGCTCCAGCACCTCCAGATCCCTCTTGTAATAGGGGCTCCAGAACTGGACGCAGTACTCCAGGTGGGGTCTCACCAGAGCTGAGTAGAGGGGGAGAATCACCTCCCTTGACCTGCTGGCCACACCTCTCCCGATGCAGCCCAGGATCTGATTGGCTTTCCGGGCTGCAAGTGCACATTGAGAGCTCCTGTTGAGCTTCTCGTCCACCAGCACCCCCAAGTCTCTCTCCTCTGGGCTGCTCCCCAGCCAGTCCCTGCCCAGCCTGTATTTGTGCCTGGGATTGCCTCGACCCAGATGCAGGACCCTGCACTTGGTCTTGTTGAAGCTCATGAGGTTGGCCTGTGCCCACCTCTCCAGCCTGTCAAGGTCCCTCTGGATGGCATCCCTTCCCTCCAGCGTGTCTGCTGCACCACACAGCTTGGTGTCATCAGCAAACTTGCTGAGGGTGCACTCAATGCCACTGTCCATGTCACCCACAAAGATGTTGAACAAGACTGGTCCCAGGACTGATCCCTGAGGGACTCCGCTTGTCACTGGCCTCCACTGGGACATGGACCCATTGACAGCCACTCTTTGGGTGCGGCCATCAAGCCAGTTCTTTATCCATCTGGTGGTCCATCCATCAAACCCGTGTGTCACCAGCTTGGAGACCAGGATGTGGTGTGGGACAGTGTCAAAGGCTTTGCTCAGGTCCAGGTAAACGACATCAGTTGCTCGCCCCTCATCTATTAATGCTGTCACCTGTTCATAGAAGGCCACCAGGTTTGTCAGGCAGGATTTGCCCTTGGCAAAGCCATGCTGACTGCTCCCAATCACCTCTTCACTGCTCTTCTGAGTCAGTAGTGCCTCCAGGAGGATCTGCTCCATGATCTTTCCGGGCACAGAGGTGAGACTGACCGGCCTGTAGTTCCCTGGTTCCTCCTTCTTACCCTTTTTGAAAATGGGAGCAATATTTGCCCTTTTCCAATCTGTGGGGACTGCCCCAGTCTGCCATGACTTTTGGAATATAATAGAGAGGGGCTTAGCAACCTCATCTGCCAGTTCTCTCAGCACCCGTGGGTGTATCCCGTCGGGTCCCATGGACTTGAACACTTTCAGGTTCTTCAGGTGATCACGAACCTGAGCTTCACTTATGAAGGGCAGTTCTTCCTCCCCATCCCTGGCATCATCTGCCATGACTCCAGAGTGTGGCTGGAGGCCCTTGCAGTGAAGACTGAGGTAAAGAAGTTATTGAGTACCTCAGCTTTTTCCACATCACTTGTGACCAATTCACCAGTTTCCTTTCTGAGGGGGCCCACACCTTCCCTACTCATCTTCTTGCCATTAATATACCTGTAGAAATTCTTAGTGCTCCCTTTGACCTCCCTGGCTAGATTCAATTCAAACTCTGCTTTGGCTTTCCTAACCAGGCCTCTTGCTGCTCGGGCAGCTTCCTTATATACCCCCTGTTCTATCTGTCCTTCCCTCCACTGCCTGTAGAGTTTCTTTTTAAGTAATAGTGTGTCCAGGAGCTCCTTGTTCATCCAGGCAGGCCTCCTAGCGTTCTTCCCTGTTTTTCTCTTTGTTGGTATACATAGCTCCTGGACACAGAGGAGGTGGTCCTTGAATACTGACCAGCTGTCCTGGGTCCCTCTTCCCTCCAGGGCTTTGTCCCATGACACTGTGGCTAGCAGACTCCTGAAGCGATCGAAGTCTGCACGCCTAAAGTCTAGGGACATAAGCTTAGAATAGGTCCTCCTGATAGCCCTGAGGATATTAAATTCAACTGCTTCATGGAATTCAACTGCTTCATGTCTTTGGCTTCTTGTGGCCAACTCAACCTTGCCTTGTGCAGTAGGAGAGGGACAGCCTGGGCTGTTCAGCCCCTGGGGCACTGGACACCTTCTGGACTGGGTTTATTCTCTAGAGCTTTCCAGGCCAGCTGTGAGTCTGATGTTCCTTGATTCCTCTTGATGGTGGTTTTGTGCCGCCCCAGGGGTTGGATCAGTCTCTTGGATCAGTTTGGTCCTTTCTCTTGTCACCAAGTTAAGATCTCTTCCATTTCAGAAGCTGACCACACGTTGAAGCTTTTGCCCCAATGTTTTTTCTCCTCCCAGCATTCTGTGCTCCTCCCAGCACTCCCAGCCGGAGTGCTGTGTGCAGCTCTGGTGCCCCAGCATGGGTCGGACATAGAGCTGTTGGAGGGGGTCTGGAGAAGGCCATGGGGGGGGTGGAGGGGTGGGGCACCTCCCTTCTGGGGGTGGGCTGGAAGAGTTGGGGCTGTTCAGCCTGCAGAGAAGAAAACTCTGGGGAGAGCTTGGAGCAGCCTTGTGGTACCTGCTGGGGGCTGCAGGAGAGCTGGGCAGGGACTTCTGTGAGGGGCTGGGAGTGATGGGATGAGGGGGAATGGATTGAAGCTTGAGGACAGATTTGGAGTGGAGATAGGGAGGAAATAGTTTGCAGTGGAGGTGGTGAGACACTGGAGCATATTGCCCAGGGAGGTGCTGAATGTCCCCTCCCTGGAGGTGTTGAGGGCCAGGTTGGATGAGGCCTTGAGCAGCCTGGGCTGGTGGGAGGTGTCCCTGCTCTTGGCAGGGGGCTTGGAGCTGGCTGATCTTTGGGGTCCCTTCCAGCCCAAACCATTCTCTCAATCCTTGAATTTGGACACTTAGCAAAACTTCAGTGGAATGAAACTGTAAATAAACAACTTCTGCAGGGGGGCCTGGAGCCTGGCACCTGCCTTGAAATTTAAAATGTGAGATCTTAGCAGAGTGGAAGTTGGAGCTGAGCTGCTTTTCACTGCAGTGCTTCAGAGTTTGTGATGCTCAGAAGCCAGATCTCAAACAGCTGCTGCAAGAGTTGAGCTGAACTGGAACATTGCACTGCAGGAGAAAAGTTTTCCCTCCCAGTCAGCCATCAGAATCATCTCCCAAGGGCCATGGTGGATTGCCCTGCACTGCATCAGGAGAAGTGTGGCCAGCAGGTCAAGGGAGGTGATTCTCCCCCTCTACTCAGCTCTGGCCAGCCTGATCTAGTGTAGAGTGTCCCTGCCCATGGCAGGGGGGTTGGAACTAGATGATCCTTGTGGTCCCTTCCAACCCTGACTGAAACTATGAAACTATGGGTTAGCTTGCCAGAGGGCTGGGCCAGCTCATTCAGTTCCACTCTCAGCTGGAAAGGTTGGAGCAGCTGAGCCTTGGGGTCCCTTCCAGCCTGGCATTCTGTGCTGGCAGAGCTGTGCTGATGCTTTTGAGGGCACTTGGAAACCTTTTTAAGCATCTTTGAAGCATATCAAACACATCACTGAGCCCAGAAACTAACTCAGCTCTCTTCAGAATGAGCTCTTCAGAGCTTTCAAGAGCTTTCAATGTGGCAGTTTTTGATGAGTTTTGAAAGGATTTTGGTGATTATTTTTAGACACTTTTAAACCTTTTTAAGCATTCTTCTTGTTCTCCTCCTCCTTCATTGTCCTCTGCCTCACCTTTTTCCTTCTCTTTCTCTCCCTTGAGGCTTCACTTGGGCTAATCAGGAGGCACTCAGGCTCATCAGTCACTTAGAAGAGACCTCCAAAGGTCATCCAGTCCAACCCCCTCTGCAGTCAGCAGGGACATCCTCTGCTGGATCAGGGTGCCCAGAGCCCTGTTGAGCCTCACCTTGGATATCTCCAGAGATGGGACCTCAACTCCCTCCCTGGGCAACCCTGTTGCAGTCTTCCAGCAGCCTCCTGGTGCAGAACTTGTTTCATAGTTTCATAGTTTCATAGTTTCAGTTAGGGTTGGAAGGGACCACAAGGATCATCTAGTTCCAACCCCCCTGCCATGGGCAGGGACACTCTACACTAGATCAGGCTGGCCACAGCCTCATCCAGCCTGGTCTTAAACACCTCAAGGGATGGGGCCTCAACCACCTCCCTCGACAACCCATTCCAGGGCCTCACCACCCTCACAGTGAAGAATTTCCTCCTCACATCTAGCCTGAATCTCCCCACCTCCAGCTTCATCCCATTCCCCCTAGTCCTATCACTCCCTGAGAGCCTGAAAAGTCCCTCCCCAGCCTTCTTGTAGGACCCTTTCAGGTACTGGAAGGTCACTATTAGGTTCCCCCAGAGCCTTCTCTTCTCCAGGCTGAGCACCCCCAGCTCCCTCAGTCTGTCCTCATAGCAGAGCTGCTCCAACCCCCTGATCATTTTTGTGGCCTCCTCTGGACCCTCTCCATCAGGTCCCTGTCCTTTCTGTGTTGAGGCTCTAGAGCTGGACGCAGCACTCAGGTGAGGTCTCAGCAGAGCAAAGTGGCAGATTCCCTTCTCTCCACCTCTGGCCACACTGCTTTGGATGCAGCCCAGGCTGCCATTGGCCTTCTGGGCTGCAAGCTCACACTGCCTGCTCCTGTGCAGCTTCTCATCCACCAGCACCCCCAAGTCCTTTTCCTCAGGGCTGCTTTCTATCCCCCCAACCTGCAGCCTGTACTGATAGTGAGGCTTGTTCCAGCCCAGGTGCAGGACCCTGCACTTGCTCTTATTGAACCTCAGGAGGTTCACCTGGGCCAGCTCTCCAGCCTGTCCACTCCTCAACTTGTTCTCCAGGGTGTTTTCCTCCATGCTCTCATCCAGCAGCTTCTGTTGGGCCATGCTGGGTGTGTAGATCAGCCCTGGGTCCTTGGTGGGGCCCTGGGGACTCTCAGAAGGCACAAAGTGAGTGCAGATGGAGCAATGGATGGACAGATGGAGAGTCAAGGCTGCAGGGGGTGGGGATTAGTTCAGCAGCTGTGTGGCTCTGCCCGGCTCCTCCTACAATGGTGCTGGCAGCAGCTGACCCCAGAAGCTCAAACACCCAAATCCTGCCTGGCTCAGGACAGTCCTCTGTCACCCCCTGGCATCTAACACTGCCCAAGGAGGTACTGAGGGCTCCTACCCACGCACCCCTCCCCATGCCCCATGGCAGGAGTCACCTGAGGTCTCACTCCCTCTCTGTCCCCCTTCATCAATTGCTGCATGAGGTGGCTGCAGGGTCCCTCCCCACCCCTCCTCTGTAACGCCCCCCTTGGCTTGGTGCTGTTCTTTCAGCCCTCCAGCTGAGCCCAGCCATTAGTCTCAGGCCCCTTCCATTCTTGTGCTCCTGCTTCCAGCCCAGTTCCTTAGATGCTTCCTCAGCCACAACATTTTCCACTGCACTCTTCCAACTGCAGTGGCAATGGAGGTGGGGGACACAGGGCCAGGGGACAGCAAAGCCACCAGGGACACGGATGGGCTGGGAATGAGGGAAGGGCCTGGGAATGGTGAGGCAGGAGTTTGACCTTGTCCCTCCAAAAAGGGGAGGGCATCAAGGGCCCAGGTGGTAAATGTGTGTGCAGGAGATGCCAGAATCTGGCAGCATTTCAGGAGCTGAAAGGAGTGAATTGTGCTCCAGCTCTGCCTGTGTCAGCTGGGAGATCACCAACATCCATGGGCACTGTGCCCTCCCATCAAACCTCATTTTCTCTTGGGGATGTGGAATGGCAGCTCCAGGAGAGCTCCATAAGGAAAGCTGAGAGCAGGGGGCAGGGAGAGAAGGAACCAAAAACCTCTTGAATGAGGCTTTTTAGGCTGCCTGTGTGTGGATGGTGCTGGAGGGGTCAGGGTTGGCCAGGAAACAGAGACTCCTCTAGCATCACAGTGAGGGCTGAAGTGGTTTTGCAAGAAGCATGAACAGCCCCTTCTGTGTGCCCTCAGGGCTTCCCTCAGATCTACTCTGAGGAGTGGCCAGCACAGAGATGGTCCTGGCCAGGGCCCTACTGCCCAGATGTGCCTGCAGGGTAGAGCTGAGCACAGAGTTTGGGGGGGGGGGGGAATGGGGTGTTTGTGAGTAGGGCCAGGGAGAAGAGCTGGGGCCAGAGCAACAGCTCCTGGCAAATGTATCTGCAGGCAGCAGAGCCCTGGGCAAGCAGTGGGAGGAAGCTGCAGGCAAGGCCTGGGAGAGGCTGGCTGGAGGCAGCTCTCTTGTGGTGCTGCCCCGCAGCTGTGTGCTGGGCAAGGAGCTGAGTGTGTGCTTCTTCAGCAGCCCTGGCTGTGAGCTGTGCCTGTGCTGCTGGGCTTGGGAGCTGCCCCCAGCAAGGCTCAGCTCTGCTGCATGGCCCTGGGCAGTGCTGAGCCATCCCTTGCAGCTCAGTGCTCTCCTCTGAGCCCCTTTTCTTTTCTCCATCAGGGGCTGTGTCCTCTCTCCATCAGCCCTGCCCCTCTGGCCTGGGCAGGAGCAGAGTTTGCAGATCTGCCCCTTGGAACAGCTCAGCAGGTAAAGAATGCAGAATGGCACAACAGTAGGACCCCAGCCCACTGCTGATCCATGTGGCACCTTCCAACCTCCTCCAGCCCCTCCTGCCCACCACATTTCACTTCTCTAGGGGCTCTGAGGGCCATCAGCTGTGGTGGGAGTCTGGGGACCCCCCAGGTGGGTGAGTGTCAGTTGTGTGGAAGGAGGCAGTGGTTAGGGTTGGGATGTGGAGGGTGGGCAGGAGAGGGTTGGAGGTGGTTTGGTCTTATGGGTCAGTGCCAATGACCTCCCGGGCCAGGAACTGCCCTGCCAATGCCACCGGGCCTGGGATCAGCGGGGATAAGACTTCTCCATAAGCACCAGGGTGGTTTAGTGGGTTCTGGGGCTCAGGAATCAGCACACACATCACAGGTGCTGTCCAGGCACAGCTTGCTTTTACTGAAAGGCAGATCAGGTTATGGGACATTGGAGCAAGGCACAGAGAGAGAGCGAGGCCCCGAGAGCGAAGCACAAACTGAGAGCAAGGCAAAGGTCACTGAGTGGCAGGGGGTGACCAGCAGCCATCCCAGCAGGCGTCCCTGCAGCACTGGGTGGGATTGCTGCAGCTGCTCTCTCCCCTACTAGAGATTCTGGTTTGACATAGAGTCAGTATCCTGTGACACCAGGCTGGGCTGTGCCAGGAGGCTGGGCTGAGGAGAACAAAGCTCCTCCCTGCTGCACAATGTGTTACAGAACCCACTCTGGTTCTCATAGTTTCAGACTTAGTTGACAGGTTCGGCCACATCTGGCCAAGAAGAGATTAACCTATTCCTACCACACCAGGGTATCTCGGCACCCCCAGCGCAGGAACCTGGGGTCTCAGCACAGGTATTAGGGGGCTGACCTTTCACGGTGCCAAGCAGTGGGGTTTGAGAGCCTCTTTCCATTCCTTGCCCCAGCTGACTGTTGGGAGGTGTTGGGTGTCAGGGACTGTCATGACCCAGGCAGGATCTCAGGGTTTGAGCTCCTGGGGTCAGGTGCTTCAATCTTCCCTAAGGCACAGAGGTGAGCCCTTGCCCCACCAGCATGGCCTCACAGAAGGACCTGGACAAGAGGTGGGAGGAAAAGCACCCAGAGAACAATTTGGAGCAACCGATATGCAGCCCCAAGGAAAAGGAGAATAAAGATGACACGATGGAGGATGACAATGATAAGGAGAATGATGACAATGACGATGATGAATGTGAGGAGGACGAAGCAATGGCAGCCTGCTCTGTGCTACCCAAGCAGCTGAATCAGTG
This sequence comes from Colaptes auratus, assembly GCA_015227895.2. Taxonomy (NCBI): domain Eukaryota; kingdom Metazoa; phylum Chordata; class Aves; order Piciformes; family Picidae; genus Colaptes; species Colaptes auratus. Next base: position 1,399,842 of record JAAWVA010000030.1, on the reverse strand, counting down.
CCCTGAGTGTGGGCAGAGCTTCTCCCCTGGCTCAGAGGCAGTGAAGCACCACTGCCCCCAGCCTGGCACTAGGCCCTTTGTCTGTGGTGACTGCGGCAAGAGGTTCACTCGGAGCTTCAATCTCACCCAGCACCACCTCACCCACACTGGAGAGAGGCCCCACGTGTGTGGGGACTGCGGCAAGAGATTTGCTTTGAAGTCCTCCCTCACAACGCATCGCCGTGTCCACACTGGTGAGAAGCCTTTCACTTGTGATGCCTGCGGCAAGAGCTTCAGCCTCCGCTTCACCCTCAGCAACCACCGCCGGACCCACACCGGAGAGAAGCCGTTCCGCTGTACCGACTGCGGCAAAAGCTTTCGCTCGCCCTCTAACCTCATCCAGCACCGCCGCATCCACAGCAGTGAGGGGGCGCACAGCTGCGCCGCCTGCGGCAAGAGCTTCAGCCATCGCTCCAACCTCATCCAGCACCGCCTCATCCACTGCAGTGAGGGGGCGCACATCTGCGACGCCTGCGGCAAGTGCTTCATCAGCAGTTCAAGTCTCACCAAGCACCGCCGTATGCACACCGGTGAGAAGCCCTTCACTTGCTCTGACTGTGGTCAGAGCTTCAGCCAGCGTTCCTACCTCGCCCAGCACCGCCGCACCCACACCGGCGAGAAGCCCTATGCATGTGAGGACTGTGATAAGAGATTCACTTACAGGTCCTCTCTCACAACCCATCGCCGTGTCCACACCAGCCAAGAGGCCTTCATTTGTGGTGACTGCGGCAAGAGCTACAGCCGCAGCTCCACCCTCACCATCCACCGCCGGATCCACACCGGAGAGCATCTGTTTCCCTGTGCAGACTGTGGTAAGAGCTTTACCCTAAGCACCGCTCTCCTCCAGCACCGCCTCATCCACACCGGTGAAAAACCCTACAGCTGCGCCACTTGCGGCAAGTGCTTCAACAGCAGTTCATACCTGTCCCAGCACCGCCGCACCCACACTGATAAGAAGGCCTTCACCTGTCGTGCCTGTGGCAAGCGCTTCAGCCAGAGCTCTTATCTCACCCGGCACCACTGTACCCATGCCAGTGACGAGCCCACACTGGGTAGCAGGCACAAATAGACTCATCCTGGCTTTGTTGAGGTAATTGTGAGCCCCTCGAAATGGCCTTTCCAGAAGATGGAACCAAGATCACCTGCTTTTCTCAGAGGCAGGGGGCTGCAGAAGGAACAAACACCTCCTGCCCTTCTGAACATCAATTAGTGGTGACGAGAATAATTATGGTGATGAGTTGCACAGCTGGAGCTGCCATTGGAGCTGGATTGAGCTTTGCCAGGGTTTGTCTGGTTCTTCCCCAATGCTTTGGGTCTCCCTCAGGTTTTAAAAAAAACACCACAAACCCTGTCCATTACCCAGTTGTGTCAATAAAACCCCAAAGTTACCACATCCTGTCTTTTTTGCTGTTATTTTAGGCATCTTTTCCCACCATGCTCAAATGTTGAGGGCATTTGTTCTCTAGGAATGGGGCTAGAGCCATGTGCCCAATTCTGGGAGGTCAAAGTGAGGTTCTCAGAAGAGTCCTGAGAGTGTCTTGCAGGGGGCAGTCTCAGGAGCATCCCAGAGGGTTTTTTTTTTGGGGGGTATCAAGACATCTTAGATGTTTGGGGGGCCTGGAGGGTTCTAGGATTAACTTTTGGGATCATTGGAGGGTGTAGGGGGAATCTCAGGGAGGTCTTTGAAAGCACTCAGAAAGCTTCTGTCAGATTTCCACTAAGGGGTTCCGCTGCTTTCCAGCAGGACCAGGCCTTCCAAAAGGCTTCTTCCTAGCTCAGCAGTGTTCCTGATGGATTCCTGCTGACCTGAGGCTTCCCTCAGGCTTTCCACCCACCCAGAAATCAGAAAGAGTTTAAGAGCTTTTAGGAGTTTCATGAGTGTGAAGAGTTGAATCATTCTGAGAAACAATGCTGTGCCTCACCACAGTGCCCACTGAGTGCTGCTGTACCAGGTATACAGGATCACAGATCAGAGCATGTTAGGGGTTGCAAGGGACCTCTGGAGATCTTCTAGTCCAACTCCCTGCCAGATCAGGACCATAGAATCCAGCACAGGTCACACAGGAACACATCCAGATGGGGCTTGAAAGTCTCCAAAGAGAGAGACTCCGCAATCTCTCTGGGCAGCCTTCTCCAGTGCTCTGTGACCCTTACAGTAAAGAAGTTCTTCCTCATGCTGAGGTGGAACCTCCTGTGCTGGAGTTTCCATCCCTTGCCCCTTGTCTTACTCCAGGGCACAAGTGAGCAGAGCCTGTCCCTGTCCCTTCCTTCCCAACCCCCAGCCCTCAGCTATTGATGGACATTGATCAGATCCCTCTCAGTCCTCTCTCCAGACTAAACAGCCCCAGCGCTCTCAACCTCTCCTCACCAGGCAGCGCTCAGTCCCTTCAGCATCCTTGTAGCCCTCTGTTGGGTTCTCTCCAGCTGATCCCTGTCCCTCTTGAACTGGGAAGCCCAGAACTGGATGCAGTGCTCTAGGTGAGGCCTCACTAGGGCAGAGTAGAGGGGGAGGAGAACCTCCCTGGCTCTGCTGGACACTGCCAGGGATGTTCTTAATAATGATGTCTGAAACAGGAATTCTAAAACTGTAATTGTTTATTGCTCAGGGAAATCCCTCCCTGGTCTGTACACAGATGTAGAAGATAATTTGCAGGAAGTTCAGAAAGCTGGGAAAGGAGAAGCCTCAGGAAGCTTTTTCCCTACTAGAAAGCAGGAGGCAGAATCCCAGAAAATCCAGGAAATAAACCCAAAAGAGCCAAATTCCCTCACGAGAGAGGTGCCCTGAGCAGGGAGAATTTCTTGTAGTTCTCTAGCTACCAAAGCTCTGTCAAGACTGTGCCAGGTTACACCCAGCCCAGGAGGGGTTGGGCTGAAAAGAACCTACCCCCACGTGGACAAAGAAACCTGACCCAGGTGGGCAGAGAGACTTGGTCCCCACTCCCAGGGGGAGAGGTCCCCGGGTCAAAGTCTGTTCCACTCCCTGTCCGCAGCCTTTTGAAGGGGAGATTTTTCCTGCCTCTCTCTTTCTTGCTCCTGCCCTCACCTGCCTGAGATGCTGCTGCTGCTGCTGCTGTAACCATGTGGTGGGGCCTGTTCCATGCTGCTCCAGACTCATAAGGACTGCTAAAGAGAGCCCACATTGCATCCAGAGAATCCTTTGTCAACTGTGCCTGGGTCTGTAGAGATTCTTTATTCACCCTTTTTCCTTCTACCTTTGTAACCTTCCTCTAACTCAAATGCTATAAATATCTCTCTTGTTAAAGTTACTTTTTTTACTTCCAAATTGCTTCAAGATTGTTTCTTTCACAGTTTTACCTCTCTTTTCTTCTGCCTAATTTGCCTTCCTCTGCTGGAAAAAAAGGGAGAGGGATGGCAATCTAAATTCATTTGGGCTTTTGGACTCCAGGAAAGCTTAAACCACAACAATGATCCGTTGGGAAGATGCCATCTGTTGCCAGCCAGCACATCAAAGCCAAGTACATTCCCCAGGTAGGGGCTTAGAGCTGCCTCCACCACTAAGGTGCCGTAACAAAATACAAATGGATTCCGTATTTTGGGCAGTGATATCTTCAGCCACCACCAGAATTTGTTTAAGAAGCATATTTACAGGTTCTGTTATTCAGCTGTGGGTAACAGATTCTACATCCAAGGAATCTGAAGACAATTAAATGATTGAAGCACAGATTAGAGAATTTCCACTGCAGTGATTCCAAGGGGAAATGGAGGTGCCACAGTCTGTGGGATCCCACAAGAGGGATTCTGTAGCAGCTCGGCCAGGGACTCACAGCTTGCTCCCTTGTTTGGGATCTCCCCAGATACTGTAACTATAATTCAAGCAGTTCTTGGCTCCCATAAGGCCTCTCTCCTCCCATGTCCAGTTCACAGGCTGTAGCTCTTTCCTGGCTCAGAGAGGGCTGAGGCCTCTTTCCTGTTGTGCGTTCCGGTGCAGGGCTCTTGGCGCTGTATTTCAAATGTTTTCTTCCCACTTCACAGGCTGTGGATTTTTCTTGGCTCAGAGAAGGATGAGAGGCCTCTCTCCTCTTGTGTGCTCCAGCATAGGGCTCTCAGAGCTTCAATCAGCTCACAGTCTGTGGTGGATGATGTCTCTCCTCTCAGGTGCCCTGGCACAGGGCTCTCAGAGCATTGATTGCTTCAGGCTGCAGCAGTGCAGCTCTTCTGGGATTTGATTCTCTCAGGGCTTGTTCCCTTTCTGCCTCTGGCACAGGGCTCTTGCAGCATTGAGTGCTTTGGTCCAGGCATAAGGCCCAGGTGTGCTTTGCCTGCTAGGAGAGGCTCTTCAGCTGCAACTCCAGCAGCATTGTTGCTTTCTGGGTGAGAACAAGGCCACTTGCCACCTTCTTGGCTGGTTTAAACACTGTCCAAAGACTACTAATTAACGTCCATTGGTGACAGAGACACCTGAAGGCTGAACCTCCAGAATGGGGTGTGTCCAAAGATGGCCAGGGGCGCACACAGTTCACAGCTGTGTTACAAGGTCAGTCACACCTGCTGCACGGTTACCTGGACCATCTGGAGCCCAGGAAATGTCCAGGTTTGCAAATTCACAGGGGCTTAGCCCCTTGTCTGGGCTAGGGCATGTTCTGGGGGTTGTCCCTTCAGGACAGGTGCTGCATTTGTGCCCTGGGAGCCACCCCCTTGCTTTTGCTAAATAGCAGCTGGGTAGCACCCAGTGTTGTAGTGCATGTAGGGATGGCTGATGCCCAGGCTCTCTGCCAGCTGCAAATTCAAAACACTTACTTGGGTGCCGATGTCAATTAGGATTTTCACAGCCACTCTTTCTGGTCCAGATGGGATTGAAATGAAAGGCTCTGAATTATCAGCCTTGGGCAGACCACAGAATCACAGAACCAACCAGGTTGGAAGAGACCTCCAAGATCACCAAGTCCAACCAATCACCCAACCCTAACTAATTCACCAGACTGCAGCACAAAGTGCCTCATCCAGGCTCTTCCTAAACACCTCCAGGGATGCTGACCCCACCCCCTCCCTAGGCAGCCAAGGCCAATCTCTCCTTCTGTGAAGAACTTCTTTCTAAGACCAAGCCTAAACCTCCCCCTGCACAGCCTGAGACTGTGTCCTCTTGTTCTGGTGGTGGTTGCCTGGGAGAAGAGACCAACCCCCACCTGGCTACAACCTCCATTCAGGGACTTGTAGAGCGCAAGAAGGTCTCCCCTGAGCCTCCTCTTCTCCAGGCTAAGCAACCCCATACCAAGTATGGCATAATTCCAGCATCACGCTTCCTATAGGCTGAAGCCAGTTGTTCACAAGAGTGCCCACTGGTCAAATCCAGCCTCGAGGAACCTATAAGTATTACCCCAGTTGGCAAACATGTTGCCCCCTCTTTCACTTTGCTCTCTCTCCTTGCTTGAGAGGACAAAGTTCATGCCATAGCCTCTGCCACTGAGCTCATTGCTATTAAGTCTTCTCTCATATACACAAGCAAACTCATAGCCTCTGCACGACGAGAAGCCAGCATCCAGGCCGGCCTGTTGAGCCTCAGCCCTGAGAGTATCTCCAGAGGAGGGACCTTTGCTGAGCTTGAGAAGCTTCAGCATTGTACCGCCAGTCCATTGACCGGGAGAGCCCACCGTGCCTCCAGAGGACTGGACCCCCGAGGGTAAGATCTGCCCAGCTGTCAGGAAGGGACTTAGCCCAGTCCAGCAGTCCACACGTCTGCGTTAGCCTTAAGCAGCAGAGCAACCAGCGGACACAACCTGTGTGTATCAGATGGGAAAGCAGGATCATCGCTTAACCCTGCATAACCGTGCCATCATGGGAGAGGACTTCGGCACTGTTGCCGCTCCGTGCCCTGTGAACCTCAGGGAAACCCAGAGCACTGTCCATGCCTGTGCTCCAAAGCCAGGACCGCTCTGAGAGGGTTCTGCTGCTCCTTCGAGCCAAGCAAAGGGGAAGTCGCCACTCCATGCAGCTGAGCTTCTTCCCCGGGGCCATCCACCCCAGCCCTGAAGCCATTGCCTCAGGGCCAACCCTGCTGGGTCCAGACCTGCCTGCTACCATGCCAGGTCAGAAACCTCCGAGCCCACCTATCAAGAACCGTCGCCCCGCCCTGCCGTGCAAGCCGACTCTGTGAGGGCCGACCCCATCCTGGGACCAGCCCTATTGGCCCTGCTGGGCTGACCTCAGAGGACTGCTCCCCATGGTCTGGAGGGAACTGCCTGAGTCCTGTGAAGGGAACCTGCCTACCAGCTAGCCTAGGTTCTGTCTCCTCCCCGCTGCCATGGAGGGAGGATTGCAACCCACCGTCACCATCCAGACCAGCTAGGAATCAGCCAACGACAGTAGTCTGCCAGAACCTAACCTGGCTACAAACAAAGGACACAGTGTATCCTCCACGTGCTTTCCGCCCACTAACATTCAGTTCAAAGCATCTGCACCTAGCAGACTAACCTCTGATGCATAGTAACATCTCTGTATATAGCTAGCAGCTGCCCACATCCCGTCGAGTCGCTGTCTGGTGGACAAGTGGTGGAATTGCAGCCTTCGTTATATAAAAAGAAAGTGATTTGTAAATATTCCAATTGAGTTCTAATTATAAATACTAAACCTCTTATGGGATGTATTTCACAATCGTGCACTACAACATGCATATAAAATAGTGGTTCATTTGGTATCAATATTTAAACAATAATGAAATTAATATTTACATAATTCATATTTCATATTCATAAATTAATAACCTCTTCATCACAGTGCTGTAGCATCACACTACCAGAGCGTCACAGGGCCATAGCATCAGAGCGACAGAGCATTAAAGTGCCAGAGCATCACAGTACCATATGGTCACAGTGCCATAGTATCACAGTACCATCGCATCACATATGGCACAGCATCACAGTGCCTTGGCGTCCCAGTACCAGAGCATCACAGTGTTAGTGCATCAGAGCCCCTGAGCACCACAGTGCCCTAGCATCACAGTGTCATAGTGTCGCAGTACAATAGTGTCACACTGCCAGAGCATCAGAGTGCCAAAGCATCACAGTACCAGAGATTCACAACATCAGAGCATCATAGTGCCATAGCATCACAGAGCCAGAACATCACAGTGCCAGAGCATCACAGTTCCATATTGAAGCAGTGCATAGCAACACACTATCAGAGCATCACAGTCCCATAGTATCAGAGTGACAGCATTGGGGTGCATATAGTTAGCAGCCGCCCGAGCCCCGTGGAGTTGCCATCTCGTGGCCAAGCAGCGGAACTACACTCTTTGTTGTATAAATAGATTATGATTTTGTGAATACTCCTACTGAGTTCTAATTATAATACTAAAATACCTATGGGATGTATTTCATGACCGTGCACTACATATGAATAGTGATTCATAGGTTATTACATTTTTTATAATTAATAATAATAAAATATTAATTGTTCATATAATCTTCATTATTCATATTTCATGTTCATAAATCCATAAACTCTTCATCACATGCCAGAGCATCACAGTATCATAGAATTGCCCATGCCATAGCATCACAGTACCAGAGCATCAGAGTACCAGAGAATCACAGTGCCAGAGCACCGCAGAGCCAGAGCACCGCAGAGCCAGAGCATCACAGCAGCACAGTGTACCAGAGCATCACAGTGCCAGAGCATCACAGTGCCAGTGTATCACAGTATCACGGTATTGGCAAAGTTGGAAGAGACCTCGAAGATCATCGAGTCCAACCTGTAACCACAGACCCCAGGACTAGACCATGGCACCAAGTGCCACGTCCAGTCTCCTCTTGAACACCTCCAGGGATGGTGACTCCACCACCTCCCCGGGCAGCACATTCCAATGACGAATGACTTTCTCAAGTGAAGAACTTTCTCCTCACCTCCAGCCTAAACTTCCCCTGCTGCAGCTTGAGACTGTATCCCCTTGTTCTGGTGATGGTTGCTAGAGAGAAGAGGCCAACCCCTTCCTGGCTACAACCACCCTTCAGGTAGTTGTAGAGAGCAATGAGGTCTCCCCTGAGCCTCCTCTTCTCCAGGCTAAACAACCCCAGCTCCCTCAGCCTTTCCTCATAGGGCTTTGTGCTCAAGGCCTCTTCCCAGCCTTGTTGCCCTTCTCTGGACACGTTCAAGTGTCTTGATGTCCTCCTTAAACTGAGGGGCCCAGAACTGGACACAGGACTCAAGGTGTACCAGTGCAGAGTACAGGGGCAGAATGACCTCCCTGCTCCTGCTGGCCACACTATTCCTAATGCAGGCCAGGATGCCATTGGCCTTCTTGGCCACCTGGGCACACTGCTGGCTCATGTTCAGGTGGCTGTCGATCAGCACCCCCAGGTCCCTCTCTGTTTGGCAGCTCTCCAGCCACTCCGACCCCAGCCTGTAGCTCTGCATGGGGTTGTTGTGGCCAAAGTGCAGCACCTGGCACTTGGACTTGTTGAATGCCATCCCGTTGGACTCCACCCATCTGTCAAGTTGGTTGAGGAACCTCTGCAGGGCCCTTCCACCCTCTAACTGACCAAGATCTGCTCCCAACATGGTGTCATCTGCAAACTTGCTGATGACTGACTCAATCCCCTTGTCCAGATCGTCAGTGAAACATTGAAGAGGATGGGGCCCAGCACTGATCCCTGGGGGACGCCACTGGTGACTGGCCTCTAGCTGGGGGGTGGCACCATTGAGCACCACTCTCTGGGCCCGGCCCTCTAGCCAGTTCCTAACCCAACACAGAGTGTTGCTGTCCAAGCCATGAGCTGACAGCTTAGCCAGCAGTTTGCTGTGGGGGACACAGTCAAAGGCCTTGCTGAAGTCCAGGTAGACTACATCCACAGGCCTCCCCACATCCACCAGGTGGGTCACCTGATCATAGAAGGAGATCAGGTTGGAGAGGCAGGACCTGCCCTTCCTGAATCCATGTTGGCTGGACCTGAGCCCTTGGCCATCCTGCAGGTGTGCAGTTATTGCCGCCAAGATAATCTGCTCCATCATTTTCCCTGGCACTGAGGTCAGGCTGACTGGCCTATAGTTTCCAGGCTTCTCCATCCGACCCTTCTTGTGGATGGGGACCACATTGGCTAGTTTCCAGTCATCTGGGACCTCACTGTAACCTCACTGTGCCAGAGTGACACAGAACCACAGAGACACTGTACAAGAGCATCACAGTACCAGAGCTTATCAACGTCAGAGGATAATACTGCCAGAGCATCACAGTGCCAGAGCATCTCAGTGCCAGAGCATCACAGAGCCAGAGCATCAAAATGCTATAGCTTCACAGTGCCAGAGTCTCACAGTGCCAGAGTCTCACAGTGCCACATCATCACTGTGCCAAAGTGTCACAGTGCCCGAAATTAACAGTGCCAGAGCATCACAGTGCCAAAGAATCACACTGCCAGAGATTCACAGTGCCAGACTGTCACAGTGCCGAAGCATCACGGTGCAGGATTGTCACAGTGCCAGTGTGTCACAGTGCCAAAGTGTCACAGTGCCAAAGTATCAGAGTGCCAGAGCACAGAGTTGCAGAGTGTTACAGTGCCAGAGCGTCACAGTGCCAGAGACTCATGGTGCCAGTGCTTAAAAGTGCCAAAACATCACAGTCCCAAGGAATCACAGTGCCAGAGTGTCAGAGTGCCAATGCATCATGGTGCCAGAGTGTCACAGTGACAGTGTCACAGTGACACTGTCTCACAGTGCCAGAGTGTCACAGTGCCAGGGTGTCACAGTGCCAGAGAGTCACAGTGCCAGATCATTACAGTGCCAGGCACAGAGTGCAAGAGTGTCACAGTGCCGGAGCATCACAGTGCTACAGATTCACAATGCCAGAGCATCACAGTGCCAGAGAGTCACAGTGCCAAATCTTTACAGTGCCAGACTTTACAGAGCTCAGACTGGCCTCTGCTGTGAAGGATAACAAAAAGTCCTTCTATAAATATGTTAATACCAAGAGGAAGGGCAAGGACAACCTCCACTCCTTGGTGGGCACGGAGGGGAACGTTGTAACAAAGGATGAAGAAAAGGCAGAGGTACTTAACACCTTCTTTGCCTCAATTTGTACTAGCAGGACAGAATGTCATCCAGACAGCTGGCCTGCAGAGCTGGCAGAAGGAGCCAGGGAGCAGCATAGTTCTCCTCTGTTCCAGGATAGGACAATTAGAGATCTTCTCAGCTGCTTGAACCCCCACAAGTCCATGGGACCGAATGGGATCCATCCTAGGGTGCTGAGAGAGCTGGCAGATGAGCTGGCCAAGCCACTCTCCATCATTTTTCAGCAGTCCTGGCTCACTGGAGAGGTCCCAGAAGACTGGAAGCTGGCCAACATGGGGCCCATCCACAAGAAGGGCCAGTTGGAAGAGCCAGGAAATTATAGGCCTGTCAGGCTGACCTCAGTGCCAGGCAAGATTATGGAGCGGGTCATCCTCAGTGCAATCACACCGCACTTACAGGATGGCCAAGGGATCAGGCCTAGCCAGCATGGATTTAGGAAGGGCAGGTCCTGCCTGACCAACCTGATCTCCTTCTATGATCAGGTGACCCACCTGGTGGATGTGGGGAGGCCTGTGGATGTAGTCTAGCTGGACCTCTGCAAGGCCTTTCACACTGTCCCCCACAGCAAACTCCTGGCCAAGCTGTCAGCCCATGGCTTGGACAGGAGCACACTGTGTTGGGTTAGGAACTGGCTGGAGGGCTGAGCCCAGAGAGTGGTGGTGAATGGTGCCACATAGTTTCATAGTTTCATAGTTTCAGTTAGGGTTGGAAGGGACCACAAGGATCATCTAGTTCCAACCCCCCTGCCATGGGCAGGGACACTCTACCCTAGATCAGGCTGGACAGAGCCTCATCCAGCCTGGTCTTAAACACCTCAAGGGACGGGGCCTCAACCACCTCCCTGGACAACCCATTCCAGGCCTTCACCACCCTCACGGTGAAGAACCTACTCCTCATGTCCAGCCTGAATCTCCCCATCTCCAGCTTCATCCCATTCCCCCTAGTCCTATCACTCCCTGAGAGCCTGAAAAGTCCCCCCCCCACCTTCTTGTAGGCCCCCTTCAGATACTGGAAGGCCACAATGAGGTCACCTCGCAGCCTTCTCTTCTCCAGACTGAACAGCCCCAACTCCTTCAGTCTGTCCTCATAGGAGAGGTGCTCCAGACCTCTGCTCATCCTCGTGGCCCTTCTCTGGACACGCTCCAGCACCTCCAGATCCCTCTTGGAATAGGGGCTCCAGAACTGGACGCAGTACTCCAGGTGGGGTCTCACCAGAGCTGAGTAGAGGGGGAGAATCCCCTCCCTTGACCTGCTGGCCACACTTCTCCTGATGCAGCCCAGGATCTGATTGGCTTTCCGGGCTGCAAGTGCACATTGAGAGCTCCTGTTGAGCTTCTCATCCACCAGCACCCCCAAGTCTCTCTCCTCTGGCTGCTCCCCAGCCAGTCACTGCCCAGCCTGGATTTGTGCCTGGGATTGCCTCGACCAGATGCAGGACCCTGCACTTGGTCTTGTTGAAGCTCATGAGGTTGGCTTGTGCTCACCTCTCCAGCCTGTCCAGGTCCCTCTGGATGGCATCCTTTCCGCTCCAGCGTGTCTGCTGCACCACACAGCTTGGTGTCATCAGCAAACTTGCTGAGGGTGCACTCAATGCCACTGTCCATGGCACCCACAAAGATGTTGAACAAGCCTGGTCCCAGGACTGATCCCTGAGGGACTCCGCTTGTCCCTGGCCTCCACTGGGACATGGACCCGTTGACAGCCACTCTGGGTGCGGCCATCAAGCCAGTTCTTTATCCAGCTTGGAGACCAGGATGTGGTGTGGGACAGTGTCAAAGGCTTTGCTCAGGTCCAGGGAAACGACATCAGTTGCTTGCCCCTCATCTATTAATGCTGTCACTTGTTCATAGAAGGCCACCAGGTTTGTCAGGCAGGATTTGCCCTTGGCAAAGCCATGCTGACTGCTCCCAATCACCTCTTCACTACTCTTCTGAGTCAGTAGTGCCTCCAGGAGGATCTGCTCCATGATCTTTCCGGGCACAGAGGTGAGACTGACCGGCCTGTAGTTCCCTGGTTCCTCCTTCTTACCCTTTTTGAAAATGGGAGCAATATTTGCCCTTTTCCAATCTGTGGGGACTGCCCCAGTCTGCCATGACTTTTGGAATATAATAGAGAGGGGCTTAGCAACCTCATCTGCCAGTTCTCTCAGCACCTGTGGGTGCTGGCGGCCTGTCACTAGTGGTGTGCCCCAAGGATCAGTGCTGGGCCCCATGCTCTTCAATATCTTTATTGATGATCTGGATGAGGGCATTGAGTCCATCATCAGTAAATTTGTGGACGACACCAAGCTGGACAGATGGGCAGAGGCCAAGGGCAGGAGATTGAACACATCCAAGTGCCGTGTTCTGCACATTGGCCACAGCAATCCCAGGCAGTGCTACAGGCTGGGGTCAGAATGGTTGGAGAGCAGCCACGCAGAGAGGGACCTGGGGGTACTGGTTGATGGGAGGCTGAACATGAGCCTGCAGTGTGCCCAGGCAGCCAGGAGGGCCAGTGGCATCCTGGCCTGCATCAGGAACAGCGTGGCCAGCAGGAGCAGGGAGGTCATTCTGCCCCTGTATACAGCACTGGTTAGGCCACACCCTTGAGTCCTGCGTCCAGTTCTGGGCCCCTCAGTTTAGGAAGGATGTTGACTTGCTGGAACGTGTCCAGAGAAGGGCAACGAAGCTGGTGAGGGGTTTGGAAGACAAACCCTATGAGAAGAGGCTGAGGGAGCTGGGGTTGCTTAGCCTGGAGAAGAGGAGACTGAGGGGTGACCTTCTTGCTCTCTACAACTACCTGAAGGGAGGTTGTAGCCAGGCAGAGGTTGGTCTCTTCTCCCCAGGCAGCCAGTACCAGAACAAGAGTACACAGTCTCAGGCTGCGCCAGGGCAGGTTTAGACTGGATGTTAGGAGGAAGTTCTATACAGAGAGTGATTGCCCATTGGAATGGTCTGCCCGTGGAGGTGGTGGAGTCACCATCATTGGAGGTATTCAGGAGGAGACTTGATGGGGTGCTTGGTGCCATGATCTAGTTGTTTAGGTGGGTTGGATTGGTTGATAGTTTGGACACAATGATCTTGAAGGTCTCTTCCAACCAGGATTTATTGTATTGTATTATTGTATAACATCACAGTGCCAGAGTGTCACAGTGCAAATGCATCACAGTGCCAAGGCATAACAATGAGAAAGCATTACACTGCCAGAGTGTCACAGAGCCAGAGTGTCACAGAGCCAGGGCATCACAGTGCCAGAGCATCACAGTGCCAGAGGATCACTTTGCCAATGTATCACAGTGCCAGAGCATCACACTGCCAGACTATTACAGTGACAGAGTATTACAGTGCCAGAGTTTCACAGTGCCACAGCATCACAATGTCAGTGCATCACAGTGCCAGAGTGTCACAGAGCCAGTGCATCACAGTGCTAGAGCATCACAATGCCAAAGATTCACAGCACCAGCATGTCACAGTGCCAAAGCGTCACAGTGCCAGAGTTTCACAGTGCCAGAGTGTCACAATGCCAGAGTATTACAGTACCAGAGAGTCATAGTGCCAGACTTTCACAGTGCCAGAGCATTACAGTGCCAGATTTTCACAGTCCCAGGGCATCGCAGTGCCAGAGTGTCACACTGATAATGCATCACATTGCCAGGGCATCACAGTGCCAGAGCGTCAGAGTGCCAAAGTGCCACAGTGCCAGAGCATCAGAGCGCCAAACTGTCACAGAGGCAGAGCATCATAGTGCCAGAGCATCACGATGCCAGAGCATCACTGTGCCAGAGCATCACAGTGCCAGAGTGTCACAATGCCAGAGTGTCACAGTGGCAGAGCATCACAGTGGCAGAGCATCACAGTGGCAGAGCATCACAGTGCCAGAATATCAGAGTGCCAGAGCATCACAGTGCCAAATTGTCACAGAGCCAGAGTGTCACAGTGCCAAAGCATCACAATGCCAGAGAGTTACAGTGCCAGAGTCACAGTGCCAGAGCCTCAAAGTGCCAAATTCTCACAGTCGCAGAGTATCAAAGAGCCAGAGTATCAAAGAGCCAGAGCATCATAGTGTCAGAGCATCACAATGACAGAGTGTGGTGGGTTAACGCCCATTCTGGAAACAAAAAAAAACCCCATCAAAGCAGGGTGGAGGGCTTGCAGGTACTTTGCACTCCCTGCAGGGCATTCCCCCCACCCCCTGGGGAAGCTGAGTCTGTTCCACTCCCCCCTCCCTGCCCAGCTAGGGTACAAAAAGCAGGGCATTGTAGCTGTTAGCTTTCCATTTGGCTCCTGCCCCTCCTGGATGAGAGCTACTGCAGCTGCCCTCCTGCTCCTCTGCCATGTGGTCGGACAAGAGAGACAGGTTTTGTATTATTCTCTTGTTTTTTTGTCCCACTCCCATCCATCCTTGCTCCTTGCCCTTGTGAACCTTCTCCTGTTATTGTTATATATATTGTTTAAAGACAACTCTTTACCTCTCTAATTCCAAGATGACTCCAAATTGTTGTTCGGTGGATTTGCTCCTTCCTTTTTTCCCTCTCGTTGGGAGGGAGGAGGAGGGAGTGGGGGAGAGATTCCCAGTCTTGCCCCCATCTGAGCTCTTAACTCCCAGTTAAGGCTCAAACCACCACAATTTTTGGCTTCCAACGTGCGGCTTGGAAATTAATATTGTATTGGGAAAGCAATACTTAGTCTGAAAAATGGACTGGAAGTAGAGATGGCAATCTTGAACATGCATGGGTGTTTGGCTGGATTAGGGAGGTGATTCTCCCCCTCTACTCAGCTCTGGTGAGATTTTACCTGGAGTACTGCCTCCAGTTCTGGAGCCCCTATTACAAGAGGGATCTGGAGGTGCTGGAAGGTGACCAGAGAAGGGCCACAAGGATCAAAGAGGTTTGGAGCACCTCTCCTATGAGGACAGACTGAGGAGTTGGGGCGTTCAGTCTGGAGAAGAGAAGGCTCCCAGGTGACCTCATTGTGGCCTTCCAGTATCTGAAGGGGGCCTACAGAAGGCTGGGGAGGGACTTTTCAGCTATCAGGGAGTGATAGGACTAGGGGGAATGGATGACGCTGGAGGTGGAGAGATCAGGCTAGATGTGAGGAGAAGTTCTTCACCATGAGAGTGGTGAGGCCCTGGAAAGGGTTATCCAGGGAGGTGGTTGAGGCCCTGTCCCTGGAAGTACAATACAATACAATACAATAACAATACATACAATAGTTGGAAGACCTTCAAGATCATCGCGTCCAACCCCTCACCAATCAATCCCACCTAAATACAATACAGTACAATAGAGTACAATAGAGTACAATACAGCACAATACAACCACTTAAACAACTGAAAACTAAACCGTGGCACCAAGCACCCCATCAAGCCTCTTCTTGAACACCTCCAATGAAGGTGACTCCACCACTTCCACATGCAGCTGATTCCAGTGGCAATCACTCTCTCGTATAGAACTTCTTCCTAAGATCCAGTCTAAACCTGCCCTGGCCAGCCTGAGACTGTGTCCTCTTGTTCTTGTACTGCTTCCTGGGAGAAGAGACTAGACCTCTGCCTGGCTACAACCTCCCTTCAGGTAGTTTGTAGAGAGCAAGAAGGTCCCCCCTCAGTCTCCTCCTCTCCAGGCTAAGCAACCCCAGCTCCCTCAGCCTCTCCTCATAGGGCTTGTCTTCCAAACCCCTCACCAACTTTGTTGCCCTTCTGTGGACACGCTCCAGTAAGACAACATCTTTCCTAAACTGAGGGGCCCAGAACTGGACACAGTACTCAAGGTGTGGCCTAACCCGTGCAGTGTCCAGGGGCAGAATGACCTCCCTGCTCCTGCTGGCCACACTGTTTCTGATGCAGGCTAGGATGCCATTGGCCCTCCTGGCTGCCTGGGCACACTGCAGGCTCATGTTCAACCGAATATCAACCAGTATCCCCCAGGTCCCTCTCTGCCTGGCACTCTCCACCACTCTGACCCCAGCCTGTAGCACTGTATGGGGTTGTTGTGTGCCATGTGCAGAACCCGGCACTTGGATGTGTTCAATCTCATGCCGTTGGATTCTGCCCATCTGTCCAGCCTGTTGAGGTCGCTCTGCAAAGCTTCTCTGCCCTTACCAGCAGAGCAACTCCTGCCCCCAGCTTGGTGTCGTCCACAAATTTACTGCTGATGGACTCGATGCCCTCATCCAGATCATCAATAAAGATGTTGAAGAGCATGGGGCCCAGGTGTTTAAGACCAGGCTGGATGAGGCTCTGGCCAGCCTGATCTAGTGTAGTGTGTCCCTGCCCATGGCCGGGGGGTTGGAACTAGATGCTCCTTGTGGTCCCTTCCAACCCTGACTGGTGGTACTATGATACTATGATCTTTTGGACTCACATCTACAAATTAATAACTTACCATGGTGTGGTTAATGACAGAGATGCTGCTCAACTGGATGAAAACTTTACAATGAAGCTGGGCATGTATCTCTTGAATTCATTGAATTTCACACCTGGCAGTGGAACTTTTCTAACACAGGAAATTTTCCTGCAGCAGGCTATGAAAACTAATGGGTAGATAAAAGTGCCGTGATGGAAAATTGCTGTACATTGCAATATGCTCCATATGCTTAAATGTAATCCTTTTAGGGGCATGTGCTGTGACCCTGTTGGGTGGGGGACAAGCTAACCCATTAGGAGCTGTTTGGGGGGGATAACACACTCCTTTGCACTCTTTAACAACTGGGGGCGTGTCTGTTGTGGGCATTGTAAGCACTCTGTAAACACAAAGAAGGAGGAGTTGGGTTGTAATGAGTGTGCCAGATCTCAGCCTGAGCCCCAGACCAGGTTTTGCCCCACCACCAGCAGTTCCACACTTCCCCTGATGCTCCTTGCCAAGGCAGTCTCTCGGGAACCGTCACCACACACAGGAAAAGAAGTCAAAAATCATCGCCAAGCCAGAAGATGGTGAGGAAGGAACCTCAGCAGGCCCCAGCACCTCACAGAACCCAGCGGTGGATGAAGATGAGTCAGACTAGGAAATAACTGTCACATTGCTACCCAGAAAGGAACTGAGGCAAACTCGTCTGGATTAAGCAAGGAAAGAGGGTGAGCCAATACTGAGCTGGGCCCTGAGATGCTGGGACGAGGGGGTGGACACAGTGGACCTGGATAAGAGGGAGGCAAAGCTTTTAGGCTCCCTGACTCGTGATGCTGGTCTGGACAAAGAGTTACCCAGACTCGATGGAACACACACTCTCTGGGCCCGGATCCTCAATGCCATCCAGAGCTGGTACCACTCAAGAGATGACCTGCCCTGGGCCCCAGTTAGATGGACAACTATGGAACAGGGCATTTGGTATCTGAGACAGATGGCTGTGCTGGAAATAATTTATGGGGATGGCCAGCTCCCCTCGCACCCAGATGAGGTGCCCATGAGATGGCCCTTCGTAAAGAAATTCACCCAGGGTGCTCCTCAGAAATATGCTCCCACATTAGGAGGGATACTCCTGACTGGACAGGATGGAAGTCCTAAAACTGTCTGTGAGTTGCCAATGATTTAAGGGAATATGAGGAGAGTGTAAATCAGACTGGTGTGGGCATCGCCACCAGCATTAGAGGTGCCCTTCCTCCAGCCAGGTGGAGGCCAGGGACAACAGAGTGTCCTGGGATGTGTATGTGAAATGGCCTGGCACTTCAGAAGCCCTGAAGTACCCGGGTCTGGTGGACACAGGGGCCCAATGCACCCTGATACCATCGAGGTACAAAGGGGCTGAGCCCATAAGCATTCAGGGAGTCACAGGGGGCACACAAGACTTGACTGTACTGCAGGCTGAGATAAGCCTGACCGGGAATGAATGGGGAAAGCACGACATAGTGACTGGTCCAGATGCACCTTGCATTCTTGGCATTGACTTTCTGCAGGAGGGATGCTTCAAGGACCCTAAGGGGCACAAGTGGGTGTTTGGGGTGGCAGCTGTGGAGACTGCAGGCAAAGAACAGCTGTCCACCACGCCCGAGCTGTCAGATGACCCCTCTGTGGTGGGCAGCCATAAGGTGCAGGATTTGAAGTTCCCTACTGCCTCTCGCATAGTACATCACAAGCAATCCAGGACCAACAGAGACTCTCTGCACCCCAACCACCAACTGATTAGATGACTGGAGAGCCAGAAGGTGATCAGCAAGGCTCACTCCCCCTTCAACAGCCCAATATGGTCAGTGTGGAAGGCAATTGGGAAATGGAGATTGACTGTGGACTACCGTGGCCTGAATGAGGTGACTCCTCCGATCAGCGCTGCTGTGCCGGACATGCTGGAGCTCTAGTACAAGCTGGAATCGAAGGCGGCCAAGTGGTATGCCACAATTAACATTGCTAATGCTTTTTTCTCCATTCCCATTGCAGAAGAATGCAGGCCACAGTTTGCTTTCACCTGGAGGGGAGTACAGTATCAATGGAATTGGTTGTCTCAGGGCTGGGTTCATAGCTCAACCATCTGCCATGAGGTGATCCAGACTGCCTTAGAGAAAGGTGGAGCCCCTGTGCATCTGCAGTTCATCAATGACATCATCGTATGGGGTGAGACAGCAGAGGAAGTCTACCAGAAGGGTGAGAAGATAATTGATATCCTGCTGGAGGCTGGCTTTGCCATCAAGAGAAGCAAGGCCAAAGGGCTTGCCAGGGAGATCCAGTTCCTGGGTGTTCAATGGCAGGATGTCTGTCGCCACATCCCTCAGGAGGTGGTGAACAGGGTAGCCATTATGGTGCAACCCACAAGCAAGAAAGAGACACAGTCCTTTTTGGGGCTTGTGGGCTTCTGGAAAATGCACATTCCCGGGTACAGTCACATTGTGAAGCCTCTCTTCCATGGAACAAGGAAGAAAAATGATTTTGTGTGGGGACCTGAACAACAGGTAACATTCGACCAGATCAAATGAGAGGTGATCCAGGCTATGGCTCTGGGACCTGTTTGAACTGGACCAGAGATCAAGAATGTGCTGTACACTGCGGCCGGTGAGAATGGTCCTACGTGGAGCTTGTGGCAGAAGGCTCCTGGTGAAACCAGGGGCAGGCCCCTAGGTTTCTGGAGGAAGGGGTACAAAGGCTCCGAGGCCAACTACACCACGACAGAGAAGGAAATCCTAGCTGCCTATGAGGGTTTCTGGGCTGCCTCTGAGGTAATTGGGACTGAGTCACCTCTATTTCTAGCTCCAAGGCTTCCAGTCCTGGCCTGGATGGTCAAAGGGAGAGGCTCAACCCCACATCATACCACAGATGCCACCTGGAGTAAGTGGATGGCCCTGATAACTCAGTGAGTTTGGATAGGGAGCTTCGAATGCCCTGGCATAGTGGAAGTGATCAGCAACTGGCCAGAGGGTGCTGACTTGGGAATGCCACCAGAGCAGACAGTGAGCCCTGCTGAGGAGGCTCCCCCATACAACGATCTCCCTGACAAGGAGAAGGGCTATGCTCTATTTACAGATGGGTCCTGCCAGCTTGTAGGAAGCAAGCGGAGATGGAAGGCAGTTGTCTGGAGCCCAACAAGGCAAGTGGCAGAAGCAAGGGATGGAGAAGGTGAATCCAGTCAGTACATGGAGGGAAAAGCTGTCCAGCTGGCTCTGGATATAGCGGAACGAGAGAACTGGCCAGTGCCGTACCTCTCTACTGACTCCTGGATGGTAGCCAATGCCTTGTGGGGATGGCTGAAGGAATGGAGGAGGAACAGGTGGCAGAGAAAAGGGAAGCCTGTTTGGGCCGCTGAGCTGTGGCAAGACATGGCTGCCTGCCTGGACAGGCTGCCAACAAAGGTACGGCACATCACAGTATCACAGTATCACTAAGGTTGGAAGAGACCTCGAAGATCATTGAGTCCAACCTGTCACCACAGACCTCATGACTAGAGCATGGCACCAAGTGCCACGTCCAGTCCCCTCTTGAACATTTCCAGGGCTGGTGACTCCACCACCTCCCTGGGCAGCACATTCCAATGACGAATGACTCTCTTGGTGAAGAACTTTCTCCTCACCTCGAGCCTAAACTCCCCTGGCACAACTTGAGACTGTGTCCCCTTGTTCTGGTGCTGGTTGCTAGAGAGAAGAGACCAATCGATGCACACATCCCCAAGAGCAGAGCCAATGAAGAACACCAGCACAGCCACCAAGCAGATCCGACTGCTAAAATCTCCCAAATTGACTTGGACTGGGAACACAAGGGTGAGCTGTTCTAAGCTCACTGGGCCCATGACACTTCTGGCCACCAAAGGAGAGATGCCACATACCAGTGGGCTCGGACAGATCTGTGGACATCTCTATGGAGGCCATCTCACAGGTCATCCATGAATGTGACATCTGTGCTGCCATCAGCCAGGCCAAGCACATGAAGCCTCTGTGGTATGGGGGGAGATGGTCGAAATATCAGTATGGAGAGGTGTGGCAGATCGACTACATCACCCACCCTTGGTCTCACAGTGGCAAGCAGTACATACTGACCATGGTGGAGGCAAGTACAGGGTGGCTGGAGACCTACTGCCCTGGGAGAGAGCGAGCCGGGATAAGAAGGGACTTGCATCAAGGATTTGAATATCACGTGTCAAGATTGCATGAAGGGGCTGTGACAGGAGAGAGGAAGTGGAATAGAGGGATGGATTGTGGTGGGTTAATGCCCATTCTGAAAACAAAAAACATCCTGAAAATACAGGATGGAGGGCTTGTGAATGCCCCTGCAGGGCATTTTCCCCCTGGAAGCTGAGTCTGTTCCACTCCCCCCTCCCTGCCCAGATAGGGTATATAAAGCAGGGCACTGCAGCTCTTAGCTCTCTTTTTCGCTCCTGCCTCTGCTGGATGAGAGCTACTGCAGCTGCCCTCATGCTCCTCTGCCACGTGGTTGGACCTGATCCTTCTCCTTGTTGCCTCCGTGCCTCTTCAGAGAGAGACTTTTTTTGTATTATTCTTCTTTTGCCCCCCTCCCATCCATCCTTGTTCCTTGCCCTTGTGAACCTTTCCTATTATTGTTGCATATATATTGTTTAAAGACAACTCTTCACCTCTCTACTTCCAAGCTGACTCCAAATTATTTTTTGGTGGATTTGCTCCTTCCTTTTTTCCCTCTCTGTCGGGAGGGAGGAGGGGCAAGTGGGGGAAATATTCTCAGCTTTGCCCCCATCTGAGCTCTTTAACTCCCAGTTAAGGCTCAAACCACCACATCCTTAAAAAAAAATTATTTAAAAACGATGTTAAAATCAAACTATCAAATCAATGCCTAAAACAACAACAAAAAAAAACCAAACACAAAAAGATGCCATGGCACACAGAAAAAGAAAAGAAAAGAAAAAAGAAGGTATAAACCAAAATTTAAAATCTGAACTCACAGAATAACTTATTCTACTTAAACTTGTCCATCATCACTAATATATTATTATGATGATGTCTATTATAATCAAGTAAATGATAATTAAGGTATGCTTATTGTATTTATTATTATTATTTATTACTTGATATACCTTATTCTAATTACTAAGTTCTTATCATGAGTACTCACTATTCATTATGTGCACTGTTAAAACTCAACTACCACAAACATCAAAGTAACAAATCTTCAAGGAAAATGAGCACTGTGACTTTAAATCTTATATACAGCTTCTGCAAAGCTACAGAAAACCCAACTGCTAGCAAGAGAAAGATAACAGAGGGAAATTGTGGCCTGGCAAGGTCTCAAAAGTGCTGCAACCACAAGGCAGGAGGTGGGGGGGGAACTGTTTTCTGCTCCAAAGTACTTTCTCACTAGTTTCTTGGCAATGAAAGTTATTGGAACCATTGCTTGCTGCCGCTTGAATTACGGGGGGGCCACCAGGCTGGCACCATCGCCTCCCGAAACACCAAAGGCTGACAGAGAAGCTTCAAAAGCTTCTGCTGCCAATCCAAACTCTCTGTCACCAGAGACAGTTTGTTCTGATTTGGAAACGCAGCTCACAAAAAGTACAAGCAATTCGAGTCTCTTTAGCCATTGTTACAGGTGGGATTACAGTGGATTCTGCCGGGGCCTCCTGATTCCAAGGCAACTGCAAGCACGGTCATCTTAAATCAGTCGTTCCGACTTTCGACAGGAACACTACCGTATCAGCCACAGATGGTTCACCTGACAGATAATCAGCAGCTGAAACCTCAATGCTTCAATAATTTTTTGCTTTGTCACTAAACCTTTCAATCCAGGGTCCATGATACCCCGACAGTCCTAGAAGCTGTCTTGCCTTTCTTTCATTTTGGTGGTGGTAAAGCTAGAATTCCCGATACCCTGTCTGGATCTAATTTCTTCTTTCCCTGACTAAGCCAATGCCCCAAATATTTTACCTCCTTTACCACAGATTGTAATTTATATCTTGATACTTTTAACCCTTTTTCTCCAAGAAAATTTAGTAGTGCTATGGTGGTTTTTCTAGTTTCTTCCTCAGTCCTTCCTGCCACTAATCAATCATCCACATATTGTAATAATTTGGTTTCCCCTTTTGCTTCAAAGGTCTGAAACAACTTCTCTAACGTTTGTCCAAATAAATTAGGGGACTCTCTAAACCCCTGAGGCAACACTGTCCATCTAAGCTGTTGTTTCCTCCCCATATCAGGGTCTTTCCACACGAAAGTTTCATAGTTTAGTTTCATTCATAGTTTCAGTTAGGGTTGGAAGGGACCACAAGGATCATCTAGTTCCCAACCCCCTGCCATGGGCAGGAACACTCTACCCTAGATCAGGCTGGACAGAGCCTCGTCCAGCCTGGTCTTAAACACCTCAAGGGACGAGGCCTCAACCACCTCCCTCGACAACCCATTCCAGGGCTCCACCACCCTCACGGTGAAGAACTTCCTCCTCATGTCCAGCCTGAATCTTCCCACCTCCAGCTTCATCCCATTCCCCCCTAGTCCTATCACTCCCTGATAGTCTGAAAAGTCCCTCCCCAGCCTTCTTGTAGGCCCCCTTCAGATACTGGAAGGCCACAATGACGTCACCTGGGAGCCTTCTCTTCTCCAGACTGAACAGCCCCAACTCCTTCAGTCTGTCCTCATAGGAGAGGTGCTCCAGCCCTCTGATCATCCTCGTGGCCCTTCTCTGGACACGCTCCAGCACCTCCAGATCCCTCTTGTAATAGGGGCTCCAGACTGGACGCAGTACTGCAGGTGGGGTCTCACCAGAGCTGAGTAGAGGGGAGATCACCTCCCTTGACCTGCTGGCCACACTTCTCCTGATGCAGCCCAGGATCTGATTGGCTTTCTGGGCTGCAAGTGCACATTGAGAGCTCATGTTGAGCTTCTCGTCCACCAGCACCCCCAAGTCTCTCTCCTCTGAGCTGCTCTCCAGCCAGTCACTGCCCAGCCTGGATTTGTGCCTGGGATTGCCTCGACCCAGATGCAGGACCCTGCACTTGGTCTTGTTGAAGCTCATGAGGTTGGCCTGTGCCCACCTCTCCAGCCTGTCCAGGTCCCTCTGGATGGCATCCCTTCCCTCCAGCGTGTCTGCTGCACCACACAGCTTGGTGTCATCAGCAAACTTGCTGAGGGTGCACTCGATGCCACTGTCCATGTCACCCACAAAGATGTTGAACAAGACTGGTCCCAGGACTGATCCCTGAGGGACTCCGCTTGTCACTGGCCTCCACTGGGACATGGATCCATTGACAGCCATTCTTTGGGTGCGGCCATCAAGCCAGTTCTGTATCCATCTGGTGGTCCATCCACCAAACCTGTGTGTCACCAGCTTGGAGACCAGGATGTGGTGTGGGACAGTGTCAAAGGCTTTGCTCAGGTCCAGGTAAACGACATCAGTTGCTCGCCCCTCATCCATTAATGCTGTCACTTGTTCGTAGAAGGCCACCAGGTTTGTCAGGCAGGAAAGCAAAATAGTCTCGAGATTTTTCATCTTGTGGACAAGTCCAAAATACATCTTTTAAACCAATCACACTATATCATATATGATGTGGTGTTAAATGGCTCAATAAAGTATAAGGATTAGCCATCACAGGAAACTTAGCTATGGTCCGCTGATTCACAGCCCCCAGATCCTGCACCAATCTGTATGGTCCATCTGCTTTCTTTACTGGTAAAATAGGAGTGGAGACATGCATGGCTCAAATGCTCCTTTTTGAATCTATCTATCTATCTATCTATCTATCTATCTATCTATCTATCTATCTATCTATCTATCACCAGCTTAAGCCCCTTTCTCCCTTCCAAAAGGACAGGGTATTGTTTGCCCCTAACAGGTTGCTGTGGATCCACTATCTTTGCCGAGAGAGCCTCAATTTCCAGATTTCCTGAGTCTCCTTCACTATACCAGACCTGAGGATTAATTTCTCCCTCACCTTCTAATTTAGACTGTACAACTGGATCTTTAATTCCCCCCCTTGAATATTAAGCCCTAGCTTCACAATTAAATATCTCCCTAATAAATTATGTTCAGCTTCAGGAACCAACAATAGATCACTAAGACAAATCTGTTTTTCTGATTCTATTTCTACACCTTAAAAGGTTCCCCTTTTGCTCCTACTACGGTCATATTCTTTTCCCCTGTTTTAACCGCTTTTGGTAGTTTTCTGATAGTTGATTCCTCAGCTCCTGTATCTACTAAGAATTGTACTTCTTTCTGAGGACCTACCAATAATTTTATCAAGGACTCATTTGATGTTTGGGTCCCCAAAATATCCAGCCCCTGACACCCCTAGTCTTCCTTAAACATTTTCTCATCCTGCTCTTTCTTTCTAGAATACTTCTGTACGTGTCCCTTCTCGTTACAAGAGTAACGAACAAGAACCTTCCTGGTTCCTTCTCCAACAGAGAATCAGGATCTACTCCAGAATACATTTGAAACCTTTTTCTTACTCTCTCCAACCACTCAGTCAGAGATTCATCCTTTTGCTGATGCTCACTAAACATTTTATTTATATTTTGCCCCTGTGGAACCGCCTCCCTTAACCCTTGTATCACTATAGTCCTGAAATCCTTCATATTTTGTCTCCCATCTGTTGCCTGATTATTCCAATTAGAGTCTTATTCCTGCCTGTCTAATCATTCCTCTTTCCTCCATAGTAAGGAGGATTCCTAATATTGATTGCATTTCTTCCCAGGTATAGGTGTTTGGCCCCAAAAACTGGTCCAACCTCTCTGAAACACACAAGGGATCTTCCAGAAGATTCCCCATCTTCTTTTTAAAATGTTTAACATCTGTAGTATTCAGAGGGACTGCTACAAATCCTATCCCTCCTTGATTTCCACCCAGAGGTAGAGACCTCCTAGCTTCTCACTGTCTTCTCCCTCTCCCCTTTCACTACTCCTTATTCTGCTTCTAGTCCTTCGTGCAGGAGGCAAAGGGGATGGTGCAGAAGCAGTAGGATTTACTGGTGGCAGTTGCTGATCTTGTACAGGAGCTGGTAAAGCCTGAGGAGCCCCATTCTCTACTCCCTGCAAGTATGGGGGAGGTATGTTATCTAGGGGCTCTCACTTTTCTTTCTTTCTCCAGGGACTCCTTTCCCCCCTTTTCCTTATTTCCCTCAGTTTTAAAGGTAAATACTGGTATTGGAGTTGATCTAGAGACTTCTAACCACAAGGCAGCATAATCACTTTCCTCTTGATCAAAAGGCTTCCTTGAATTAACACAAATATTCAATGCCTGGCATACCCAGTCTTCAAAGAATCCAAAAATTGGCCAAAAAACATGGGGTCTTAGGGGCCCTTTCTGATCACCTGGTAATTTACTCCCCTTTTTCAATTAGAGGCTCCTCCTTGTGCCTCCAGGGTCCGAGAATCTACTTTTCCCGTGACCCATCCTTGGCTGTGCCTTTCTTGTCTAAGGCCCTCTTGCAGGTGTGTCCCCACCCACGAATCCTAATGATGATCACTTTGGTCCTTCACTGGCAGAGTCACTCGCGGGGTGTCAGAACCGCGGTTAGAAGACCTCCACACTCGCTTTGGAACTAAGTTCCCTCTCAGTCACACCCTTACACACACTCTCACAGCCAGATCCCCACCCAGCCAAACGGCAATCCTTCGTTCAGGTCGCTGACCGAACGCTATACTCACAACTCGTTGTCATCATTCAGCTCTTTGCACGCAGAATCACAGGCTGAACCGGGGAGCTTCAATTCTTTTGCTGGCCTTTTATTGTCATAATCCTGTTGGGTCCGAACCTGCTCTTGGCAAGGGCCACAGAAGTGGGGCGCCCCCCTTAACCAATCACAAGTTTCAGAGTCCCAACAGGATCACGTAGGGATCACCAAATTGCTATAAATGACCAAGCCAATTAAAGTCAATTGAACATAGTTTTAATTCAAAAAGAGCAATTTCAAAGCAATAAGAGACATGCACAACAGTGCTGGGTGCTAAATGCACACTAATTGCTTTCTAACTCCCCTTTAAATATTCTACTCTCAATACATATGCATATAAAGGTGGGTTATTTAAATTAGTTTGTCCTTCTGGTGGTCTTTCAATGATGTAATCCTCTAGTCAGCACAGCTGGTGGGTTGTGTGCTAAGTCCTTGTGATTGTGTCTTTTTAGTTCTGTTGTTACAATTAATGTCCTTCCCAGGGATGGGTTTTCACAAAGGTTCTGATGATTCTCACAATTGTCCCTTGTGTTCACGTCTTCTGCAGCAATCTCTCTTCCTTTCTCATCCTTGAACAACTGATTATTTCATAATACTTCAACTGTTAGCTGTTAATTCCTAACATTCACTAGGGCATTAGTATGCATACAATAACATGAATAAAATTAATAAACAAGAGGTTATAATAAAACCTAAAATCTTACTCTATACTAAAACAAGTCAAATTAATCATAAACAACTGATTATAATAAAGCCTAAAAAGAGTCTCACTCTAGTTACATATGTAAGTTCCCAGTGTCTGATCCCTTGTTTCATCAGTCATGCTCCTGCTTTTGCTTTCATCAAAATCATGTAATTGCCACTGAGGCAGAAGAAGGGTCATTATTGCTGGTCCACATTCATGGCCTATGAAATCATAATTATTATGATGGGGTTATGAGAGGGGGGTTGTGCCCTCTGTGTGATTGTGGGGGGCATCTCTGGAGTTGTGGGTAGGCTGTGGGTAATTGTGGGGGGTCTGTGGGGTCGGGGGTGGTCTGGAGAGTTATCACAGTATAACCAAGGTTGGAAGAGACCTCAAAGATCACCAAGTCCAACCTGTCACCACAGACCTCATGACTAGATCATGGCACCAAGTGCCATGTCCAATCCCCTCTTGAACACCTCCAGGAATGGTGACTCCACCACCTCCCTGGGCAGCACATTCCAATGGTGAACGACTGTGGTCCACATGGTTGTGGGAGGGGCTATGGGGTTGCGGGGTGGGAGGGGGTAGGAGGTGTGCAGGGCTGGAGGATGCTGCCTGTGCTGTCATGGGAGAGCTCTGTGCAGCTATGGAGCAGGGCTGTGGGGTTGGGGATGGTCTGTTGGGCTGGAGAGGGGTCCTTGGTTTCAGGTGGGGGTGCCTGTGGGGCTATGGTAGGGTCTGTAGAGTTATGGGGACCTATCTATGGGGTCAGGGGTGGCCTGTGGTGTTGGGGAGGGGTCCGTGGGCTTGGGGGGTTCATTGTCCTGCTTTACTGCTAAATCCACCTGCTAGGGGCAGTTCCGGGCCCCCTCTGGCAGCTGCTCTGTTAGAACATGGAGCCCCCATGCGCTGCTCCACAGGTGGCTCCAGAGCTCCCGTGGGGGGTTCTTCCTGGTGGCCTTGGGGGAGCAGAGCGCAGCTGGATGGAGCCCCCGGCCCAGCCCCTCCCACTGCAGGGAATGCTCTCTGCCGAGCAGCAGTGGAAGTCCCGCCCATGACTTGGGCAGCGATAACCAATCAGAGCCACCCTGCCCCCCCCGTCCCCGCCCCCCTGAGGCAAAACGAGGAACCACCACATCAGTCCGTGGCTGCCAGCAGCAGCTGCAGAGTGCTGTGGAAGATACTGGAGGTGCTCAGTGCTTGCTGGAATCAGTGTTGGACAAACAGACCTTCGCCACCCTCTGGCGTAAGATCCTCCTAGAGAAGCTGTTGGCTTTTGAGCCAGATGAAGCATAAGGTGGTCATCAACCAACTGCACATAAAACAAGTCGGCCCCATCCTCTTCAATGTCTTCATTGACGATCTGGATGAGGGGATTGAGACAGTCATCAGCAGATTTGCAGATGACACCAAGTTGGGAGCAGATGTTGGTCAGTTAGAGGGTGGAAGGGCCCTGCAGAGGGACCTCGACTAACTGGACAGATGGGCAGAATCCAATGGGATGGCATTCAACAAGTCCAAGTGCCAGGTGCTGCACTTTGGCCACAACAACCCCATGCAGGCCGGAGTCGGAGTGGCTGGAGAGCTGCCAAACAGAGTGGGACCTGGGGGTGCTGATTGACAGCCCCCTAAACATGAGCCAGCAGTGTGCCCAGGTGGCCAAGAAGGCCACCGGCATCCTGGACTGCATTAGGAATAGTGTGGCCAGCAGGAGCAGGGAGGTCATTGTGCCCCTGTACTCTGCATTGGTAAGGCCATGCCTTGAGTCCTGTGTCCAGTTCTGGCACCCTCAGTTTTGGAAGGACATCAAGACACTTGAACGTGTCCAGAGAAGGGCAACAAGGCTGGGGAGAGGCCTTGAGCACAAGCCCTATGAGGAGAGGCTGAGGGAGCTGGGATTGTTTAGCCTGGAGAAGAGGAGGCTCAGGGGAGACCTCATTGCTCTCTACAACTACCTGAAGGGTGGTTGTAGCCAGGAAGGGGTTGGCCTCTTCTCTCTAGCAACCAGCACCAGAACAAGAGGACACAGTCTCAAGCTGCAGCAGGGGAAGTTTAGGCTGGAGGTGAGGAGGAAGTTCTTCACTGAGAAAGTCATTCATCATTGGAATGTGCTGCCCAGGGAGGTGGTGGAGTCACCATCCCTGGAGGTGTTCAAGAGGGGATGGTCGTGGCACTTGGTGCCATGGTCTAGTCCTGGGGTCTGTGGTGACAGGTTGGATTCGATGATCTTCGAGGTCTCTTCCAACCTTAGTGATACTGTGACACTGTGACACTGTGACACCAAAGAGGAAGGAGCAGCTCTGGTACCACCCAGGGTCCTGCTGCCACCCAGAGAAATGTCACAAAGCTGGAGAAGTGCACTAAGGGCAAGTGCAAAGTCTGCCCCTGGGGTGGGACAGCCCCCAGCAGCAGCACACAATGGCTCCATAGAAAAGGTCTTGCTGGACACCAAGTGGGCCATGAAGCGTGAACCATGTGGCGAAGGCAGGTCATGGTGGAGGGTGATGGTCCTTCACTTCTGTGATGCTGAAGTCACATCTGGGGGGCTGAGTCCACTGCTGGGCTTCAAGCCCCATGATGCTTTGCTCCAGCCAACACTTTCCTTTGGAAGCTGGAAGGACATAAGCATGGGATGGAAGAGCAGCAGCAGATTCAACCCAGCTCAAGCCAGGACACTTGGGTTTTGGTTTCCATCGTCATGGACCTGTCCTTGATAAGCCAGATCCATTGGGATCTGGTGAGATTAACCTGACCAACTGGGACAACTGGGTCTTCACCAACAAGCTGGTCAGACCTCTGCGGAGAACTTGAAAATGGACGTAGGGAGGTGCTTCCAAGGTGATGAAGACACTGAAACCTCTCTTCTAGGAGAGGCAGGCTGACCTTGGCCTTTCCTGTTCCTGACCACCCATGGAAGCCAGTGTGGGAAGCTCAGGCCTTCAACTCCTCTACCACCATCTCTCTGAAGACCATATGAGCCCCATGGTAGCCCCTGGGAACCCATGGCACCATCCAGGTGCCCTCCACCATGATTTTGGGAATGACATGAAACCAAGATGGGACCAAATGATGTTTAATGGTGCAGCAAGGGTGAGGAGGGACATGGTAGGACAGAAACCATCAATGATGGGCAGAGGGATGCACAGAAGCACCTCTTGACCAACACTGGGGTGGTAGAGAAGCTCCAGCTCCAGTTGGACAACTCAGGACAGGGGCAACAGTGCTGGGCCATGGGCTTGCTCTTCAGCTTCTTGCTGTGGCTTGGCAGGGTTGAAGGGATGAGGACACTTGAGGTCTCCCAGTGGTCAGTGGTGGGTCCAGGTGAGAGCTTCTCACCCAGGTTCAGGAAGAAGAGAAGGATTTGGGGGGTTTGGAGGCTCAAGCTGTTCCAGGAGCCCACGTGCAGCTCATGTGTGGATGGTGGGATGTTGGGTAGATGTTTCCTCTCTGTCCACCAGTGAGGACAGGGTGAGAAGGAGACTAATGGCTGCCTTGGGCTGGTCTCTCCTGGCCATATGCAGGGACATGGACCTGGCTGGTCCTGGCAGCCGTCCTCCAGACAGAGAGGATGTTCTTGACACGAATGTCTTGGCCCAGGGCATTCGTGAGGGTGTCCACAAAGTCACCAGAGTCCTGATTGTCCTCCAGGAACCACCTAAAGGCATACTTCAACCTGGGGGTGAGACAGAGCAGGGGCTGAGTGAGTCGAGGTGGGATGGATGTCCCATCATGCCCAGCCATCAGCCATGGCCAGTGTCAGCTCTCAGCTCTCTTGGTCAAGGCTGCTAGTCAATGGTGGCCAACATTGCTGGTCAGTGGTGGCCAAGATTGCTGATAAATGTTGGCCAAGGTTTCTAGCCAGTGGTGGCTCTCAGTGCTGGCCAACGTTGCTGGTCAATGGTGGCTCTCAGTAGTGGCTCTCAATAGTGGCCAGCACTACTGGCCAGTGGTGGCCATGACTGCTAGGCAGTAGTAGCCAACATTGCTGATCAGTGGTGGCTCTCCCAGGTGGCCAAGGTTACTGGTCAAGGATGGCCAACACCTTGTGCTAGAGGCCATCCTGAGGTACCTCCAGTGGCATCAGAAGCCAACAAGGCAGCTGATGGTTGGAGAAAGGAAAAACCTCTTCCCATCAGGGGTGATGCTACCTTGGGACAGGCCCCTCCAAGATGAGCATCTCCAAAGATGTAGATCCACCAATAACAAACCAGATGAGGCCTTGAGGCCTTCTGCCTGGAGCAGAACCCTGAGCAGCGAACTCCAGAGGTGTCTCCCTAACCAAACCCTCCTGAGATGCTCTGACTTCTGCCAGTGCTCTGACAGTCCTAGGACATGACCTGGACTTACTCATGTTCAGGCTGCAGGTTGGGCAGTGCCACCATGATCATCTCATGCAGCTCAATGAGGAAGAGGTCGAGGTTGGTGTTGGACAAAGCCAAGGCCAGGTCCTTCACCTCTTTCACATTCAGCTGACCTTGGAACTCCTCAGGGACCAGGTAGAAGGGATCCTGCAAAGACCAAGCAGCTTCATCATCAAGGACATCCCAGCACACCCCACCCAGATGGCTCCAGAGGTCACATCTGGTGGAGGGAGAACCACAACCCTTCTTGGGTCCTTGATCCTCTTATCTGGGCCACCAGAGAGCTTCAAAGGCAGAAGCCAGGCTTGAAAGTACCCAGAGAAGTGAATTCTCATTTGACTCAGGGAAGGGATGAGAGGAGGACGTCGCAGTGCCACCTGGTTGTGATGTCCTATTTCCTTTCTCCTCTGGGCTGCCCAATCTCCTACCTCCTCCCCCCCTCCTTCATCTGCCTCACCTGGTTCATCTGCACCAACAGCATGGACCTGCGAGCTGCCAGGACCTTCCACAGAGACAAGATGTGCTTCAGCTGGGTGTTGGGCACCACCTGAGGAAGAGGGACAGAGAAGGACCTTGACTCCTGGAGGAGGACATGTTGGGCCACCAACACCTCCTAATGGCTGCACCTCAACTGTTCAGTTCAAACATCCAGGTTAACACATCTACAAACCATCACCAATGTCCCCCATGGAGGTGTCCCAGGCCATCTTCAGTGCCCAAGGTGTCCCCAGAGGTGGATATGGCATGAAGACCTGCCTACATCTAGCCAAGCTTTTGAACCCTCTCAGGTGTCCAGGATCTTTTTGCTCTGAGCAGGAGACCCCCAACCCCCCATGGACTTGGGGACCTTGGAGCATGAGAAGGTGGTGGAAGCCATGGGAGATGAAAAGCTTTGCCCAGAGAGGCAACAGGGTGATGAAGGCACGAAGGTCCTGCTTCCCACCCCAGCCCTTGTCCCTTGCCCACCGGCAGGTCCTGGAACTGCTTGGCATTGGCATCCATCCTCAGCTCCTGACGGACGTAGTTGGGCAGTGGCTGCTCTGGGTCACCACCTGTCGCAGCCAGGAACTCAGCAGCCACCTTCAAGGTGACCAAGGCCTTGGAGAGGGCATTGACCGAGCGAGCTTCTTCCATGATGCGCTTCTGCTGGTTGATGCTGAGCGGCTCCTGGCATGAGAACATCAATGCTGGGACTCAACGAGGGCTGGGAGCACCACAACATGATGTCCTGCCAGAGTCCTTGTCCCCCTGGATCAGGAGAACTGGGTCCTAGCAGGTCTCCAACCCTCTACTTGAGGTGGGCTTTGGGATGTTCCTGCATGGCAGCCTGGTCTCCAAGGCCCCATTGTGTCATGGGATGTGAGGGGAGACCTCAGGGTTGGATGGAGAAGACTAGTGGCTTCCTTCTTACCTGGGGCAGCTGGTCCTTGATTTTCATCTTGGTGTCCTGGAGGGTCCTCACATTGTTGAGGTCAACAGATGGAGCTGTCTGGAAAGCGTTTGAGACAGATGGTCATGAACTTGCCTGGGGTCACTTAACTGGGGCCAGCAGAGAAGCTCAGCTGGGCAGGTGTGGGTCCATGGGATGGCCCCAAAGGTCCTGCAGGAAGTGGTTGATGGCATCCTGAG
The DNA here is from genome assembly GCA_015227895.2 of Colaptes auratus. Lineage (NCBI taxonomy): Eukaryota > Metazoa > Chordata > Aves > Piciformes > Picidae > Colaptes > Colaptes auratus. Next base: position 1,367,085 of record JAAWVA010000030.1, on the reverse strand, counting down.
TCCCCTGTGGGGCTGTGGAGGTCAGGGGAGGTCCCTGATGGCTGGGGTAGGCATCCCCATGGAGGCATCTTGCCTCCCTAGCAAGATGATGGAGAATGTCCTCTTAGAAACCATTTTGAAGACCAAAAGGGTCCAGCATGGGCTGATCTCCACCTTTAGGAGAACATGGACACCTGCTGGTGCAGGACAGCCTGGTTCTGGTGTCCTCATGTTCCCCTTTCCCATCATGTCCAGGCTTTAGTTTCAAAGAATGGAGACCAACAGCCCAGCCAGAGATGTGCTCCACTAAGGTGGCTCAGAGTTGCACTTTGGACCCTCTTGAGGTTCTTGGAATAACTGCCAGCTCCTCAAAGAAACCAGGCAGACAGCTCCTTTCCAGAAGACAGGGATGGAGGTCCTCACCTTCCCTCTCTGGCCACCATTTCATGGCCAGAGAAGTGGGTTTCTGACTACAGAAGTCCTTCAAAACCCAAGGAGCAGAGACAGATGTAGAGCAGGCATCTGCCAATGATTTTGCTTGAGTCTGATGGCTCCAGAGGAAGCTGGAAACAGACCCCAAGGCCACTTCTGGCCAGGGACAACCCAACTTGGCCACTGCTGAGCTCACCTGGCTCTTGATGACGGGCTTCCCGCTGATGAAGCGTCGAACCACTTGGCGCTGCAGCAGCTGGAAGTCAAAGTAGGTCGTCTTGGTGCCGTCCTCCTCTATCTCATACTGCAGGTTGGCCAGGGCCATGGTCAGCAGGTCACTCTTGGTGATGGCCAACACGGAGGAAGGCTTCACTTCTTCTGCTGAGATGGACCTGGGAGGGAGAAGGTTGCTCTATGTGGTTGCAGCACCTCTCACCTCATCCTTCTCTGCCATCAAGAACCTGCTCTACTGAACACCAAGCCACCAAGACATTCCAACATCACCATCTGACCACCACAAGTCCCCTTCAGGTTGAACACCAGCTCTGATAACCTCTCCCGGTGAGGGGAAGAGGTGGACAAGACACCAGCTGAGCAGATGAGGACCTACCATTGCCTCTCCCTGGTGACCCGCGCAGCCGTGTCCACACAGCTGTTCTGCAGCTGAATGAGGAATGTGGTCACCAAGTGGCTGATGGAGAATTGGGTGGGGAGGAGGCTCAGGATGGTGGTGGTGCTGGTGTTGATCTCATGTGGCGAGAGGTCTGGCTTGACAGTGATGCCTGGAAGAGGGTGGGAAAGGTCTTCTCACTACGGATCCATGAGGAAGTTCTCCCTCTGTGGTGGTTGATAGGCTAAAACTACCATGATGCCCTGAGGGTGGCCACATACCTGAGCTGGGTGGGTTCATCTTGATGTTGCTCCAGACTTTCCGGATGGTCTCTATGGCTCTGCTGAATGCCCAGCGTTGGTCCTCTGTGGACACAGAGAGAGGAGAAAGGAGCCCCACCAAGGAGCCATCTCAGGTCTAAGGATGACTTCTGACAGACACAGCACTGCAGGTATCACATTGGGCTTCAGGACCATGTGTGACATCAGCAGACACCATGAGTCTCAATGGGCTGGCTCCACCACACAAACTACTGCAGCAGCTTCTCAGTGGAGCACCTGGGTACTGTCCAACACCCACATCCCAGCCATGGTGGCATCCCATAACGCACCTGAAAGTTCAGGTTGCTGCAGGAACTGCTGCACTGTGTAGTCTTCTCCTATGTGGCTGCTCTGGAAGAAGTGGATCAGGGCGTTCTGCAGGTGCAAGACGTCAGGCAGATGTTGGACATGTTGGATGTTCTCAAGCTGGAAGGCAATATCCAGAGTGACTCAAGAGACAAGGATCCCACCTGCAGGAGGACCTCATCTTGCTTGGATGCTCCAAAGAAACGTGGAGTGGGGTGGATAATAGTTGCCCCAGTGCCACATGGACACCGCCCAGACTGACTCTACCACGTTTTGGAGGGGAGATGTTCCCACAGCCAACCTTGGAAAGGAGCTCCAGCAGGATGGGGTAAGGATTTCCAGTGCCTCCTCCATCTTCCTGCAGCAGGAAATGCATCAGGGTCTGGATGGTCATCTTCTGTTCAAACCTCCACATGCAGGCCTGGTTGATCAACCCCTCAGTTGGGAGGTCTTGGAAAGGTGGTGTCTGGCCATAAGCTATTTTCAGGAGAAGGCTGGAGCCATGGGGACCTTCACTCATCCTCTGCTCCTTGACAGAATTCAGGAGCTGCTCCAGTTCCTGCAAGAATGACCCAATGGTCATGAGAGGCCACCCCTTGTCACCCAAGCAGCCCAAGGGGCATTCATGAGGTCTTAGGGTAAAGAAGAGCAACCAAGGCTCTGGAGAAGTTGAGAGCATGAGGAGAACTTGCCACCAAAGAGACAAGAACAGAACCACCCAAGGAGAAACCCACAGGTGGTGTTCTCCAAGGGGGATCTGAATTGGCTTCTAAAGCCTCCAAGAAGCCAATTCTCTGCAGGAGACCACACCGGGATGAAGTCCCAAGTCAAAACTGAGGGCACACATCTCTTCTCTTCCAGGTGGGAACACCCAGAGCTCAGCAGATGTGTCTGGACATGGACATAACCAGCAGCAAAGGTTGGTGTACCTGGAAGAAGGGCTGAGCCAGGGCTTTGAAGGACATCTCCCATTCTTCTCGGTCCCTTTTTTCAGGCAGGATGTTCAGGGCTACACTGCTCTCTGCAGAAGACACAAAGGACTCTGTGGAGCTCATGTTCTGACCAGAGCTTCCTTTGACTTCTTGACAGGGAGGAGTAAGAGGATGTAGAAAGAGGACCCAAGAGCAGAAGGGATCCCACAGATTGAGCCAACTGTCTCCCAAATTGCTTGTGCCCTCAAGCTGGCCTGGCCTAAGTGTTCAGGGTCCTCATGGTCCTGCTGGTGACCTCCTAGAACTTCCCAGCAGCTCTCTACCTCTTTGGTCACCATTCTCTACCTGCTGGGTTGTCTTTTCACTAGTTGCCCAAGGTGGGGACTGTCCTAGTGTTACACTTTGAAGGTGGACCTTTAGCCTGGTTCCTAACTGCAGAGACTTAGAGTGAAACAAAGGTAAATGAATCCCCATTGGGTAGGGAATAATAACAACTGCTAGGTGCAGATCCTTGCAGGCGTTTGTTGAGCAGCTTCTGCTGCTTGCACACAGAGCTCCTCCTTTCCTCCTTACAATACAATACAATACAATACACCAGGTTGGAAGAGACCTTCAAGATCATCACGTCCAACCCATCAACCAATCCAACCCACCTAAAATACAATACAGTACCATACAGTACAATACAGTACAAAAGAGTACAATACAGTACAATACAGTACTGTGGCTCCTGCTTGCAGCTCCTCTCTCTCCCATGGCCTCACCAGGACAATCACTGCTTTGACTGCTGAGGTACTGGGAAGGAGGGAGGGAGTGGGGGAGGAGGTGAAAGGTTCCCCTGGGCCATCCAGGGGGGTCTGGGATTTTCTGTGTAGTATAACTTGTATAACTTGTAACTCTATATAACATTGTATCTCTGCTGTGTTTTATACATATCCATTGCATTTCATACTTCTAGACTTTGGGTTGCTTGTAAATAGAGCTTCAGCTGCTTCCAACCCAGCTGAGCTGCTCTGGTGATTGATCCCAGGGCTAGGTCCCAAAATGCATTGGGGGTAATTTAAACCCACCACACCTAGGAAGGAGGATGCCATGAGGCTGCTCTTGGGTAAGACCCAACCACCACGAGCGTGCTGGTATCACAGTATCACAGTATAGCCAAGGTTGGAAGAGACCTCAAAGATCACCAAGTCCAACCTGTCACCACAGACCCCAGGACTAGACCATGGCACCAAGTGCCACGACCAATCCCCTCTTGAACACCTCCAGGGATGGTGACTCCACCACCTCCCCGGGCAGCACATTCCAATGACGAATGACTTTCTCAAGTGAAGAACTTCCTCCTCACCTCCAGCCTAAACTTCCCCTGCTGCAGCTTGAGACTGTGTCCCCTTGTTCTGGTGATGGTTGCTAGAGAGAAGAGGCCAACCCCTTCCTGGCTACAACCACCCTTCAGGTAGTTGTAGAGAGCAATGAGGTCTCCCCTGAGCCTCCTCTTCTCCAGGCTAAACAATCCCAGCTCCCTCAGCCTCTCCTCATAGGGCCTGTGCTCAAGGCCTCTCCCCAGCCTTGTTGCCCTTCTCTGGACACATTCAAGTGTCTCGATGTCCTTCCAAAACTGAGGGTGCCAGAACTGGACACAGGACTTAAGGTGTGACCTAACCAAAGCAGAGTACAGGGGCACAATGACTTCCCTGCTCCTGCTGGCCACACTATTCTTGATGCAGGCCAGGATGCCATTGGCCTTCTTGGCCACCTGGGCACACTGCCAGCTCACGTTTAGGCAGCTGTCAATCAGCACCCCAGGCCCTCTCTGTTTGGCAGCTCTCCAGCCACTCTGACCCCAGCCTGTAGCACTGCCTGGGGTTGCTGTGGCCAAAGTGCAGCACCTGGCACTTGGATTTGTTGAATGCCATCCTGTTGGGCTCTGCCCATCTGCCCAGTCGGTCGAGGTCCCTCTGCAGAGCCCTTCCACCCTCTAACTGACCAACATCTGCTCCCAACTTGGTGTCATCTGCAAACTTGCTGATGACTGACTCAATCCCCTCATCAAGATCATCAATGAAAATGTTAAAGAGCATGGGGCCCAGCACTGATCCCTGGGGCACACCACTGGTGACTGGCCTCCAGCTGGATGTGCCACCATTCACCACCACTCTCTGGGCTCAGCCTCCAGCCAGTTCCTAACCCAGCAAAAAGTGTTGCTGTCCAAGCCAGGGGCTGACAGCTTAGTCAGGAATTTGCTGTGGGGGACGGTGTCAAAGGCCTAGGTGACCTCCTAGATCTTCCCAGCATCTCCCTACCTGTTGGGTCATTATTCTCTACCTGCTGTCTTCTCACCAGTTTCCCAGGATGGAGACTGGGACAGGAGGAGGAAGGAGGAAGCCATGACACTGGTCTTGGTTAAAAGCCAACCGTCATGAACCTGCTTGTTCTTCCCAGAGGATCTCCCTACCTGCTGGCTTGTGCTTGCTGAGGTGCTGCAGAAAGAGGTGGACAATCAACACAGTATCCTCTGTGTTCCTGCTGAGAGCTTCTGCCAGGCACTCCATGTCCTTCTGAAGGTGGCCCCAGAAGAAGGCTTCCACATCCTCTGGTTTCTCCTTCATCAGGTCTAGAACTGCCTGGAAGATGTGACAGGCTCCACCATGAAGCTCTCCAGAATGCCTCCCTCCGAGCAAGGCTGAAGTCTCCCCATGGCCTGGTGTTGGTTGCTCACCTGTCTGTCAGTGGAGGTCCCCAGCAGAAGGGTGGAGTGGAGCAGAGCTCGTGCGAGCCCGACAGAGGCAGGTGACAGGGACCTCTCCAGATCATTTCTCCTCGTGCTGGGGCTCGCCAGGATGTAGCCCTTCTCTGTCTGATCTCCAGTGCTGCAGACAGAAGGAGCCATCACCCACCGCCTCTTTGGCTAGGCCCCACGGGACATAGAGACCTTTGCTTGGGCCAGCCTCAGGTCCTCTACTGGAGGGTTGGGTGAATGGGTGAAGACCTCTGGGGCAGTTGACTTACATCATCTTCTCCTCAAAGCCTTCTGCAGGATTGTGCCTGATTCCCCCAACAGCAGCTCCACACTTGCATCGCTTCACTTCCGTAGGACGCCCACACTGCAGGTGGACATGAGAAGGTGGAGTGAGAGAGAAGCTTGGATGCCCAGCCAGGTGCTGGAGGCACCCAGCAAAAGCTGAGGGCACCTAAGGAGTTTCCACATCCTCCACTTAGCTTTCTGTGCTGGAAGAGGCATTAACAAACAGGCTGAAGCTGTTTGGCCACTGCCCTCTCTCCTCCCTCCCCCATGCAGGGTCCAGGGTACCCTGGAGGAGCCAACAGGCAGGTGCTGCTCAGGCTGCCTGGGGGAGTACAACCTGAGCCCTGATATCTATTAAATCATGCTCAGATTTTATCATATTTCTGACTTATAATTTTGATCATCAACTACAACACTTCCTACGTGGGGTCACTGTAATGGCTAATGAGAAACCAGGAGGAGATGGAAACATCTCCAGACCAACCAGGTCCTTCCTACAGCCAGCAGCATGTGGGTAGGCATCAGCTTGGGGTTGAGACTAACCAAACCTGCTGCCATGAAGGGACAAAAATGCCAGCTCCATTTAGGTCAGGGCCTCACTGGGAGAAGACCCAAATGGCTTGGAGAAGAACCTACTTGTTTGGAGAAGAACCTACCTAGCTTGGAGGATGACCCAGCTGGCTTGGAGAAAAACTCAGCTGGCTTGAAGGAGAACCCAAGTGGCTTGGAGGAGAACCCAACTAGTTTAGAGGAGAACCCAAGTGGCTTTTAAGACCTGCAGCTGCTCTTGTACCTGAAGGACCCTCTGGGAGTCAAAAGAAGACCTGAGCAGCTCATCCCAAGATTGGTGGAGATTGCAGAGATGCAATAAGAAGCAAGAGACAGAGCTACAAAGCTCCCCCCGCCAGAGACACTTACCTTGGTGACAACCCAGAAGGAGCCGCACTGACAAGCTAGGTGTGCAAGAGGACATGGTTAGTCAGTCATCTCCCACCACTGCCTCCAGGATGGGAACGTGGCCAGAAGCTCACCAAGAAGGTGCCAGGCCTGACGCCCACCTCCTGCCTTCCAGCCCCACCATGTGCCTCCCACAGACCAAAGGAACCCAAAGTTGCTCCAGCAAGGTGGAGATCATGAAGGACTCAGCTGAAGGGGAGAGATGGCCCTCAGAAGTCTTTCATCCCTTCCTTCCATCCCCTGCTCCATCTCAAGTAGCTTCTGGTGGATCCTCAGTATGCACCAGAGCAAGGAGGTCCCCCAGTACTTACTCCAGATCTTGTCTGTAGCACCAGTTTTCCAGTTCTTCTCATCAAAGAGAAGGTCTTCAGGCATGGTGGGGAGGTAGGACCCCTTGGAAACGAAAGTGAGAGGTGGAGTAACCATCTGCCAAGCTCTTTCCTACCTAGCTGAGGAACAATTCTGCTTCTCAAGCAATCAGAGGGAAGAAGAGTTCTCCTTAATGGCCACTGTCATCTACGAGAAACTTCTGGTGAAGGAATGAGGACCAAGTGAGGTTCATCAGACTGGGAGATGTGAGGCTGGAGTGACCAGGCATGAGCAAAGTCTCCCAGAGAACCAATTATTGATGAGTTTTGACTGTGGGCCTCAACTTGCCATGGGCCAGAAGTTGCCTTGATGGAAAGGGAGAAGACCTAGAGGTGGCTGATGTCTCCATTCCAAGAGAAGCAGCAGGACCTCCTGGTTGGCTCCACAAATAACAGGAGCAAGTCCTGCATGGACAGGCCCCTGGGGAAGTCCAGCTCAGGAATGAGCATCTCCACCACCATCTGAGTGGTGAAAGACCTTTGGTAGAAGAAGGCTGCTCAAACTGGACTTGAAACAACCTAATCTCCACCAACTAAACTCTACTAGGCCCCCAGCTCCCCTTGAGCAGAGAGATGGACACCTCCCAACGACCATCCAACCCATCCCCATTTGAAGTAGAACAGGATGGAAGATCACAGTTGCTTCCCAGCTCAAGGAAGGAGAGGAACATCAACCTACAAAGCAATGAGCTGACCAGCACACAACCTGTCTGCTGGGACTCGTTGGGCCAGAACAGTGGCCTGGGGAGACCTGTGTCCCTCAACCTCATAACTCACCTTCACCATGTCAGGCTCAAAGCAGATGTTCTTCAGGAGGTGAGTGATGGGGCTGGAGGACAAGGCCAGGGTGAGTGCGGTGTGGAAGACCACCTCCAGCAGGCCTGGGTCTTCTTTGTCACCCAGAGCATCCATGATCTTCTTCAGTTTGTCTTCCAGCAGCTCCTCTGGGACTGGTGGCAGCTGGAGGATGTTCTCCATTTGTCTCATGACAGCCTAGAGAAGTTGAACCAGACACAAGGGAAGGCAACCAACAAGTGAAGTCCCCAGGAAGGCTCTTCTGACTTTACCATTGAGGTTCAGGGGCCATGAGAATCCTCATTTGTGTCTCCTGGCAGCAGGGAGCCCCCACAGCTTTTCACCAACAGATGGAGACCTCCTGCTTCCAGGAAGGTGCAGGCCAACAAATGGTTCCAGAGCAACCAACAGTCCCAGACCAACCAACTGCTCCAGACCAAGCAGTGGTTCCAAACCAAGCAACGCTCCCAAATCCCCCAATGCTCTCAGATCAATGAATGGTTCCAGATTGGCCAAGGGTTCCAGGCCAACCCCCAAGGAATCCTCCACAGATACTCACTGCCAAGCTCTGGTTTTCTGGGGACTCTTTGTTCTTCAGCAGGGTTTGCACTCTGTCCAGCACCGAGAACATCAGCATGGTGTTCGACCAGGCACTTCTGTCCTGAAAGCCACAGAGGGACATTGTCTCCCTCATGCACAAGTGAAAGGGCACAAAGAGGAGGCTGGCATCACCCTTTGAGGACCCACCTCAGCTCTTCTTTAGCTCAACCCACCTCATGACAACTCACCTGGGAAATGTCCACCCCTTGGGGTAAAATCCACTTCTCCACCTGAAGGATCTTCCACATGGAGGTGAGTCCACAGATGTCATAGAGGTTTCTGATGAGGAACACCTGAGGCCACGGGGTTGGAGCCTTAGCAACCAGCTCCTTCATGGCGTCCACCAGGTCTTGGTCCTTCTGCTTCTCCTGGGCAGAGGGTGAGCTGGGATCTGCAGTGGGGTAGGAGGTTTCTCAGGCCCCACAGGTGGCACCTCACAGGTGTCCTTCACCAACAGCTTTTAAGGCTGCAGGAGGACCATATTGGGTTTGGCTGAGCTGGAGTTAATTCTCCTCACAGCAGCCTTCTAGTGCTGTGTTTTGCAGCAGCAGTTGGTAACACAGCAGTGCTTTGGCTACTGCTGAATAAGTCTCCAGGCTGTGTCCTTTCAACATTTCCCTGCCCCAAGAGTACACTGAGGGGTGGGCAAGATCTTGGGAGGGGACAAGGCTGAACCAGCTGACCCAGACTGGCCAAAGGGGTGTTCCATGCCATGTGAGGTCAGCTCAGATATGAGAATGAAGTGAAAGAAGGAAGGGGGGGATTGGTCCATGGTGTTTATCCTCCTAAGGAACCACCAAGCTTGGAGAGCCCTGCTGCCTGAGACCGACCATGGTCCTGCTGATGGGCAGCAGAGACCAACATCTCTCTCTCTCTCTGCTTTCACTTCCACACAGCCTGTTGCCTTTGCTCATTATTGTTATTAAATTGCTTCTATCTTATTCCTGGCTTTTGTTATATTATTTCTCCTCTCCTCTGTCCATTTAAGAGGGGGAGTGATAGAGCAGCTTTGATGGGCATCTGGCCTCCAGGCCAGGGCCAAACCACCACAAGAACCTAGGTTGTAGTAGTACCTAGGTTGCAGCAGTCTATAGTACAACATAGACTGTAGTATGACCTAGGCTGTAATAGGACCTGGGTTGTAGTAGGATCTAGGTTGCAGTAGGACCTAGGATGCAGCAGGCTGTAATAGGATCTAGCCTGCAGTAGGATCTAGACTGTAGAAGGGCCTAGGCTGAAGCAGAACCTAGGTTGTAGTAGGACCTAGGTTGTAGCAGGACTTCAAAGACTCCAGTTCTCCACAGCCTCCCTGAGGACTTGGAGACCATCAATCTGGAGACCAAGGAGCTGGGAAGTTTCTCCAACCCAAATTCCATTTTCATGGAAATTCCTTTTTTTTGTTCTAGCAGAACCCCACCAGGTTGAACCTTTTTTTTTTGGTGGGACTTGCCCAAGACCTTCTGGTGTGAGCCCAGGCTGAAGGACTCACCGGAGAGCAGCTGCCTGCCCAGTGTGGTGGCCACGTGGCTGATGGAGAGGCGCAGTTGGGCGATGGACTGGAGGGTGTTAATCCTGGAGACCTCGGCTTGGCAGGAGGTGGAGAGGTCCATGGTGGAGAGGCAGCTCTGGGCAAGCTCTCTGACACCTTCTTCATCAGAAGGATGCATAAAATCCTGTTCAAAGAGGCAGCTTTAAGAGCCTGAAGGTGGGTTCTGACCTTGGATCACAGGATCACAGTGTATCAGAGGCTGGAAGGGACCTCCAGAGATCATCCAGGCCAACCCCCCTGCCAAAGCAGGATCACTTAGGGTAGTCTGCACAGGAATGCATCCAGGTAGGTCTTGAAAGTCTCCAGAGAAGGAAACTCCACAACCTCCCATGGCAGCTTGCTCCAGGGCTCTGGCACCTTCACTGTAAAGAAGTTTCTCCTCATGTTGAGCTGAAACCTTCTCTGTTCAAGTTTGAACCTGTTGTTCCTTGGCTTCTTGCTGTGCACCCCCCAAAAGAGCTTGGCCCCCTCCCCTGGCCCCCAGCTCTCAGCTGTTGATAGACATTGATCAGATCCCTCTCAGCCTTCTTCTCTCCAGACTAAACAGCCCCAGAGCTCTCAGTCTCTCTACAGAGGGGAGATGCTCAAGTCTCCAAATCCTCCCTTGGACTCTCTCCAGCAGTTCTCTCTCTTGATCTGGGGAGCCCAGAACTGGACACAGGATTCCAGGTGTGGTCTCAGCAGGGCAGAGTAAAGAGGTAGAAGAACATGCCTAGCCCTGCTGGTCACCCTTCTTGGTGCATCCCATTTGCTCTCTTGCCCACAAAGACACATTGTTGTCCCATGCAGAACTTAGTTTCATAGTTTCATAGTTTCAGTTAGGGTTGGAAGGGAACACAAGGATCATCTAGTTCCAACCCCCCCTGCCCTGGGCAGGGACACTCTATCCTAGATCAGGCTGGACAGAGCCTTGTCCAGCCTGGGCTTAAACACCTCAAGGGACGGGGCCTCAACCACCTCCCTGGACAACCCATTCCAGGCCTTCACCACTCTCACGGTGAAGAACTTCTTCCTCACATCTAGCCTGAATCTCCCCACCTCCAGCTTCATCCCATTCCCCCTAGTCCTATCACTCCCTGATAGTCTGAAAAGTCCCTCCCCAGCCTTCTTGTAGGCCCCCCTTCAGATACTGGAAGGCCACAATGAGGTCACCTGGGAGCCTTCTCTTCTCCAGACTGAACAGCCCCAACTCCTTCAGTCTGTCCTCATAGGAGAGGTGCTCCAGCCCTCTGCTCATCCTCGTGGCCCTTCTCTGGACACGCTCCAACACCTCCAGATCCCTCTTGGAATAGGGGCTCCAGAACTGGAGGCAGTACTCCAGGTGGGGTCTCACCAGAGCTGAGTAGAGGGGGAGAATCACCTCCCTTGACCTGCTGGCCACACTTCTCCTGATGCAGCCCAGGATCTGATTGGCTTTCCGGGCTGCAAGTGCACACTGAGAGCTCATGTTGAGCTTCTCGTCCACCAGCACCCCAAGGTCTTTCTCTGTGGAGCTGCTCTCCAGCAGGGCAGCCTCTAACCTGTCCTACTGCCTGCTCTTACTCCTCCCCAGGTGCAGGGCCCTGCACTTGGTCTTATTGACCTTCATGAGATTTGCCTGCAGCCAGCTCTCAGCCTGTCCAGGTCACACTGGATGGCAGCACAGCATGAGGGGTGTCAGCCAACCCCCCCAGTTTTGTATCATCAGGAACTTGCTGAGGGGACTCTCAATCTCCTCATCCAGGTCGTTGCTAAAGATATTGAATACAGCTGGGCCCAGTACTGATCCCTGGGGAGCACCACTGGCCACAGGCCTCCAAGTTGACTCTGTGCCACTGATGACAACCCTCTGACCTCTGCTCTCAGCCAGTTTTCAATCCACCTCCCAGGCCAGCTGTCTGTGCCACATCTCCAGAGCTTTTGTACGAGGATGTTATGGGAGACAGCAACAAAAGCTTTGCTGAAGTCAAGATCTGTGACATCCTCTGCTCTTCCCTCATCAGCCAGCTGGGCACCATTTCACAGAAGGCTATCAGATTGGTCAGAGAGGATCTCCCCTTGGTGAATCCATGGTGGCTACTCCTGACAACCTTCTTGTCTTTCATGTGGTTAGAGATGACCTTGTTGCTCCTTCTTCCTTGTGTCTTCTCATCTTCAAGGTGAGGCCTTCCTTAGGATTAAGAGGTTTTAGTTGGGCTGGGGGCTCCAAGTGATGATGTCTGTTGGGATTCCCATGAAGTTCAGTAGGAACCTAATGAAGGTTCATTCAGACCCTCATGAAGCTCAGCCAGGGAAAGTGGAGAGTCCTGCATCTGGGGAGGAGCAACCCCATGGACCAGCACAAGTGAGAGGTTGACCTTCTGGGAAGTAGATCCATGGAGAAGGACCTGGGAGTGCTGCCAGTTCACCATGAACTGAAAACATGGCCAAGAAGGCAAATGGTCTCCTGAGGGGCGTGGAGAAGTGGACAGAACATGAGTGAAGGTCTGCTGCCCTTCTGCCCTGCCCAAGTGAGGACACAGCTGGAGTGAAGGGACCAGTTCAGGCCTCCTCAGTTCAAGAGGGACAAGGAGCTACTGGGGAGGGTCTCTGAAGGTGATGAGGGGACTGGAGCATCTCTGGGGGTGCTGGTGGGGATGAGGCTGGAAAAGAGCAGCCTGAGAGGGACCTTCTCAAGGCTCAGCAACATCTAAAGGTCCATGAATGGGGCCAGACTCTTCTCAGTGGTGGCCAGGGACAGGACAAAAGGCAACTGGCACAAGCTGGAACTCAGGAAGTTCCATCAGGAGAAACTTCTGGGCTTTGAGGAGATCAGAGCCTTGGAGCAGGCTGCCCAGAAAGGTTGTGAAGTCTCCTTCTCCAGAGAGATTCCAAACCCACCTGCTCTAGATGGCCCTGCTTCGGCAAGGAGGTTGGACTGGGTGATCTCCAGAGGTCTCTTCCAACCCAGCCATGCTGGGATTTGGGCACTCACCTCCAGACAGTGGATCACCATGAAGTAGAAATGGTCTCTGCTACTTTGGTTGGACATCTTCTCCTCCATCTGGGACAGGTACTCTTCCAAGTGAACCTTGACGCTGTTGAACCTAGGGCAGAAGAAAGAGAGAAGCATCAGCACACAGGTCACCAAGGGGGTTCAGCAGCAGGGTTTGGGGGCAAGCTGGAGACTGACCTGCATCTCAGCAGCAGCTTCAGGAGAGAGGACTGGATGGTGGGACTGGTGTCCATGCATTCCTCGAAGGGTGACAGCTCACTCTTGGGCTTGTAGACTGAGAAGGAAGGATGAGCTGGGTCAGCTGACCTCCAAGGGCATGAGGTCAGAGCTGGGTGGGGTAGGACCAATCTCTCCTACCTCTTTTCCCTGCTTGCTGCTCAGGATTGGGTTTGCAAGCCACAAACTGGATCAACCGTTGGATGATCTGGGCTGATGGAGCTGCTTGGTCTCCCAAGAAGTAGACAGTGAGGAACTCCAGGAAGAAGGAATTGCACTTCCTCCGGAACTTGTTGTGACAGGCAACGGCTTCCCTGGAAGCCAGAAGGAAACCAAGACCCATGGTCAACATCCAACCAAGGAAAGGTCATCCCTGCCATGCTTTCACAGTATCACAGTATCACAGTATAACCAAGGTTGGAAGAGACCCCAAGGATCATCAAGTCCAACCTGTCCCAACAGACCTCACAACTAGACCATGGCACAAGTGCCACATCCAATCTCCCCTTGAACACCTCCAGGGACGGCGACTCCACCACCTCCCTGGGCAGCCCATTCCAATGACGAATGACTCGCTCAGTGAAGAACTTCCTCCTCACCTCGAGTCTAAACCTCCCCTGGCACAGCTTGAGACTGTGTCCCCTTGTTCTGGTGCTGGTTGCCTGGGAGAAGAGATGAACCCCCTCCTGTCTACAACCACCTTTCAGGTAGTTGTAGAGGGCAATGAGGTCACCTCTGATCCTTCTCTTCTCCAGGCTAAACAACCCCAGCTCCCTCAGCCTCTCCTCATAGGGCTTGTGCTCAAGGCCTCTCACCAGCCTTGTTGCCCTTTTCTGGACACGTTCAAGTATCTCGATGTCCTTCTTAAACTGAGGGGCCCAGAACTGGACACAGTACTCAAGGTGTGGCCTAACCAATGCAGAGTACAGGGGCAGAATGACCTCCCTGCTCCTGCTGGCCACACTATTCCCAATACAGGCCAGGATGCCATTGGCCTTCTTGGCCACCTGGGCACACTGTTGGCTCATGTTTAGGTGGGTGTCAGTCAGCACCCCCAGGTCCCTCTCTGTTTGGCAGCTCTCCAGCCACTCTGACCCCAGCCTGTAGCTCTGCATGGGGTTGCCGTGGCCAAAGTGCAGCACCCGGCACTTGGACTTATTAAATGCCATCCCATTGGACTCTGCCCATCTGTCCAGTCGGTCGAGGTCCCTCTGCAGAGCCTTTCTACCCTCTAACTGACTAACATCTGTTCCCAACTTGGTGTCATCTGCAAACTTGCTGATGACTGACTCTGAAGGACCCAAATCAAGGAGATGAGATGGTTGTTGGTTGAGGCAGCTTCATCTTCTGTGAGACCCCCACCTGGAGAACTATGTCCAGCTCTGGGGTTTGCAACATAAGGACATGGACTTGTTGGAGTAGGTCCAAAGGAGGCCATGAAGATGATCAAGGGGCTGAAACACCTCCCCTGTGTGGACAGGCTAGGAGAGCTGGGCTTGTTCAGCCTGCAGAAGGCTCTGAGGGGACCTTCAATGGTCTACCAGTACTTAAAGGGACCTTCAGGAAAATGAGGACCCTTCAGGAAGGATGAGGAGGGACCTTCATCAGGAAGTGTAGTGATAGGACAAGGGGTAACAGTGTTAGGTTGAAAGAGGAGAGCTTTAGGTTAGATAAGAAGTTCTTCACCATAGTGGTGGTGAGACACTGGCCCAGCTTGCCCGGAAAGGTGGTGGAAGCCTCATCCCTGGAGCCATTCAAGGTCAGGCTGGATGCGGCTTTGAGCAACCTGCTCCAGCTGAAGGCTGACTGAGCCCATGGCTGGCAGCCAACTCTTGATGTTCTCCCTTCCAGCCCAGACCCAATGCTCAATATGAAGACACTGGAGACAGGTCAGATATTGGCCAACACCAAGGCACCTCGTGGCTTCGGAAGCCGTGGGTGTGTAGTCCTCTGGGAAGTGCTCCTTGCAGATCTTGCACTGCTGGTTGGGCCACTCCAGGATGCAGGGGGTGCAGAAGATGTGGCCGCAGGGCAGCTCTGCCGGCTCCGTGATCTCCCGCAGGCAGCTCTTGCAGTCCTTCACCCCCTTCCTGAGGGACACCACCGAGAGAAGAAGTTGATTTGAGGAGGAGCACGAGGTTGGGTCCTGCCTGATGTACACCCTGGGGTGGGGGGTGAAGCTGGCTGGATATTTTTGCTCAGCCTGCTGAGCAGAGAACCACAGCAAGCACTTCAAGAACCAGCAGCTTCTAAGCTGCCTGAGGACCATCCCACCCTGGTTGTGTGGTGAGGATGGCTGGGTGAAGGGGGTGGAGAACCTGAGTGCTCAGAGGAGCTGGTTTCTGGGGCACCACACCTGAGAGAAGTTACTCCAGAGATGAGGCAGCCATCACCTCCAAGAGAGGTTCTCACCACTTCAAAACCCAGCAGCTTCTAAGCTTGGTTGTGTGGTGAAGATGGTTGGGTGAAGGGCATGGAGAACCTGGGTGCTCCACACCTAAGAAAAGGTCCTCCAGAGATGGTCCAGCCATCACCTCCAAGACAGGTTCTCACCCCTTGACCCAATGAGGTTCACCCCCACCCTTAACAAATGTTGCATGGATAAAGGAAGACCTCAAAGTCAACTCTTTCCAGGTTGGACTTACACCAGGTAGACAACATCAGCGCTCTTGTTGCATTGCTTCAGCACTTTGGTCACCAAATCAAAGGTCTTCTCCGGCTCAAATCTTGGCATTTTGTGGAGCAGCTGGGAAAGCCAAACACATGGGGCAAGCTCAGCAGAAACATCTCCACACTCCATGGAGGACACCATTAGGGGATGCCAGTGCTGCAGGGACATGGGGCGAGAGCAGAACTCAGCAGATCCCTGCTGGGATGTCTCTGTGTGGACCTCTGAGGGTAAGAGACCTGGGTCAAGCCTTTAAAGCCCTCAAAGAAGCCTCCCTTGATTCCAAATACCCCCTTTGGGTCCTGAATCCAAAGTGCTTCTCCCTTGGATGGGGTGTCCAACCCTTTCCCACCTCCCTACAGCTGGGACCAGAGGTCTCCCGGATGAGAAGAGCCCTCCCAAGCTTCACAGCCAGCAGCTGCCCCAGGACCTACATTCCAGAGGAAGATGAACTGCTTCACCACGAGCTTCAGGAGCTTCTCCTCTATCTGCGTCTCATTGTGCAGCAGATGATCAAGCAACATGTAGACAATGTTGGTGCAGGTCCAATCATGCCTATAAATCACACCCCAGAGGGTCCCACTTAGGTTGGACTTCCAAGATCTCTTGAGGTTCCCTTCCCACTGGTACATCTGTGACCATCCCAGGTAGCCTGTAGCCACTTGAGGACTTGATGACCTTTATAGGTCCCTTTCAACCCAAACCACTCTGAGTCTATGACCCAAGACCTTCTGAGATGGCATCAGAGGGAAGAAAACATGGCATGGTCTTCTCTCATTTCACCAACTCTTGGGTCAAACTGAAACCACCAGCCCATTTCTGGTGGAGAGTGTCTATGGAGAGACCTCCTTGACCCACCCCAGAAAACATTTTGGCACCATCAAGCATGAAACGAAGTTGCACCAGAACTAAGCAACTGGATCATGGAGAAACACCCACCACAGGGTTTTGGGTTTTGTGGAGCCACTTTGCCACTCATCTTGTGCATAAGTGAGTGGACAGTTGGAGGAGTTATGAATCCAGAAGAAGGTGACATCCCTTAAGCCCTCAAGAAGTTTCCTCACACAACTGTCAACAGAGGAGTGACTCAACTTACAACACAGTCTCCAGGAGCTGCTGCTGCTTCTGGTGCAAGTGAAGCTGGTGGTTGTGCAGACTGACCCATTCCACCCAGGGCTTGATGGACTTGACACTTTTGAGCCAGGCTACACAAGCATCAAAGGGCAAAAGTCTATCTTGAGTGGGCTGCAGCTTCCTCAGGAGAATGTTCAAGGCATCAAGAGTGACAAACTGGAACGAGATTGGCAAAAGAGCCCAGGTCAAGGTCTGCCCACACTGCTGGGTGGCACAGAGGGAGGAGATACCAGAAGGACAGGGCAAGGGGTGATGGTTTTGGAACTAAAAGATGGAGATTCAGAACTATGGAAGATATTCTTCACAATGAGGAGGTTCAAAGCAACAGAGATGTGGTGCTGAGGGACATGTTTTGGTGGTGATCTGGCAGTGGTGGGTCAACAGTTGGCCTTGATGATCTGAAAGGTCTCTTCCAACCAAAACCATTCCATGATTCTAAGACAGACATGGACCTGTTGGAGCACATCCAGAGGAGAAGCACAAAAATGATCAGAGATTGAATCCCCTCTGCTCTGAAGCCAGGCTGAGACAGTTGGGGTTGTCCAGCCTGGAGAAGAGAAGGCTTCTGGTGACCTCTCAGTGCTTAAAGTGGGCAAGCAGAAGACTGAGAGAAACCTTCAACCAAGCTGTGTAGGGACAGGACAAGGGACAATGGGAAGAGAGGGTACTGAGGTCAGACACAAGGAGGAAACAGTTCATGGGAAGGTGGTGAGACCTGGCCCAGGTTGGCCAGAGAGGTGGGAGATGCCCCATCCTGGGACCATGGCAGGTCAGGTTGGTTTGGGCTCTGGGCAACCAGCTGTGGTCCATGCTGACTGCAAGGAGGTTGGAGCAGATGGAAGGTCCCCTCCCACCCAAACCATTCCATGACTGTGGGTAGATGAGCACAGGCAAGGCCAAGCTGGAAAGAAATGGACTCTGAAAACCAGGAAGGGCTTGGATGAGTCTAAGCATGCCTTGGAGAAAGAATCGTGGAGTCGGTGTGGTTGAATGTGACCTCCAAGATGATCAAGTCCAATCACTGACCCGCCACTGCCAGGTCACCATCAAACCATGTTCCTCAGCACCCCGTCTCCATGGCTTTGCATCCCTGCCAGGGTTGGGGACCAGGATGGGGACTCCACCACTGCCCTGGGAATCCTGGGCCAACCCTTTGGGTGAGGACATTTCTCCTCATGTCCAACCTAAACCTCCCCTGGAGCAACTTGAGACTGTTTCGTGTTGTCCTATCTCTTGTTCCTTTGGAAAAGACATCATCTCCCACCTGGCTTCAACCTCCTTTCAGGGAGCTGTAGAGAGCCAGGTGGTCTCCCTCCAGCCTCCTTTTCTCCAGGCTGGACATCCCCAGGTGCCTCCACCGCTCAAGAAGAATCATGGAGTCACTGTGTGGGGTTCTCTTCAAGCCTTGACTTGCTGCTCTAAGCAAAAAGCATTGCAGGAGGGGTGTGGACATCTCCATGTGGCTGTGACAAGATGAGGAGCTGGAGCACAAGCCACCCACCTCTAGGGTCAAAGTGTCTAAGGGGATGTCAACATGACCCCCCCAGAGTGACACCATCACAAGGATGTCACACTAATGCCACAGTCTGTCATGAAACCGTTGAGGCTGTGAAGACCATCAAGATCCAAAGCCCTAGGAGAAGATTTAGAAGACAAACCCAACCCTCTGCTCACCATTTCTGGTGGGTCCTTCTCATACATGGCCTGCAGCTCACTCACAACAGTGTCATTGCCCTTGGCTATGTCAACGAACAGCTGGTAGTCATCTTGGAGGTAGAAGTGCTCCATGTGAAGCCAGATTGGAGAGAAGTCCATCTCTCCCTTGCCCAGGGAGGAGCAGAGTTGGCCAGCATTAGCCAAGAAGACTTTGGAGAGGATCTGAAACAAAGAAAGTATCATTCCTGCTCACAGCAAAGCCAAGAGGACTATGCTGGCACACTCAGCCCCGCTGTGGTGTCCACCACATGATGCTTCCTCACCAAGAAATGGTGAATCAAGACTGAATGTTCATAGCAGTGAAGGTGTAACCCCAGAAGGTTGATCAAAACATCAGATCTGGACAGGAAGGGTAGGACTAGGGTCAACTGGCCAGGGTCTATTGAAGATGATGCTCTAGCCAAGCCTACTCACCTCGTAGACAGCCAGGTCCTGCCCAGGAAAAGCCATCCTGAGGAAGTCGTTGGTGTAGCAGCGCAGGACCTCTGGGTTGCTGCCACCTGGCATCAAGTTGCTCTTGATGAAGCTTTGGAAGAACCTGGCCACGTCCTCTGTTGGCTTCTGGGGTTGACCTAGAAAGGACAAGGAGGAGGGCTATGGCCACTTAGGAGCAAATGGTCCTCCTTAAGATTGAGTTGGACATGTGGCCAAGTGCAAGCCATGGGTGAAGGGGATTGATGCCTCCAGTGGAAGAGGAAGCATGAGGCAGAAGAGATGAACAAGGACGTTCTGGGACAGCCGAGTGAACGCCGTGGTTCCTCTTCCTAACTGGACGTGGATTTGGGGCAGCTCTGCTGGGACAAAGCTCCCTCTGGAGAGTCTTGATGTTACCTTTCACGTGATAGACCTTCTCCCACACGTCATCCAGGTAGGCCTTCACAACCCAACTGAATGGGAACTGGCAGGAGAGGGAGACGTTGGGGTCTTTGGTCATTGACAGCACGGAGATCTTTGCGTCTAATCTCCTGGAAGTCAACAGAAAGAAGTTTTAAATTGTGCAGCAGACCACAGGTGTCCAGAGGTGGACCACCTCTAAGAAGCTCCCAGGTCCCACTGATGTCTTTAAAGGAGGTCAGAAGCCTGGGGGGAAAAAATGTAGTTGGGAAGTGAGGGAAAACTTGGTAGGAGAAGGGAAGGACCTAATTTGGCCAAACATCTTAAAGCAACAGAGAAGTTCTGGTGCCGGCAGGTTGACACCTTCCATGACTAAAAACATCTGCACCTCCAGAAGGAGCTTCTGGTTGACTGTGGACACCAGCTTCTACTGTCCTAAGGGAAACCACCACACTGACCACTCACAGCCCAACTCTTACTTCCAGGAGTATTTAATTTTGAGGAAGGTTTCCTCTTGGAACATCTGGAGCCAGAGGTCTGCTAGGGGAGACCCTTGACAGATGTGATTCAGGTTGTTGTTGGCGTCCACCACAGCGAGAATTTGGGCGAAGATGTTGGCCACGATGCCTTCCAGGTGCATCCAGAGGGCTTGTCTGCAAGAGGAGATGATGTGCTTTATCTCATGGCTTCTCTGTCTCCCACCAAGAAACCCACCTCTGACCAGGAGACACCATGGGTCTGGAAGACCCAGAAGACAACCCAAATAACCCAACCAGTGTTGGACATCCAGGCTTGACAGGGTGAGATGCTGCAATGGGTTGTCCAGAGAGGTTTGGATGTCCCATCCCTGGGAGTGTTCATGGCCAGGTTGGATGGAGCTTTGAGCAACCTGGGCTAGTGGAAGGTTGTTCAAACTCATGGCAGGAGGGTTGCGACTGGGTGACCTTTAAGGTCCCTGCTAACCCAAACCATTCTATGATCAGGTTGCTCAGAGCCCCAGACCACCTGACCTGGAATGGCTCCAGGGATGGGACATCTCCCACCTCTCTGGGCAACTTGGGCCAGTATCCCATCACCCTCACAGTGAAGAACATCTTCCTTAGACCTGCTCTAAACCTTAATCTTATAGAATAGAATAGAATAGAATAGAATAGAATAGAATAGAATAGAATAGAATAGAATAGAATAGAATAGAATAGAATAGACCAAACCAGGTTGGAAGAGATTCTTCGAGATCATCGCATCCAACCCATCATCCAACACCACCTAATCAACTAAACCATGCAACCAAGCAACCTATCAAGTCTCCTCCTAAACACCTCCAATGATGGTGACTCCACCACCTCCCTGGGCAGCATATTCCAATGGGCAATCACTCTCTCTGTGAAGAATTTCTTCCTAACATCCAGCGTAAACCTGCCGTGGTGCAGCTTGAGATTGTGTCCTCTTGTTCTGGTGCTGGTTGCCTGGGAGAAGAGACCAACCCCCACCCGGCTACGAACTCCCTTCAGGTAGCTGTCGACAGCAAGAAGGTCAGCCCTGAGCCTCCTCTTCTCCAGAATAAGCAACCCCAGCTCCCTCAGCCTCTCCTCACAGGGATGTGCTCCAAACCCCTCCCCAGCCTTGTTGCCCTTCTCTGGACACGTTCCAGCAAGACAACATCCTTCCTAAACTGAGGGACCCAGAACTGGATGCAGGACTCAAGGTGTGGCCTAACCAGCGCAGAGTGCAGGGGCAGAATGACCTCCCTGCTCCTGCTGGCCACGCTGTTCCTGATGCAGGCCAGGATGCCATTGGCCCTCTTAGCCGCCTGGGCACACTGCAGGCTCATGTTCAGCCTACCATCCACCAGTACCCCCAGGTCCCTCTCTGCCTGGCCGCTCTCCAACCACTCTGACCCCAGCCTGTAGCACTGCATGGGGTTGCTGTGGCCAATGTGCAGAACCCGGCACTTGGATGTGTTAAATCTCCTGCCCTTGGACTCTGCCCATCTGTCCAGCCTGTCGAGGTCCCTCTGCAGAGCCTCTCTGCCCTCCAGCAGATCAACTCCTGCCCCCAGCTTGGTGTCATCTGCAAATTTACTGATGATGAACTCAATGCCCTCATCCAGATCATCAATAAAGATATTAAAGAGCATGGGGCCCAGCACTGATCCCTGGGGGATACCACTGGTGCCTGGCTGCCAGCTGGATGTGGCACCATTCACCACCACTCTCTGGGCTCAGCCTTCCAGCCCGTTCCTAACCCAGCTCAGAGTGCTGCTGTCCAAGCCAGGGGCTGACAGCTTGGCCAGGAGTTTGCTGTGGGGGACAGTGTCAAAGGCCTTGCTGAAGACCAGGCAGACTACATTCACAGCCTGCCCCACATCCACCAGGCAGTCACCTGGGCATAGAAGGAGATCAGGTTGGTCAGGCAGGATCTGCCCTTCCTAAATCCATGTTGGCTGGGCCTGAGCCCTTGGCCATCCTGTAAGTGCTGTGTGATTGCACTCAAGATGACCTGCTCCATAATCTTGCCTGGCACTGAGGTCAGCTTGACTGGCCTGGAATTCCCTGGCTCATCCAACCAGCCCTGCTTGTGCATGGGCATCAAACCATCACCCCTTGTCCTGTCCCAACAGGCCCTACTGAAGGTCCCACTTCACCTTTTCTGAAACCACCTTGAAGTACTGAAAGACCTCAAGAAGGTCTCCCTGGAGCCTTCTCTTCAGGCAGAGCAACCCTAACTCTCTCAGCCCAGCCTCAGAGCAGAGGGCTTCCACCCTCTGGCCATCTGTGAGCCCATCCTGAAAAAACAGGGTGGAGGGCTTGTGAGTGCTTTGCCCTCCCTGCAGGGCGTTTTCCCCCTGGGATACTGAGTCTGTTCCACTCCCCCCTCCCTGCCCAGCTAGGGTATAAGGGGCAGGACATTGCAGCCATTAGGTCTCCTTTTTGGCTTCTGCCTCTCCTGGACGAGAGCTACTGCAGCTACCTTCCTGCTCCTCTGCCACGTGGTCGGGCCTGATCCTTCTGCCGACTGCCTCTGTGCCTCTTCAGAGAGAGGGACTGGTTTTGTGATTTTGTTTCTTTTTTTCTCCCTCCCATCCATCCTTCTTCCTTAACTTGTGAACCTTGTGAACTTTACCTGTTATTGTTTTTTATATATATATATATATATATATATATATATTTTAAAGACAATACAATACAATACACCAGGTTGAAAGAGACCTTCAAGATCATCGTGTCCAACCCATCAACTAATCCAACCCACCTAAACAACTAAACCCTGGCACCAAGCACCCCATCAAGTCTCCTCCTGAACACCTCCAATGAAGGTGACTCCACCACCTCCACGGGTAGCCGATTCCAATGGGCAATCACTCTCTCTGTATAGAACTTCTTCCTAACATCCAGTCTAAACCTGCCCTGGCACAGCCTGAGACTGTGTCCTCTTGTTCTGGTACTGGCTGCCTGGGAGAAGAGACCAACCTCTGCCTGGCTACAACCTCCCTTCAGGTAGTTGTAGAGAGCAAGAAGGTCACCCCTCAGTCTCCTCTTCTCCAGGCTAAGCAACCCCAGCTCCCTCAGCCTCTCCTCATAGGGCTTGTCTTCCAAACCCTTCACCAGCTTCGTTGCCCTTCTCTGGACACATTCCAGGAAGTCAACATCCTTCCTAAACTGAGGGGCCTAGAACTGGACACAGGACTCGAGGTGCAGCCTAACCAGTGCAGTGTACAAGGGCAGAATGACCTCCTTGCTCCTGCTGGCCACACAGTTTCTGATGCAGGCCAGGATGCCATTGGCCCTCCTGGCTGCCTGGGCACACTGCAGGCTCATGTTCAGCCAAATATCAACCAGTATCCCCCAGGTCCCTCTCTGCCTGGCCGTTCTCCAGCCATTCTGACCCCAGCCTGTAGCACTGCATGGGGTTGCTGTGGCCAATGTGCGGAACCCGGCACTTGGATGTGTTCAATCTCCTGCCCTTGGACTCTGCCCATCTGTCCAGCCTGTCGAGGTCCCTCTGCAGAGCCTCTCTGCCCTCCAGCAGATCAACTCCTGCCCCCAGCTCGGTGTCGTCTGCAAATTTACTGATGATGGACTCGATGCCCTCATCCAGATCATCAATAAAGATGTTGAAGAGCATGGGGCCCAGCACTGATCCTTGGGGCACACCACTAGTGACAGGCCGCCAGCTGGCTGTGGGCTGATAGCTTGGCCAGGAGTTTGTTGTGGGGGATGGTGTCAAAGGCCTTGCAGAGGTCCATGTAGACCACATCCACAGGCCTCCCCACATCCACCAGGTGGGTCACCTGATCATAGAAGGAGATCATGTTGGTGAGGCAGGACCTGCCCTTCCTAAATCCATGCTGGCTGGGCCTGATCCGTTGGCCATCCTGGAAGTGCTGTGTGATCGCACTCAAGATGACCTGTTCCATAATCTTGCCTGGCACTGAGGTCAGGCTGACAGGCCTATAATTCCCTGGCTCGTCCAACCGGCCCTTCTTGTGGATGGGCACCACATTGGCCAGCTTCCAGTCTTCTGGGACCTCTCCAGTGAGCCAGGACTGTTGAAAAATGATGGAAAGTGGCTTGGACAGCTCATCTGCCAGCTCTCTCAGCACCCTAGGATGGATCCCATCCGGTCCCATGGCCTTGTGGGGGTCCAAGCGGCTCAGAAGATCTCTAACTGCCTCCTGGAACAGCGGGAAACTATGCTGATCCCTGGCTCCTTCTGCCAGCTCTGCAGGCCAGCTGTCTGGAAGACATTCTGTCCTGCTAGTAAAAATTGAGGCAAAGAAGGCGTTAAGTACCTCTGCCTTTTCCTCATCCTTTGTTACAACATTCCCCTCCATGTCAACCAAGGAGTGGAGGTTGTCCTTGCCGTTCTTCTTGCTATTAATGTATTTATAGAAGGACTTTTTGTTGTCCTTCACAGCAGAGGCCAGTCTAAGCTCTAAATGGGTTTTTGCCTCCCTAATTTTCTTCCTGCATGTCCTAGCAACATCCCTAAACATTCCGTGGGTTGCCTCACCTGTCTTCCACAGATGATACACCCTCTTTTTCCCTTAGTTCTATTAGAAGCTCATTACCCATCCAGGCTGGCCGTCTGCCCCGGTGGCTCATCTTCCAGCACATTGGCACAGCCTGTTCCTGCGCCTTCAAGAGTTCTGCCTTGAAGCAGCTCCAGCTCTCCTGGACCCCTTTATTTTTAAGGGCTGTTTCCCAAGGAACCTTCTGAGTTAGTTCCTTGAGTAACCTGAAGTCTGCCCTCCTGAAGTCCAGAGTGGAGGTCTTCTTGCTGCCCCACTTAGCTTGGCTGAATACTGAAAATTCAATTATTTCATGGTCACTGGACCCTAAACACCCTCCGACCACCACATCCCCCACCAACCCTTCCCTGTTGGTGAAGAGGAGGTCAAGCAAAGCCTTACCCCTGGTAGGTTCATGCAGCACCTGGGATAAGAAGCTGTCCCCCATGCACTCTAAGAACCTCCTAGACTGCCTCCTCTCTGCTGTGTTGAGATCCCAGCAGATATCAGGAAGGTTGAGGTCACCCATGAGAACCCTCGATCTTGAGACAGCCGTAAGCTGCCTATAGAATGCTTCGTCAACATCTTCCTCCTGGTTGGGTGGTCTATAAAAGACTCCAACCAGGATGTCTGCCCTGCCAATCTTCTCTCTAATTCTCCCCCACAAGCACTCAACCCGATCGTCCCTGATCTCCATCTCAACGGCATCTAGTGCCTCCCTGATGTGCAGGGCCACCCCTCCACCCCTTCTTCCTTGCCTGTCTCTCCTGAAGAGCCTGTAGCCATCAATTGCAGGGCTCCAGTCACGTGAGTCATCCCACCATGTCTCTGTGATGGCAACTACATCATAACTTTCCTGCTGCAACAAGGCTTCTAGCTCCTCTTGTTTGTTACCCATGCTTCATGCATTAGTGTCCATGCACTGCAGCGGGGCTGCTGGTTTCACCTCTAGCTCTAGCTTATCACCCCCAGACTCCTGCCTGAGGGGACTGGTTTCAGCCCCTTCCCCCTTCGAAGCTAGTTTAAAGCCCTGTCAATGAGACCTGCCAATTCCCTTCCCAGAATCTTTTTACCTTTGTGGGACAGGCCATTCTCGTATACTGTGACCGTTCCCTCCTCTGGAACAGATACGGGGCACAACTCTTTACCTCTCTACTTCTAAGCCAGCTCCAAATTATTGCTTGGTGGATTTGCTCCTCCCCTTTCCTTTTTTTTTTTTCCCCTCTCTGTTGGGAGGGAGGAGGGGGGAGCAGGGCAGAGATTCTCAGCCTTGCCCCCATCTGAGCTCTTAACTCCCAGTTAAGGCTCAAACCACTACACCATCTCTGAACCTTCTCTAACAACTCCCTGAGTCTCCTGTGCTGAGAACTCCAGAGCTGGACCCAGCAGTGTGGGTAGGGGCCCACCAAGAGCAGAGCAGAGGGGCAGAATCCACTCCCTCTACCTGCTGCCCATGCTGCTGGGGATCAGCCCAGGAGCTGCTTGGCTTTCTGAGCCACCTCACGTCCCCTTTTTCACCCACCAGCAACCCCAAGTCTTCTCCACAGATCTGCTCTCCAGCCTGATTGACACTCATGGTTGCCCCAACACACCTTCCAAACCATGTGGAACCTCATGAGGTTCTCATGGTCCCACTTCTCCAGCCTGTCCAGGTCCCTCTGGATGATTCACATCCCTCAAACATGTCAACTGCACCAGTTAGCTTGGTGTCATCTACAAACCCGCTGAGGTCACTTGGTCTCACTGTGTCCTCGATGAAGATATGGAAGAGAATGGAGTATATAGTCCCAGCCTGGACCCACATGGAAGAGTATGGAAGATATGGTGCCAGAACGGACCTCTGAAAGACATCACTTGGTCTGGGCTTGGTCTTCAAGCAAGGTGCCTCACTCTTCACACAGCAAAACAAGGTGAGATGAGGAAGCTGGCCTACAGCCAACCCTACCTGAAGGAAGTGTCCTCCAGGATGAACTTCATGGAGAGGGCCTCACGGAAAATCCACCTCTGAGGCTCCTGGGTTCTTTTCTCTCGCTCGTGGAGGAGGACACAAATCCTCTTCTTCAGGACGGTCAGAAAGAGGCTGGAAGCTAAGCAGAGGACAGTGCTGGTTAAACCTCTCCTGGTCTTCATTTCCAAGTAGGAGATGGGCTTGAAGGAACCTTCAAAGGTCATCTAGTCCAACCCTACTGCAGTCAGCAGGGACATCTACAACTAGAGCAGGCTGCTCAGAGCACCAAACAACCTGACCTGGAATGCTTCCGGGGATGGGACATCTCTCTGGGTAACCTGGACCAAGGTCTCACCACCCTAACATTGAAGACCATCATCCTTAGATCTGGTCTAAATCTTCATCTTTCAGTTTCAAATCATCACCCCTTGTCCTATCACCACACTTTCCTGATGAAGGTCCTACCCCATCTTCCCTGTAGCCACCTTGAAGTACTGAAAGCCCTCAAGAAGGTCTTCTGGAGCCTTCTCTTCTCCAGGCTGAACAACCTCAACTCACTCAGCCTGGCCTCACAGTAGAAGGCTTCCACCCTTTCATCATCCCCATGGCTTCCTCTGACCCTGTTCCAACAGGTTCATGTCTTTCCTGTGCTGAGGAACCTTCAAGGCATTTTGGTTGCCACAACCTTCCACCCAACCACCACCCACCCAGGATCTTTTTGCCAGTCCTATGTGGAAATCAGCTTCAGTTGGGAAGGGACATCCAGCTGGGATCATCCACCAAGGTCTGCAGCAGAGTTTTGTGGCTTAGCACAGATTCTCACCACATCTCAGGAACTGTGCTGGGAGGTGAAGGAGACCCCATCCAACCTCACCCTCTGGCTCTTGAGTACTTCTCCACCCACCACAGCTTTGATGGACACCAGAACTGGCTCTTAATCTCTTGGTGCTCTTCCTCCAACCACACAATGAGCAAGAAGGAGCCACTTTTAGGTCTTTCCCCTCACACCTGTGTCACAGTAGGGTCAAACAGGCCCAGCACAAATCCAGACAGGCTCTGATGTGTCTAGACATAGTCCCACTCTCCCCCCTCCCTCCTGCAGAAGTCAGGGTTACGTGGGAAAAGGGACAAATGAAAGGCCCCAATGTGTCTGGGTAAACAAGTTTCCTTCTGGGGTGAGGGCAGTGTTCTGGCCACTGCTTCTCCCCAACCAGGCCTCCAGTTCTGCCTTTTGTGGCCACAGCTGGCAGAGTCCCTTCTCATTGGGTAACTGTGTGCTGGCTTCAGTTGCCCTATTGGCTCAATCGAATCTCAGGCAAGATTTTTATACAGGCTGATTTTTAGTCTCCTTGCCTTGCCGCTGCCTTGCCTGGAGCTGCCTTGCCTCAAGCTGCCTGGTCCAGAGCCTGGGATGGAAGCCAGGAACCTCCTCACTGCAAGCTAGAGAAGCCTCGAGCCTTAGGAGCTGGAGCCAAGCCTCGCTTCCCCTTGCAACTAGAATCCGAGCCATACCTCAGTTTCCCCTGGAAGATGCAGGAGCCTGTGGCAGTAACAGCCTCGTGGCACCACCGTCCTGCTGAAGCCAGAGCAGCCCCGAGACCGCGTGGCAGTCCTGCCAGCACTCAGGTATGCTTGGTGCATGAGAGCGCCCCCAAAAGCCTGGATGGCTAATACCCAGCAGCAGCAGCCTGCTTGGGTGGAATCAACTGTGAGTAATTAGTTAATTGCCTCTTTGGCTTAATGGCTCTGAGTCTCCTGCCCTATGGTCGAGAGCCATATTGCTCCTGAGGATTCTCTCTTTCCCTGTTACTCCTCCTGGTTTGCTTAACATTGTTAAAATTGCTGTATTTGCCTAAATTTTGTACATTCCCATTGTCAGTGTCTGTTCCAGCCCTGCAGCGAGCCTGCTGAATACATTCTGGGCAGTTTTTCATAGGAGTGAAAGGTTATTAATCTTTTTATGAGCAGTCATATTGCCATATTAATTTCATAAACCCATAACAACCTACCAGCGTTCCCCGGGCAGCAGAGCAAGTTGTGAAGGATCTGGATCCTCTCTGTTGGGCGCTGGCTGTTGTCCTTCTTGTCCTCCAGCTGGATCACAGCCTTCTGGATGCTCCCTTTGATCATTGCATCCATGTTGAGGAAGTGTGGCTGGAAAGCACCTGGAGGTCACTTGGTTGCTCCATGCTACTTTGTTTTCATTTGCCTGGGGAGGCTTGTCCAGGGACATCATCTCCTCCAGAGCTTAGCCTGGTGCTCGCCAAGGTCTGTACCATCTCACCATCCCTTGGCCTTGCTTAAGTCAGACCCTGGAGCAAGGACAGGGTCTGGGAATTGTCTTTGTGCAAATTGCTCACATTTGGGTTAGGAGACCACCACCCTACTTCAATCTCTCAATGTGACCCAGGAAGACCTGGGACAAGGTACCAACCCCAACAAGGACCTCCAAAAGTTGGTCCCAAAAGTCCTCTTGATGCCCAAGATCCTCCTCTTGGTGAGGAGCAACCCCACTAAAATGAGGGTAAAACAAGAAGAAAAAGTCCTACATTTTCCTGGGGGTGAAGTCCTGACTCGGTAAGACTCCCCATGGAGGCATCATCTGGAGAACCTGAAACCACAACCAACCACACAGCTCAGCCTCCAAAACCCCAGCAAGAGACACATCCACCCGCAGGAGATGTTGGGAGCACCCTGACCATCAACAAGGGAGAAATCAGATAGGGCTGGAGTGGAAACCAACCCAACACCTCCTTGATGACATGAGAGCCTCAGGAGCAGCTGGTTGGAGAACTCTAAGGGACAAGATGGAGGCAAGGAGACACCCAGGGTTGGCCTGCAGTGATGAACCACAGTACATTAGAGGTTGGAAGGGACCTTAAGAGATTATCACGGCCAAGCCCCTGCCAAAGCAGGACCACTTAGGGGATCAAACCATTTCTGGTTCAACTTCACCATCTAGTTGAAGAATGGGGGGCTCGGTGTGGAGGTCTTCAGCAGCACAGCTCCCCAGCTGCTGTTCCACCACCACAGTTGCCCCATCAAGTGGCAAAGGCTGAGGTGCTATGAAGACCTCAGAAGCAGCAAGTGTTCCTGGGACGTACAGCTTGGGACCTGCTGGATCCAGGAGCATAATTCTCCATGGGTGGGAGGTTAGGGGGTGGGACTGTGAGTTTCTGGAAGGGACAGCAGTGGGGGTGGGGGGGGATGGCTTTTTGGTGAGAAGCTTCTTACCTGTTGGGAGCTGCTGAGAGCTGCTGGCGAAGATTTCGGCAATGGTCATTTTGGAGAGCTGGCCAAGGTTGGCCTTAAAGTTCTCTGGAGGCATCAGGACATCCAAGTGGATGGACTTCCACTCACCTGGAGAGGCAAGAGAATGAATCAGAACATCTGCTTTCTTTTGGGACATCAGCCACTGAGCTTGGCCACTCAGATTGATGATAAAAGAGATCCACCAGCACGAGATGGAAGATCCACCACTTCACGTGCCTTCCCTGTAGGTGTTTGTCTTCTCCTCCCACCCTTTTCCTGACCCAAAGGATCAAGAGTGGCCTTACCACTGTCAAAAGCCAGGTAGCTGCAGCCACCCAGGACTCGTGGGACTTTGGTGATCAGCACCACGTGCAGGAGATGGGCATTGGTCGACCTCCTTCGCTCATCCGTTATGCAGTACCTGGAGGCACCACCAGAAGATCAAAGTTGGTTCCTTCCAGATTCAGTCATAGAATTATGGATTAGTTTAGGTTGGAGAAGACCTCTGAGGTCATTGAGGCAAATGGTTAACCCACTACTGCCAGGTGACTACTAAACCATGGCCCTCAGCACCACATTTCCATGGCTTAGAAACTATTCCAGGGATGGAGAATCCACCACTGACATGGGCAGCCTGGGCCAGGCCTTCACAACTCTTTGGGTGAGGACATTTCTCTTCATGTTCAACCTGAACCTCCCCTGAATCAACTTGAGGTCATTTCCTCTTGTCCCATCACTTGGTCTATGACCCCCACCTGGCTCCAGCTAAAAGTCTCCCCTCATCCTCCTTTCCTCCAAGACTGAACAAGCCCAGGGCCCTCAGCCACTCCTCAGAACTTCTCTAGATGTTTTCCTTGTCCTCCAGACCCTTCACCAGCTTTGTTTGCCTTCTCTGGACCTGCTTAAGCCCCTAAATGTCCTTCTTGCAGTGAGGAACCCAAAACTGAACCCAGGACTCAAGGTGTGGCATCACCAGTGCCCACTACAGGGAAGCAATCTCTGCCCTTGTCCTGCTGGCCACACTATTTCTGATACAACCCAGGGGGCTGTTGGCCTTCTTGGCCACATGGTCACACACGGTTCATCTCCAGCTACTGTTGACCAACAACTTCAAGGTGGACACCATCAGGGTCCATGTTCCAAGGGTTCCTCTCCCTTCCCACCCATGGCTGCAGTCATCTCAGCCTGCTTTCCTGGTGGTTCCCAAGTCTTCATCCCAAGAAGACTTTCCTCTAGTCACTGTTGTTACCACCTGCTGCAGCCACAGGAGCAAAGGAGGCATTTGAATCCAGATTGAGTCTCATGGGGGAAAGAAAGACTGAAGGGCAGCAGAAGTTTCTGATAAGGACCTGAAAGGAGGAAGAGGGCAAGAGGAAGAAGAAAGAAAAGGAGGAGAAGAGGGAGGAGGAAGGAAAAGAACGGAAAAGGAGGATGAAGGAGAAGGGGAAGGAAGAGGAAGGAGTATGAAGAAGAAGGAGAGGTGAGGAGGATGGAGGAGGCAAGAAGAATAAAGAGAAGGATGAAGGAGGAACAAGGAGGGAAGACGGCGGAGGATGGTGGAGGCAGAAGAGAGGAGGTGGGAGAAAGGAGGAGGCAAAAAGGAGGAGTAGAAGGGAAGGAGGAAGAACAAGAAAGAAGGATGAGGAAAGAGAAGGAAGAAGAGGAAGAAGAAGGAATAGAAAGGAGCAGGAAATAGGGAGAAAGAAGGAGGAGGAGGGAGGAGAAAGGAGGAGGAAGAATGAGGAAGGAGGAGGAAAGAGGAGGAGACAAAAGGAAGGAGGAGACAGGAGAGGAAGGAGGAGGAGAAGGAAGGAAGGGAATGTGGAGGAAGAAGGGACAAGGAGGATGGAGGAGGAGAAAGCAGGACAAAGAATAGAGAAGGACAACAATGGATGAAGGACAAGGAAGGAGGAAGAAAAGATGAGGAAGAGGAGGGGATGAAGGCCATCTGCTTACTTAGCACAGGCCAGGAGCCGTTTGCTGCTCTGTGGCTCGTCAAAGTGAAACTGCACAAGGAGCAACCTCTGGTCCTGGGGCTCTCTGAAGAAATCTCTGCAATGAAACAGCCTCCTCAACATCTTCTCCTGGGTAGGTCTCACCCCACCCAAAGCCCTCAGAGAAGTGGAAACCACCCAGGAGGTTCAAGAACCCTGGAGCCCACCTGAGATCCTGGCGGAAAGCATGCTCGGTGTCAAACTGGCTGAGGAAGAGGCAGTGGATGGTGTCTGGGAGGTTGAGGGTCTTCTTCAGAACTTCTAGGTCCTTTTGGTTGAGCAGCCTGGCATGCGTGGAGACCTGCAGTAGAAAGGAGACCTCAAAACTGGTTGTCCTGGTGCCTCAAATGGGTGAGATTTTGCAGGGCATCTCCATTGGAGCTTGAGGCTCATCTCCAGGCAACCAGAAAGTGACTTGAGGACCTCAGTTTGAGCAAGAGCTGAGCAAGTGCCCTCTGCCTCTGGAGAAAGGTCGGAGTCTACCCCAGCTGCAGATGACCACGAAGGGAAAGGTGTTGGACACGAGCCCATCATTAATTGTTGGTTGCTTATCTGGCCAGGTTGGATCGATGGGTGAGGTCAATGGGATGAGAGTCACCAAGGCCAAGCACTGGTCCTGCAAGCCCACGAAGGCCCCAGATTTAGGGCAGAGTGGAAACTGCCTGCTGGAAAAGGACCTCGTGGCAGTTTTAGGCTGTGCCTAGGAAATGTTCTACAAATCTGGAACAGAAGGTACTAGAATGCAAATAAATTCCCATTGGCTGTGAAGGGAAAATAATGATGAGGTCAAAACAATCTCTGTGGCTTGGAGCTGAGCATCAAGTGAGTTGTCTGCACCTGTGACAGTTTAGGCTGTGCCTTTAGGCTAGGAGCTACAGTTGGTGTAAAAAGGAAGACAAAAGATTGTTCTAAAGGAGAGGAGGAGAAATGTTAGAGGGCTTTTTAGTGAGCTGAAAGCCTCCTTAAGAAGTCAGTATGCTTATCTCCAGGTCATTAGGGGATAAGAGGTCTCTGAGTCCAAGAGCAGCATGCATGCCAGCAGAAAAAGGTGGAGTCAGAGAAGAATGTGGGATATTGCTAGGGTACATCTCACATCTGACCAATGAAATTTGTTTAGAACAATCCTTTGTTTTCCTTTTTACACCAACTGTAGCTCCTGGCTTAAAGGCACAGCCTAACTGGATGTTATGAGGAAGTTCTTTACAGAGAGAGTGATTGCCCATTGGAATGGTCTGCCCAGGGAGGTGGTGGAGTCACCATCATTGGAGGTATTCAGGAGGAGACTTGATGGGGTACTGGGTGCCATGATCGAGTTGTTTAGGTGGATTGGATTGGTTGATAGGTTGGACACGATGATCTTGAAGGTCTTTTCCAACCTGGATTTATTGTATTGTATTGTATTAATACCGAGCCCTGCGCTTCGCTTCCTGCGCTTGGGCAGGGACTGCCTGCTGCTTGTGCTGCCCTGCTGGCCTTGGATGCATTCCTGTCTTGTGGCTGAGTACTAGCAAGTGACTTTCTGCTTCTCTCCTTTCTTCTCTTGTCCTGTGTACAGGGGGAAGTGGGGGGGGAGGCAGAAGCTGTTGGTAATCCCCTGGTTTTGTCCAGGGGGGTTCTTGTGTTGCTTATCAATTGTAAATATATCTAAATATTGTCTATTTTGTACATATTCTTTGCATTCCATATTTTAGATTGTGGCTTTGCTTGTAGCTACAGCTTCATTTGCTTTCCAACTGACCTGGTCTGGCAATTTTATGTTGGGGGGAAAATTCAACCCACCATGGACCTAGCGATGGTGGCCAACAGTAGCTGGAGATGAGCCAGCATGTAACCATAGAATCATAGAATCAATAAGGTTGGAAAAGACCTCAAAGATCATCAAGTCCAGCCTGTCACCCAACAGCTCCTCATGACTACTAAACCATGGCTCCAAGTGCCACATGCAATCCTTTTTTGAACACCTCTAGGGACTGTGACTCCACCACCTCCCTGCGCAGCATATTCTAATGGCAAATGACTCCTCTCCTCCAGCCTAAAGTTCCCCTGGCACGGCTTGAGACTGTGTCCTCTTGTTCTGGTGCTGCTTGCCTGGGAGAAGAGACCAACCCCCACCTGGCTACAACCTCCCTTCAGGTAGTTGTAGACAGCAATAAGGTCTCCCCTGGCCTCCTCTTCTCCAGGATAAGCAACCATAGCTCCCTCAGCCTCTCCTCACAGGGCTGTGCTCCAGACCCCTCCTCAGCCTCGTTACCTTTCTCTGGACACCGTCAAGTCTCTCTATGTCCTTCTTGAATTGAGGACCCCAGAACTGGATACAGGACTCAAGGTGTGGCCTAGCCAGTGCAGAGTACAGGGGCACAATGACTTCCCTGCTCCTGCTGGCCACACTATTCCTAATGCAGGCCAGGATGCCATTGGCCTTCTTGGCCACCTGGGCACACTGCAGGCTCATGTTCAGCCTACCATCAACCGGTACCCCCAGGTCCCTCTCTGCCTGGCCACTCTCCAGCCACTCTGACCCCAGCCTGTAGCACTGCCTGGGGTTGTTGTGGCCAAAGTGCAGCACCTGGCACTTGGATTTGTTGAATGCCATCATGTAGGACTCTGCCCATCTCTATAGCTTGTCAAGGTCCCTCTGCAGTGCTCTCCTACCCTCTAGCAGATCAACTCCAGCTCCCAACTTGGTGTCATCTGCAAATTTACTGATGATGGACTCAATCCCCTCATCCAGATCATCAGTGAAGATATTGAACAGGATGGTGCACAGCACTGATCTCTGGGGGACACCACTAGTGCCTGGCTGCCAGCTGGATGTGGCACCATTCACCACCACTCTCTGGGCTCAGCCTCCAGCCCGTTCCTAACCCATGCTGCTGTCCAAGCCATGATCTGACAGCTTGGCCAGGAGTTTGCTGTGGGGGATGGTGTCAAAGGCCTTGCTGAAGTCCAGGCAGACTACATCCACAGGCCTCCCCACATCCATCAGGCAGTCACCTGGGCATAGAAGGAGATCTGGTTGGTGAGGCAGGACCTGCTCTTCCTAAAACCATGTTGGCTGGGCCTGGTCCCTTGGCCATCCTTCAAGTGCGGTGTGATTGCCCTCAAGATGATCTGCTCCATAATCTTGCCTGGCACTGAGGTCAGGCTGACAGGCCTGGAATTCTCTGGCTCATCCAACCAGTCCTGGTTGTGCATGGGCATCACGTTGGCAGCTTCCAGTCCTCTGGGACCTCTCCAGTGAGCCAGGACTGGTGGAAAATGATGGAGAGAGGCTTGGCAGCTCATCTGCCAGCTCTCTCAGCACCCTAGGATGGATCCCATCTGGTCCCATGGACTTGCGAGGATCCAAGTGGCTCAGCAAGTCCCTAACTGCTTCCCCATGGATTTCAGGGGCACTACACTGCTCCCTGACCCCATCTACCAGCTCAGGAGGCCACTTGTCCTGAAGCCTTGCTGCCTTACTCTTGAAAATGGAGGCAAAGAAGGTCTTTAGTACCTCAGCCTCTTCCCCTCCAGGTCCAACAAAGAGTGGAGGTCCTTCTTGCCCTCTTTTTACCATTGATATAGTTATAAAAATGCTTTTCATTGTCCTCCACAGCAGTGTTCAGCTTAAGTTCTAACTGGCCTTTTGCCTCTCTCATTTTTCTCCTACATGATCTAACAACATCCTTAAATGTATCTCAAGTTGCCTCCCCCCTTTCCAAAGGAGCTATTTCCTCTTTTCCCCCTTAATCCCTTCAAGAGCTGCTTGCCCATCCAGGCCCAGAGCCTTCCCCTCCGCTCATCTCTTGGCACATTGGGACAGCTGTTCCTGTGCCTTCAGGAGCTCCTCTTTGAAGCAGGTCCAACTGTCCTGGACCCCTTTGTTCTTAAGGGCTGCTCCCCAAGGGACTCTCTGGATTAGTTGCTCAAATAAGCTGAAGTCTGCCCTCTGGAAGTCCAAGGTCAGGGTTCTGCTATTGCTTCTCCTTACTTCCCTGCATAGTGAAAACTCCACTCTCTCATGGTCACTGCACCCTAGACAGCCTCCTACCATCACATCCATCTCTCACCAGCAGGTCAAGCAGGTCCTGACCCCTGGGAGGCTCTCTTAACAGCTGCATCAGGAAGTCGTCCTCCATACACTCTAAAAACCTTCTGGACTGCCTCCTCTCTGCTGAGTTAAGTTCCCAGCAGATGTCTGTCAGGTTAATGTCACCCACAAGGACAAGGTGGTCACCAGCACTGTGAGTTGTACCAGCAATGGTGTGGCCAGCAGAACCAGGGCAGCAATTGCCCCCCTGTATTGGGCACTGGTGAGGACCTTGAGTCCTGGGTTCAGTTTTGGGTTACTCACTCCAAGAAGAACACTGAGGAGCAGGTTGCAGAGAAGGGTACTGTGAAGGGTTACAATACAATACAATACACGACCAGGTTGGAAGAGACCTTCAAGATCATCGCGTCCAACCTATCAACCAATCCAACCCACCTAAATACAATACAATACAATACAATACAATACAATACAATACAACCCACCTAAACAACTAAAAAACTAAACCGTGGCACCAAGCACCCCATCAAGCCTCTTCTTGAACACCTCCAATGAAGGTGACTCCACCACTTCCACAGGCAGCCGATTCCAGTGGGCAATCACTCTCTCGGTATAGAACTTCTTCCTAACATCCAGTCTAAACCTGCCCTGGTGCAGCCTGAGACTGTGTCCTCTTGTTCTGGTACTGGCTGCCTGGGAGAAGAGAGCAACCTCTGCCTGGCTACAAAAGACTAAAGACAAAAGACCTACCTCTCCCTGGTTGGGAGGAGGAGAAGGAGGAGAAGGAGAAGGAAGGAGAAGGAAGAAGGAGAAAGGAGAAGGAGAAAGCATAAGGGCAAGATAAGAACACGAAAAACAAGAACAAAGAGAAGGTTCTAAAGAACTTGTGAGAAGTAGGTGAGGGACCTGGGGTTGTTCAGCCTGGATAAAAGGAGGCTGAGGGAAGACCTCAGTGCTTTAGACAACTGTCTGAAAAGAGGCTGGACCAAGGTGGGAGGGTCAAAGTCTTCTCCCAAGGAACAATGACCAAGGGCAAGAGGCAATGACCTCAAGTTCCACCAGGGGAGGTTTAGTTTGGATATGACACCCAGAAGGTTGTCAAGGCCTGGCCCAGGCTGCCCAGGGCAAAGGCAGAGTCCCTCTCCCTGGAGAGGTTTCAAAGCAGTGTAAATGTGGGGCTGAGGGACATGGTCTGGTGGTGAGCTGGCAGTGCTGGGTCAACGGTTGGACTTGATGACCTTGAAGGTCTCTTCCAACCAAACTGATTC
Source organism: Colaptes auratus (assembly GCA_015227895.2). Classification (NCBI taxonomy): domain Eukaryota; kingdom Metazoa; phylum Chordata; class Aves; order Piciformes; family Picidae; genus Colaptes; species Colaptes auratus. Next base: position 1,330,164 of record JAAWVA010000030.1, on the reverse strand, counting down.
TGGGAGGACATTAACCCATCATTGTCCTGCCTTAACCAAGACCATGGGGCCACCACACTTGCGAACAGCACCTCTGGGTGCTCCACAGCCAAGCACCAGTACCTGCAGGCACGTCCCGGCGGTGGTGGTCTCCTTATTGTGCTGCTGGCTCATCGCCTCCTGTAGGAGGCTGGCCAGGCTGTTGTGCTTCTGCTTGAAGAAGTAGAGGTCCTGGATCTCCTCAGTGTTCTCCAGTGCAGAGTACCTCAGGCGCAGGATGGAGTCAGGAGTGGCACAGGCCACCAGTTTGCTGGTGGCAGTGGACAGGACCATGTCTCCACAGCACTCGTAGACCACAGAGCAGATGTTCTGGAAGCACTCCAGCACAATGGCGGCTGAGGTGTCATCGCTGAAGCCAATGAAGACGTCGTGTTCCTTGGGGACCGGAGCACGGGACTGGGCCACCAACACATCAGACTTCTCCATGTGGACAAATGACCAGGCCCATCTCTCCAGGTCCCTCTTCAGGTCTCGCTGCTGCCAGCTGAGGATGCTGTTCATGTCCAAGCAATGCTTCTCCAGCCTGCTCAGCAGTGGAGTGGGGAACTGGCTGTAGACCACTTTCTTCTCCTCGATGACGATCAACCGGAACTCCTCCTTCACACGACTCTTCACCCGATGGGTTCCAAGGCCAAGGTCAACATAGTAATTGTCCCCCAGGCTGACAAAGCATTGGTTGAGGGCATCGTAGAGGCTCTCATACAGGTTCTGGATGTTGAGGAGGACAACAGGTCGGCCGATCTCCATGCAGATCTTCACCCGGTTGACAGAGCGGCACACCTGGGAATAATCCTGATCCCGTGGGAAGCCAGAGCCAAAGATGATGTCACAGTTGCCAGGGTCGATGAGCCTCATCATCTGGATGATCTGGAAGGCAGCATTGTTGGTGGTCAGCAGCAGCAGGTACCTGGACATGAAGCCTGGCTGCTGTGTCCCCAGGTTCTCCTGCAGCAGACAGATGCAGCTGGTTCTCGCCACTTTGGTGAGACGAACGTCACTGATGCAGCCCTGGAAGATCTCCAGAGGGTCGATGTCTCCTGAACCTCCAAAGTTTCTCTGGATGGCCTTGACCAGAAGCTCCTCTTGGGTGCTGTGTTTCATGTCCTGCATGTAGGACACGACCATTTTGATCAAGCTGTAGAAGTCCCGAAGCCCAAAGAACTCTGTCTTCTGCCTGGCCAGGACGTTGCAGTAGAAGCTGGCCAGGATGGGGAACAAATACTCGATTCTGTGCAGGTGAGGTTGGTCAGCACAGATGCCCTTGGCTGTCTTCACCAGCTCTTCTCTGCTGGGTTCATTCCTGAAGACCAGGAGACCCCGGTTCATTTTGGCAGGGTCCAAGGCCCAGTTGGAGATGCCCACAAAGCCAACTTTCTTGTAAGCCTCTGGTTTCTCATCGTCAACACACCCGTCCTCCAGAAGAGGGTGGAGAGTCTTCAAGGGCATGTCAGGCGAGTCCTCAGCCAGACCAATCTCATCCAGCAGGACCACAGATGCAAACTCATCCAGGTTCCTGCCCTTCTGGAACTGAGCGCACTGCCGGAAGGTGGAGATGATGCCTTCAGGTTTGGAATAGGGGCTGCACTGGAAGGAGACCAGCTGCACCACTTTGCATCTTTTAAACAAGGGGCTCCTGGCTGATGACATCCCTCCCATGGCATCGACGGCGATGGTCTTGGAGAGAGACTTGGAGCTGCCTGGCTTCCCAACCAGGAAGAGTGGAACACGGAGGTCCATGCAGACAACCATCATGAAGACGTTCTCCCGCAGAGCGCTGTTGCAGGCAGTGGCCTTTGGGACGGACAAGTTATCAAGGAAGACCTCTTGGCACAACTCAATCTCTTGCTGTAGCCAGGCCGCAGGGACCGGGAAGCATTTGGCCACCTCCTCCAGGTACTGCTGCCGGCTCTCCAGAGACACGTAATAGCAGGTCCCCACAGAGAGGACCAAAGCCCTTTGTGCAGGGTTTAAGGTTGGTTGCTTTTCCCCCTCGCTGTGCCTCTTGCGATCCATCTGCTGGAAGAGCAGGTCCCGCAAGCCATAGAACCAGAGCATGATCTTCATGCAGCGGTCGATGTCTCGAAGGCTGGCCACCCTGCACTCGTCCTTCCTCTCTCTCAGGAACTTCTGGGAGGTTGAAATGACACTGGTGAAGACCTCCAAGTTTCCAGCCAGGATCTCCTTCCCCACGGCGGACCTCACGATCTCCCTGATGTACAGGTTTTGAGTCTTCTCGTTCAGTTCCCCGAAGTCCCAGACCAGGGGGACCAAGCTGGGGGGAAGGGGTTGCACCCGATAGACCAACTGCCTCAGAGGGATGTACCCCAGCTTCTCTGGGGTGTCTTCACTCCGGACTCTGTAGCCCAAACCAGCTTTCTCCAGTTTCTCAATGGTCTCCTGGCTGTGTCTTTTGTAGGGGTTGCAAGCGGCCACCACTTTCAAGCAGCTGGTGGTGATCTGCTCTCCGTTGACGCTGCGGTCACACAGGACTTCCTTGATGGCGAAGATGGCTTCCGAGGTGTTGGCTTCATCAAAGAAGAGCACAGTGTCCACATTGTGCTTTGTCCTGTTGTCATGTGCCAGCTTCATGGCCTGCCTGACCTTCTCCTGGACGGTCTTGGAGGTGGTGCCACCGTGAACACGCACCACTAGCATGTTCTGAACCTCCTTGCCTGCCTTTTGCAGGTTGCACAGGAACTCCACCAGCTTTGTCTTGCCACAGCCTGTTTCACCCATGATGATGACAGGGATGCCACACTGGAACCGAAGGTAGATGGCCAACATCTTCATGGTGTTGTCCAAAGTCAGCTGGTAGGAAGGATCTGGATCATTCTGGCATTCCACGCCAAAGACCCTGCAGAGGGTCTCCAGCTGCTCCTTTCGAGATAAGGTCTCGAATTTCCTATTGAAAGGAACCTTCTGGAGGACCAAGTTCCTGTACAAACTTGGGCTCATCACCTTGGTCTCCAGAACAGCCTGGGAGTAAGCATCAATGGCATCGAAGTTCTGGTTGATGTGGAACCCCAAGAACTCCATGGAATGACCTCCAGCATGGAAGATGACGTAAGGATGAGAATCCTGCTCCCACCTGCGTCTCAGCTGGTACCTGCTCAGGACATTGTCCACCACCCTGCTCTGCTGCCTCGGCACACTCTCGTCAGACATGTTGAGGGAAGGCAGGGCAAAGTCCTTGGACATGGTGACCATGAACTTGACGACGAAGGATTTGAAGCCACGCAGCTGTTGTAGGACCAGCTCGCTGCAGAAGACTGATTCCTCACACTTCATTAGCTGGAAGTTCAAGAAGTGGCTGAAGTTGCTGAGCTCGGTCCAGGAGGGGTCACTCCTCCCACAGAATTCCATCAAGCACCCCAAGCATTCCTTGTCTGTCCCTTGGACACTTCCAGAGACAAATGTGAAGTGGTCAAGGTCTCCCTTCTCTTTGTATCTTCTTAGGTATTGGTAGGACCTTTGGAAGGCTTCACTCTTGAGCTTATTGCAATCAAAATATTCCTCCCTCAGTTTCCCAGAAGGGACAGACCTGGGATGTCCCAGTGTGGTGAGAACCCGCAGTGGTGACACACATTCCACAGTGGGAAAAAGATCCAGGAATTTCTCTTCCATTTCAATGGACATCTACAAGCAAGAGGACACAAGTCACCACCAGGACCCCCAGGATCATTCCCCAACCGCCCACAGTCACCCACATCTCCAAACTCCCTTCTTTGCCTCTCCTCCTGGTCACAAATGTTTGGTTAATCTGGGGAGGGGAAAAACAGGTGGAAACATCATAATTTCTCCAAGAATATTCCTGAAAGCAGGAAGCTTTGTCTTGGCCAACATCCTGTCCTGGCTTGGGTGATCTTATTGTCTCAAACTCTTTCTCCTGCTCCACTAAATCCTTTTGGAGATGGAAGGACCTGATCCAAGTCAATAGTTAAGGTGTGGTGAGGAACTACAGGTGGATGATCAACCACTAATGAATCTGGGGGTTCATTTCCCACCTTGAGTGACCCCAAAGCATGGCTCAGGTGCAAATTGGCCTTCGAGATGTGTGTCAGGTAGAAGCTACAGCAAAACCGGGATGAAAAAGGTTCCTTTTCCCACCAAACCTCTTGAGTAGAGGCCCCTGAGCTCTCAATAGAGACATGCTTGACCTGCTTGCTTCTACCTAGGTGAGACACTGTCCCACTAGAGAGAGAAGACTCTATACCCTCCAGTGCTATGGTGGAGACCTCAGAGTTGAGCTGCTTGATTCATGCTCAACCTTGAGGCTTCCTCCAGACCCCACTAAAGTACCTCCTGCTTCTTCGTGCTGCTGACACTGCTCCCTCTTGCCAGGTACTCAATCAAGTAGAGGTGAGAAGGTTGACACTTCCAGACCATGCCATCAGGCCTCTGGATGTGCCGCAGGATGCAGAGGTCAACCAGGAGGCGGTAGAGACCCTTTGATACCTGCCAGGGTGGAAAAAACAACCCAAAGCCACCCACATGAAAATGGATTCAAGGTCCACCAAACCACACACATTGCTCTGGTTGGGTTGGACTTGAGGTTCCAGCTCCTTCTTGCCCCCCCGCTGTGGTCACCTCTGTTCCAGCACTGCTTGTCCACTTGAATCACTCACCACTGGAGACACATCAATGTGGAAGATGCTGGGCTGAGATTCAGTGGTGGATTCCCTGGTGGAGAAGAGCTCCTCCACCAGGAGCTGGAAATCGATGCCTGACTCCATCAGCCTAATGGTCTTGTGAAGCGGTAGCGTGCCACCCAACCTGGCATGGACCTTCTTGATGGTGGTCTCCACAAAGAGAGACTTCCCTGGGGAAGGGAAGAGATGATCATGAGTCTACCTCTACCCTGAACCATGAGCCAGCAAGGTGTCCTCATGGCCAAGAAGGCCAATGGTCTCCTGGAGGCCACAAAGAAGACTGGGCAGCAGGTGAGGCCCAGGGAGGTTCTCCTGCCCCTCTGTCCTGCCCTGGTGGGGACCTGGGACCAGTTCTGGGCTTCTCATTTCAAGAGGGACAGGGAACTACTGGGGAGGGTCTCCAAAGGTGATGAGGGGACTGGAGCATCTCTGATAGGGATGAGGCTGGAGAAGAGCAGCCTGAGAGGGACCTTCTCAATGCTCAGCAACATCTAAAGATTCATGGATGGGGCCAGACTCTTCTCAGTGGTGGCCAGGAACAGGACAAAGGGCAACTGGCACAAATTGGAACCCAGGAGATTCCATCAGGAGAAACTTCTGGACTTTGAGGAGCCCAGAGGTCTCCTTGTCTGGAGAGATTCTAAAACCACCTGGAGCCTGCTGGAGCAGGTGGGTTAGATTGGATGATCTCCAGGGGTCCTTCCAACCCACCAGGTTGGGATTCAGTGATTCTACACTTGGATGCAACCCAAACCATGGACATCTCTCTCCAAGGTGTCCTACCTTGCCTTCTTGCTTTGAAGGCCTACTCAGAACACTCCTTTCCAAACACTCACCCATCCCTGCTCGCTCTGAGAAGACAAACTTGATGTTCTGCTGATGAGGTTCCTCAAAGGCTTGGGCAACAGGGGCTGTCCCACTTGGCACTTTGAGATGCATCTTCAGATAGCTTTGGATTTCCAGTTTGTGGTAGCATGGGAAGGTCACCTTGTAGGCATCAAAGGCCGTGGTGACATAGGAGCTGTGGGCTTTGGTGTTGCAGAAGATGAGGAACCTGTAGTTGGGGATGCTGGAGGATTGCACCAGGCGGAAGAAGTGGAACTCGAGTCGTTCAGAGACTTTGTAGACCAACTTGTCAGCCCCCAGCAAGCAGAAGATCTTCTGGTCTTGAGAACCTGGGGAAAGAGCTCTCCTGACGAGCAGCTCCACCTCCTCCTCCTCCGTGTCAGGAGTGCACACCAGGACCTCATCGTAGGATGGGAGAGGAGCCGCCTCCGTGTGCCTGTAGACTGACAACATGCTGGGTAACATCTCCTCCTCCTTACACATGATGAGAAGAGGCTTCCCCTCTTCCAAGCCAACAGGCAAGCTCCTCTCCACATGGGTGGTCTCCAGAGCCACCAGCCACTTCAAGGTCTCCCCCAAAACATCCACCCCAACGTATTTGTCAGACACCAGGCCAGGGAACTTCTTGCGGTAGGCATCCCAGAGCAGGGTGACCTTGTCAGAGATGGATGGCAAGCTCTCAAAGGAGGCAGCCACCTCGTCCTGGCTCAAGGTGCTGAAGAACACCTGGCCAGCATCTCTGTGCTCTGTCTTGAACTTCCGCTTCTTCTGCAGGAAGGCTTCTCTGGCCTCCTCGTACGAGGTGCTGAGCTCTTCCACCAGCTCCTGGTTGTCTCCTTGCTCAAAGGCAAACTCCATCAGCATCTGCTCTGTGATGGGCGAGTTGCCCAAGCAGCTCTGCAAGGCTGCCTTGGCCACCACCTCGTCGTAGCCTGACTCGGCCAAGCTCTTGATCAGCTGGGGGAAGCGGATGATGTAATCGTGCCAGGTGACCAACTCCTCTCCTGACGACGTCTCCACAGACTCCAGAGGGGTCATCAAGGCAGCCTCCAGGGCTTGCCTGACATCTTCTGCTTTGATGTCATGCTTGATGTAGGAGAGCATGATGAGGACCTGAGGCTCCACGATGCCTTTCTGGACCCTGGCCAGTTGGCTGCATAAATAGAAGAGCTGTTGAGCAGTGAAGAGGTTGAGATGATAGTAAGTGTCCCTCTGAGTCTCCAGGTACTTCTTCCACTCTCTCAAGCAGTGCTCCATTGCTTTAGAGAGGCTGTCCAGCTCCTCCAAGAGCGGTTTGGTGCTCTGCACAAGGATCCCAGCAATGCCAAACTCAGTGTAGACCTTCACATGCTGCTCAGGGTTGCAGTAGATCTCAGCCTTCCAGCCACTGAAGAGGACACTGCCAACACTGAGAAGCTCCAGGTACAACTGCCCGATTGTTTTGACTTTTCCCAGTATCTGTCACAAGCCAAAGACACAAGAGGGAGATGGATCATGTCCTGCAGCATCTTCTCAAGGTCAAACTGTCCCCAGAAAGCTCTGCAGTTGCAGGCTCCGCAGTACAAGAGACATGGACAGGCTGGAGAGGGACGATGGCAAAGCAAATGGAGCTTCATCCAGCTGTGTGGTTGGTGACAGACTCAGGGTCTAGGCTTCTGAAATCATGGACCTGCCTCAGAGATGAAATTTGATCTACCTTTGAGAAGCCAACCCTTGAGAAGTTGACAAGAAGCTGCATCTAACCTTGGGAAGTTGTTTGCTTTATAGCCTTGGGAAGATGGATCTGCCCTTGAGAGGGCAAGGAGGTCTTTGCAAGAAGCTGCCCAGACCTAAAGAGAGGTTTAACCTCGGCTTAGGAGGGCAAGGGGCTGGAGTTTTGATCCATGGAAGAAGAACCAGGTGGTAGGTTGGGAAACATCCATGAAACATCATGCTCTAAAAGGCTTTGGATTGGAAGGTCACCAGTCCTCAGCACCCAGGTCAAGAGAGGAAACATTGTGGTTGGTGCTTTCTGGAGGATGCCTGATCATGAGGAACCTCTGGATGAAGCCTCCTGGCTTGGTGTTGAGGCTCACAGACTCTGGATGTGCTGGAGGAGTTCAATGCCACCAATATCTACTGGAAAAGCAGCACAGCAAGATGGAAGAAGTGCAGAAGACTTCTTGAGAGAGTCAAGGAGCCTTTCTTTACCCAGGTGAAGGACTGGAGGAGAAGCATTTCTGGACCTGTTGCTCACCAACATGGATGAACGAATGAAGGAGGTCAAGATTGGTGCAACCTGGGCTGCAGAGCTCATGGCATGGTGGAACTCACCATCTTGAGGGCCACTGGCCAAGAGAAGAGGAGAGTCAGGAGCTGAGATTTTAGGAGATGGATGGAACCTCCTGGGACACTGCCCTGAGGGGTAAAGGAGCTGGATGGAGCTGGCAGATCTTTGAGGGTAGGGATGGGGTCAAGAAGGCCAAGGCGTGGTTGGGACTGGAGGAATGAAGTCCCTCTGAGTGTAGAAGACCAGGCACAAGATCCCCAGAAGAACCTGAATGGACTGAAGCTGCTGTCTACAACTACCTGAAGGGAGGTTGTAGCCAGGTGGGGATTGGTCTCTTCTCCCAGGCAACCAGCACCAGAACAAGAGGACACAGCCTCAAGCTGTGCAGAGGGAAATTTAGGCTTGGTCTTAGAAGGAAGTTTTTCACAGAACTTGGGATGGGCTGCCCAGGGAGGGGGTGGGGTCGACCGCCCTGGAGGTGTGTAGGAAAAGCCTGGATGAGGCACTTTGTGCCGTGGTCTGGTTGATTAGTTAGAGTTGGGTGATTGGTTGGACTTGATGATCTTGGAGGTCTCTTCCAACCTGGTTGATTCTGTGATTCTTTAAGCCCATGAGACTCTACTCTGCTCAACTGAGGCCACAGCTGGAGCAATGTGTCCAGCTCTGGGGTCCTCAGAACAAGAACATGAAGCATAGTGGCCACCAGCATCCTGACTTGGATCAGCAATAGTGTGGCCAGCAGGACTAGGGAAGGAATTGTCCCCCTGTAGTGGGCACTGGTGAGGCCACACCTTGAGACTTGGGTTCAGTTTTGGACTCCTCAGTCCAAGAAGGATATTGAGAGGCTGGAGCAGGCCCAGAGAAGGACAATGAAGCTGGGGAAGGGTCTGGAGAACTTCTGAGGAGCATCTGAGGGACCTGGGGTTGTTCAGTCTGGAAGAAAGGAGGCTGAGGGGAGACCTTCTAGCTCTCTACAACCCTCTGAAAGGAGGTTGGGCAGAGGTGGGGGTCAGTATCTTCTCCTAAACAATGGGAAAAGAGGAAACAACCTCAAGATGCTCCAGGGGAGGTCATGAGGAGAAATGTCCTCACCAAAAGGGTGTCCAGGCGTGGCCTGGGCTACCCAGGGCAGTGGTAGAATCAGTGGTGCTGAGGGACATGTTTTGGTGGTGATCTGGCAGTGGTGGGTCAACAGTTGGCCTTGATGATCTGAAAGGTCCCTTCCAACCAAAACCATTCCATGATTCTTAGACAGACATGGACCTGTTGGAGCACGTCCAGAGGAGAGACACAAAAATGATCAGAGATTGAACACCCTCTGCTCTGAGGCCAGGCTGAGGCAGTTAGAGAAGAGAAGGCTCCAGGGAGACCTTCTGGTGACCTCTCAGTGCTTGAAGTGGCCAAGCAGAAGACTGAGAGAGACCTTCAACCAAGCTGTGTAGTGACAGGACAAGGGACAATGGGAAGAGGAGGCATTAAGATCAGACACAAGGAGGAAACAGTTCATGGGGAGGTGGTGAGACCCTGGCCCAGGTTGCCCAGGGAGGTGGGAGATGCCCATCCTGGGACCATGGCAGGTCAAGTTGGTTGGGGCTGCTCTGGTTGCGATGTCCCTGCTCACAGGAGGGGTTTTGGACTGGATGAGCTTTAAGATAGCCTCCTACCCAAACCATTCTATGATTCCCCTTAGAGGGCAAAGGTCTTGGATGGGCCACTGGGCACCACAGCTGAGGAACAATGTCCAAGAAAGCAAATCCCACTCCTTGGGAAGTGGACATAATCTAGGAGCAACACCTCTACTCATGGAAGGTCAAAGCTGCAGGTCATGGATGAGCCTTCTGGAAATCATCCCATTCCATCCCATCTACATCCCATTCCATCCACATCCCATCCCATCCCATCCCATCCCATCCCATCCCATCCCATTCCATCCCATCCATATCCCATTTCATCCACTTCCCATCCCATCCCACACTATCCTATTCCACCCCTTCCCTTCCCATCCCATCCCATCCCATCCCATCCCATCCCATCCCATCCCCATCCCATCCCATCCCATTCCATCCCATCCATATCCCATTTCATCCACTTCCCATCCCATCCCACACTATCCTATTCCACCCCTTCCCATCCCATCCCATCCCATCCCATCCCATCCCATCCCATCCCATCCCATCCCATCCCATCCCACGCTATCCCTTCCCACCCCTTCCCATCCCACTCCTTCCCATCCCACCCCACCCCTTCCCACCCCGTCCCATCCCTTCCCACCCCATCCCATCCCACACTATCCCATTCCACCCCAGCCCAGCCCAAGCCCAACAGCCGCCGTTCTTCCAGGGGTGCTGCACCATGCTCTACCTCCAGGAACCGGTTGACCTCCGCTCTGCCCTCCTTGACCTTGGTGGCAATCAATATGAGCTTGTTCTGCAGCTCTGTGAGTTGAGACAATTTGTACATCCTGAGCCTGTGCTCAGCTGGAGACTTGCAGTCCTCACTGCCACCCTGCAGCTGCAAGGAGACACAGTCCTCAAGCGGAGCCTGGAAAGGAGAGCAGAAAACCACCATCAGCACATGGACCCTCTGGGTCAATTGGAGTTGAAGTTCTGCACCTTGGGACACCTCTGTGGCTTCCTCTGGGGGAAGGAGAAGGCCATTTCTAGATGAAGATGGCCCAAGTACAATGGGAAGTTGGTGGCACCAGCTGCAAAGCCAACTGGAGATCTCCTGGCCACCTGCCAAGCTCATCAGGAGCTGAGGTCAAGACAGATCTCTTCTCCTAGCAGCATTGAAACCCTAAATGGACAAGGAATGAGGTCTTGGAGAACATCTACCTTGAACTTTGGAGGTGCTGAGATGGTGAACACTCCCTTTCCATTGATGCTTCTGGCTTGAGAGATGGAGGAATGTTCCACAGAGCCATGGACTTCATGGACTGCTTGGATCCACTCCCGGTTGTCACAGGAGTCTTTCTGCAGAAGGAGGACCCAAGGGAAACCCAGTGACCAGCTGGAAGGATGCCTAGCACCATTCACCTGCCCCAAATCTGACTTGTCACCAAAAAGCTCCATAAAGTTCATTCTTGGAGCAGGGCTTGAAGGATTTGACCTCAAAACCGCTCATGGTTGTCACAAGAACCTTCTGCAGAAGGATCTGAAGGAAACCCAGTGACCAGCTAGGAAGACACTGAGCACCACTCCCTCACCCAAAGGTGCTGCAGGTGGGCTTGCTATGGTCCTGAGGAGACCCAGCCCCACAGTTGAACCTATATAACACCCCAGAGCATTGTCTCCTGGTGAAGCTCTTCACCTCTGCTCTGGTTTTGGTGGACATAAGGTCTCCAGTGACCTCCTGGAGCACAACCACAAGAGAGTCTGTTCTGTCCAGTTCTGAACCAGGTTCTGAACCAGGTTCTGGAGTCTTCCATCCTTGGAGATGCTCAAAACCCAGGTGGATCATGAGCTTCCTGCCCCACTTGAACTCGTTTTAAGCAGGAGATGACCTCCAGAGGTCCCTTCCAACCTTAACTGATCTGTAGACTCTAGAAGCCATTTACTCCTATCCTGGACACCTCCTGCAACTCATCCAGTTGCCACAAAGTTGTATGAACATCATTTGAGATGTTCCACCAGGCTTCTGCTCCAAAGAGAACCTTTGCCCAAGTCCTGTGTCACATCTGCCATGACCACCTGGATGTCCTGAGGACACCTTCTTCAGTGGCGCCAGGCACCTAGACCTGAGCAGCTCCACCTCACAGCAGATGCTGTTGCTGTGTGCAGTGGAGGACATCTTTGGCAATGACCTGCAAAAAGGGTCAGAGAGGATCCTTAGCCAGTTTGATGAGGAAGCACAGCTGGGAGGAGTGGGTGATGCCCCAGCAGGTTGTGCTGCCCTTCAGCAAGTCTGGCCCCAGGCTGGAGGAACCTCATGAAGTTCAGTCAGGCCAGGTGGAGGGTCCTGCACCTCCTCCTGCACCTGGGGAGGAACAAACTCATGGACCAGTAGAGGTGACCTGCTGGGAAGCAGCTCCATGGAGAGGGACCTGGGAGTGCTGGTGTACACCATGTTGCCCATGAGCCAGCAGAGTGGCTATGAAGACCAATCACATCCTGAGGGGCATGAAGAAGAGTGTGGGCAGCAAGTCCAAGGAGGTTCTCCTGCCCCTCTGCCCTGCCCTGGTGAGGACACAGCTGGAGAACTGGGACCAGTTCTGGGCTCCTCAGTTCGAGAGGGACAAGGAGCTACTGGGGAGGTCTCTGAAGGTGATGAGGTGACATGAGCATCTCTGGGGTGCTGGTGGGGCTGAGGCTGGAGAAGAGCAGCCTGAGACTGACCTTCTCAATGCTCAGCAACTTCTAAAGGTTCATTAATGGGGCCAGACTCTTCTCAGGACAAAGGGCAATTGGCACAAGCTGGAACTCAGCAGGTTCCATCAGGAGAAACTTCTGGACTTTGAGGAGTCCAGAGCCCAGATAGGCTGTGGGGTCTCCTTCTCTGGAGAGCTTCCAAACCCACCTGGATGTCATCCTGAGGTGTGGGTGACCCTGCTGGAGCAGGTGGGTTGGGCTGGATGATGCCCAGAGGTTTCTTCCCTCCTCCACCATGCCAGGAGTTCAGGTTTGTGTGACTTTTGGAGATGGGAGATGGAGACTCACCAGCTTCTTGGGAAGCTTGGGGTCTTTGGTGACAGCTTCTGTGATGAAGGCCACAGCCGCAATGAACTGCTGGAAGCCAGCGGTGGGACTCAGGTCGTAGACAATGGGGGCGGCAGCAGCCATGGCCTCGCGGAAGATCTTCACGCGGTCGATGTCCAGGTCGCTCTCCCCAGCTGAGATGGAGGCCAGCTCCACAAAGGCTGGGATCTCTGACTTGTCTGGGGCACAAACCAAGGAAAAAGGCACAAAGACAGGACAAAAGTAGAGGAATTTCTCTGCTTGATGGAACCTTGGGTTGAGCGTGGGGATGGAGAAGGATGAAGTGGTCATCCTTCTCTCTGATGGCTTCCTCCCATCCTTCCAGCCCACCTTTTATGATGGTTTTAATCCAGGAGATAAACTCTTTCCTTGTGCATTCCAGAAGTTCCTCCAAGAAGTCCAGGACTGGCTGAGGGATGCCACTCAAGCTTTGTTGAATGCTCATGAGGTCTTCGGTCATGCAGTCAAGTTGCTTCCTCTGGAATTCCTGCTCCTCCTGGACAACCAAACAGACAAAAGTGAATCTTGGGTCTGTTGGGAAGAAAACCATGGAACCATGGAATCATGGGGTGGGTTGGAAGGGACCTTCAAAGGTCATCTAGTCCAACCCCCTGCAGTCGGAAGGAACATCTCCTACTAGAGCAGGTTGCTCAGAGCTTCATCCAATGTGACCTGGATTGGTTCCAACCTGGCCTTGAATGTGTCCAACCTGACCTGGAGGTTGGAGCCAGGTGAGGATTGGTCTCTTCAAGGGACCAAGTGACTGGACAAGAGGAAATGGCCTACAGTTGCTCCAGGGGAGGTTTAGGTTGGACATGAGGAGAAATGTCCTCACCCAAAGGATTCTCAATGCCTGGCCCAGGCTGCCCAGGGAGATGGTGGAGTCTCCATCCCTGGTGACATCTAAAAGCCATGGAGGTGTGGTGCTGAGGGACACAGGTTGGTGGTGACCTCAGCAGTGGTGGGTCAGTGGTTGGACTGGATGGCCTTGGAGGTCTTCTCCAACCTTAATGATTCCATGATTCCATGATTCCAAGAGGGCCAATCCAGAGCCCAAGGTGTCTCCTACGTACGTATCTCGTCAGGTCACTGACAACCTGGAAGTCTCCCTCCAACTGAAGCTTCTGCCGCAGAGCATCGATCACCTTGGCTGTGGTCACCACCTTGGAGAGGGTCAAGTAGTTCTCAATCCTCTTCACTGCCTCTGTGACCCAAGAAGCTTCTCCATCCTTCTGCCCTTCACTCTCCTCCATGACCATAAACTCCTCCAGGAGCTGATCCTTCTTGCCCAGCAGCTTCTCAAGCTGGCTCTGCACCTCCCCAAGGGTGATGGAGAAGTCTCTGAGGGCCATGTAGGTCCTCTGAAAGTCGGTGATGGCTGGTTTATAGATCTTCTCCTGAACATCTTCTACAGAGAAGACTCGGTCTTCAGGGCTTGTGGCTTTGCCTTGCTCTGCTCTCATCTTCCACAGCCTGAGGAAGCATTGGCTCCTCTCCACCATGGGAAGCTTCTGCATCATCTGGCTGTACTTGGAGAGGCCATGGGAGCCCATCTCGCTCCTACCATCAATGGAGAACCTCTGCACCACCATCTGCTCCCTGAAACTTTCGCTGTCCCTGATGCTTTTCTCCACGGTGCTTCTGTCCACTAAACAAAGTGGAAACAAGAAGGAGGGGCATGGGGCCATCAGCAGAGACAAACCTTGAAGTCAAGAGGGTCCCACCCATGCTGAAAGCCTTTGCTTCAGGAGACATCTCCCCACTCCAGAAGCACAGAAGCAGCTCCATTAGCCCAACTGCTACCTTTGATGATGTCCTCAATGCCACGGCACAGGCGGAGGAAGGAACATCTCTGCTGCTTCTGCTCCTCCAGCTGCTCAAACTCTCGTTGCCTGACCTCCAGCACTGTGGCCATTGACTTGCAGAAAGAGGGATCTGGAGAAGAAAAAAGACCAAGGAATGAAGAAGAAAGCAACAAAAAATGAAGAAAGTTGATTCTTGGAGCAGAATTGAGAGGAGCTGTCCCCAAAAAGCCACCCAAAAGATCCATAAAGGTAATTCTTGGAGGACTTGTCCTAAACCCACCAAAAAGATCCAAAAAGTTCATTTTTGGAGCAGGGTTTGGAGGAGCAACCTGATCTAGTGGAGGATATCCCTGCTTACTGCAGGGGCTTGGACTAGATGCCCTCTGGAGGTCCTTCCAACCCAAACCATTCTAGGATTCTGTGAATTGCCCTCAAAACCACCAAAAATATCCATGAAGTTGATTCTTGGAGAAGAAGTGGAAGGACTTGTCCTCAAAACCATCTAAAATATCCATAAAGTTCATGCTTGGAGGGGAATTTGGAGAGGATCCACCCAAAACCACAAAAATGATGGATGAAGTTTCTTCTTGGGCCAGAATGTGAAGGACTTGTCTCTAAAATCACCAAACCCATAGATAAAGTTTTTTCCTGGAGGAGAATTTGGAGAAGATGCACCCAAACCCACCAACAATATTGTTGAAGTTGGTTCTTGGAGGAGAACTTGGAGAACCTACCATCAAAACCACCCAAAATGTCTTTCAAGTTCATCCTCACAGCCAAATTTGGAGGCCCCCCTGCAAAGCCACCCAGCTCTCCAGCAGCTGTATCTCCTGATGGCCACCTAGCTATGGAAACCCACCAGAGATGGAAGGTCTGCCCTTACCACAGGTGCACACCAGGTCCCTAAAGGACTCCTTCTGCTTTAAGATCTCACTGAGGATGCTGCAGGGAAGGTCCCCCAGGAGAACACGGTGTCCCACGAAGCTGGAGAGCGTGAACACCTGCGACAGGAGGAGCTTGGCGGCGTCACTGATCTGAACTCTGCACATCTTCTCCCACTCGTCTGGAAAACAGACCAAGGTTGGTGAAGAAGAGCCAGGAGTGTCCTTCTGTCCTTCTCCTGAAGGCAGAATCTGGGGAAGAGCCAGTTGGTGAAGATCTACAGCCCCACCAGCATGGAGCACAGATGAGTGGTGGCTTTCTAGCTCAACCATCCAAAGCAGCATCTTGGAGAGCATCCAAATTTCCTTTGGGAAACTCAGGTATCTCCTCCTGCCTGAAAGAAACTATGGAGACCATCTGGGAAAGCATGGAAATGACCTAGGAAACCAAGGAGACCATGTAAGAAACCATGGGGACCATCTAGGAAAGCACAGGAACCACCTAGGGAATCTTGGAGACCACCTAGAAAAACATGGAGACCAACTAGGAAGCCATGAAGAGCAGCTGGAACACCATGGGCACCACCTAAGAAGGCATGGAGACCACCAAAGAGAGCATGGAGAGCATGAGGTGAAACCAAGATGTTCTCCACCCCTGCAATGAAACCAAGATGTTCTCCAATCAAGCTAAGATGTTAGAATCATAGAATCATAGAATCAATAAGGTTGGAAAAGACCTCAAAGATCATCAAGTCCAACTTGTCACCCCAGCTCCTCATGACTACTAAACTATGGCTCCAAGTGCCACATCCAATTCCCTCTTGAACACCTCCAGTGATGGGGACTCCACCACCTCCCTGGGCAGCACATTCCAATGGCTAAAAACTCTCTCTGTGAAGAACTTTCTCCTCACCTCCAGCCTAAAGTTCCCCTGGCACAGCTTGAGACTGTGTCCTCTTATTCTGGTGATGGTTGCTTGAGAGAAGAGATCAACCCCCACCTGGCTACAACCTCCCTTCAGGTAGTTGTAGACAGCAATGAGGTCTCCCCTGAGCCTCCTCCAGGCTAAGCAACCCCAGCTTCCTCAGCCTCTCCTCACAGGGCTGTACTCCAGACCCTTCCCCAGCCTCACTGCCCTTCTCTGGACACATTCAAGTCTCTCAATGTCCTTCTTAAACGGAGGAGCCCAGAACTGGACACAGGACTCAAGGTGTGGCCTTACCAGTGCGGAGCACAGGGCACAATGACTTCCCTGCTCCTGCTGGCCACACTGTTCCTGATGCAGGCCAGGATGCCATTGGCCTTCTTGGTCACCTTGGCACACTGCAGGCTCATGTTCAGCCAGATGTCAACCAGTACCCCCCAGGTCCCTCTCTGACTGGCTCCTCTCAGCCACTCTGAACCCAGCCTGTAGGACTGCCTGGGGTTGTTGTGGCCAAAGTGCAGCAGCTGGCACTTGGATTTGTTGAATGTCACCCTGTTGGACTCTGCCCATCTGTCCAGTCAGTCGAGGTTCCTCTGTAGAGCTCTCCTACCCTCTAACAGATCAACTCCTGACCCCAGCTTGGTGTCATCTGGAAATTTACTGATGATGGACTTAATCCCCTCATCCAGATCATCAATAAAGGTCTCGAACAGGCTGGGGTCCACCACTGATCTCTGGGCGACACCACTGGTGCCTGGCTGCCAGCTGGATGTGGCACCATTCACCCCCACTCTCTGGGCTCAGCTTTCAGCCAGTTTCTAACCCAGCTCAGAGTGCTGCTGTCCAAGCCAGGGGCTGATAGTTTGGCCAGGAGTTTGCTGTGGGGGACGGTGTCAAAGGCCTTGCTGAAGTCCAGGCAGACTACATCCACAGCCTGCCCCACACCCACCAGGTGGGTCACTTGATCATAGAAGGAGATCAGGTTGGTCAGGCAGGACCTGCCCCTCCTAAATCCATACTGGCTGGGCCTGAGCCCTTGGCCATCCTTCAGGTGTGCAGTGATTGTCCTCAAGATGACCTGCTCCATAATCTTGCCTGGCACTGAGGTCAGGCTGACAGGCCTGGAATTCCCTGGCTCATCCAACCGGCCCTGCTTGTGGATGGGCATCTCGTTGGCAGCCTCCAGTCCTCTGGAACCTCTCCAGTGAGCCAGGACTGGTGGACAATGGTGGAGAGAGGCTTGGCAGCTCATCTGCCAGCTCTCTAAGCACCCTAGGATGGATCCCATCTGGTCCCATGGACTTGCGAGGATCCAAGTGGCTCAGCAAGTCCCTAACTACTTCCTCCTGGATTACAGGGGCACTACACTGCTCCCTGACCCCATCTACCAGTTCAGGAGGCCACTTGTCCTGAAGCCCTCCTGCCTTACTCTTGAAAATGGAGGCAAAGAAGGTCTTTAGTACCTCAGCCTTTTCCTCATCTTTAGTTACAATCTTCCCCTCCAGGTCCAATAAAGAGTGGAGGTTCTTCTTGCCCTCTTTTTACCATTGATATAGTTATAAAAATGCTTTTCATTGTCCTCCACAGCAGTGTTCAGCTTAAGTTCTAACTGGGCTTTTGCCTCTCTCATTTTTCTCCTACATGATCTAACAACATCCTTAAATGTAACTCAGGTTGCCTCCCCCCTTTCCAAAGGAGCTATTTCCTCTTTTCCCCCTTAATCCCTTCAAGAGCTGCTTGCCCATCCAGGCCCAGAGCCTTCCCCTCCGCTCATCTCTTGGCACATTGGGACAGCTGTTCCTGTGCCTTCAGGAGCTCCTCTTTGAAGCAGGTCCAACCATCCTGGAACCTTCGGTTCTTAAGGGCTGCTCCCCAGGGGACTCTCTGGATTAGTTGCTCAAATAAGCTGAAGTCTGCCCTCTGAAAGTCCAAGGCCAGGGTTCTACTATTGCTTCTCCTTACTTCCCTGCATAGTGAAAACTCCACTCTCTCATGGTTGCTGCACCCTAGACAGCCTCCTACCATCACATCTCATAGTTTCATAGTTTCAGTTAGGGTTGGAAGGGACCACAAGGATCATCTAGTTCCAACCCCCCTGCCATGGGCAGGGACACTCTACACTAGATCAGGCTGGCCACAGCCTCATCCAGCCTGGGCTTAAACACCTCAAGGG
This sequence comes from Colaptes auratus, assembly GCA_015227895.2. Lineage (NCBI taxonomy): Eukaryota > Metazoa > Chordata > Aves > Piciformes > Picidae > Colaptes > Colaptes auratus. The sequence goes on along the minus strand of JAAWVA010000030.1, from coordinate 1,311,883 downwards.
ATGGGGCCTCAACCACCTCCCTGGACAACCCATTCCAGGCCTTCATCACCCTCACGGTGAAGAACTACTTCCTCACATCTAGCCTGAATCTCCCCACCTCCAGCTTCATTCCATTCCCCCTAGTCCTATCACTACCTGATAGCCTGAAAAGTCCCTCCCCAGCCTTCTTGTAGGCCGCCTTCAGATACTGGAAGGCCACAATTAGGTCACCTCGGAGCCTTCTCTTCTCCAGACTGAACAGCCCCAACTCTTTCAGTCTGTCCTCATAGGAGAGGTGCTCCAGCCCTCTGATCATCCTCGTGGTCCTTCTCTGGACACCTTCCAGCACCTCCAGATCCCTCTTGTAATAGGGGCTCCAGAACTGGAGGCAGTACTCCAGGTGGGGTCTCACCAGAGCTGAGTAGAGGGGGAGAATCACCTCCCTTGACCTGCTGGCCACACTTCTCCTGATGCAGCCCAGGATCTGATTGGCTTTCCGAGCTGCAAGTGCACACTGAGAGCTCCTGTTGAGCTTCTCGTCCACCAGCACCCCCAAGTCTCTCTCCTCTGGGCTGCTCCCCAGCCAGTCACTGCCCAGCCTGGATTTGTGCCTGGGATTGCCTCGACCCAGATGCAGGACCCTGCACTTGGTCTTGTTGAAGCTCATGAGGTTGGCTTGTGCCCACCTCTCCAGCCTGTCCAGGTCCCTCTGGATGGCATCCCTTCCCTCCAGTGTGCCTGCTGCACCACACAGCTTGGTGTCATCAGCAAACTTGCTGAGGGTGCACTCAATGCCACTGTCCATGTCACCCACAAAGATGTTGAACAAGACTGGTCCCAGGACTGATCCCTGAGGGACTCCACTTGTCCCTGGCCTCCACTGGGACATGGACCCGTTGACAGCCACTCTTTGGGTGCGGCCATCAAGCCAGTTCTTTATCCATCTAGTGGTCCACCCATCAAACCCATGTGTCACCAGCTTTGAGACCAGGATGTGGTGTGGGACAGTGTCAAAGGCTTTGCTCAGGTCCAGGTAAACGACATCAGTTGCTCGCCCCTCATCTATTAATGCTGTCACTTGTTCATAGAAGGCCACCAGGTTTGTCAGGCAGGATTTGCCCTTGGCAAAGCCATGTTGACTGCTCCAAATCACCTCTTCACTATTCTTCTGAGTCAGTAGTGCCTCCAGGAGGATCTGCTCCATGATCTTTCCGGGCACAGAGGTGAGACTGACCGGCCTGTAGTTCCCTGGTTCCTCCTTCTTACCCTTTTTTGAAAATGGGAGCAATATTTGCCCTTTTCCAGTCTGTGGGGACTTCCCCAGTCTGCCATGACTTTTGGAATATAATAGAGAGGGGCTTAGCAACCTCATCTGCCAGTTCTCTCAGCACCCCACCAGCCCTTCTCTATTTGAGAGCAGCAGGTCAAGCAGGGCCTGACCCCTGGGAGGCTCACTTAACAGCTGTATCGGGAAGTTGTCCTCCCTACACTCTAGGAACCTTTCCATCCCATGTTCTCCATCCCTGCAATGAAACTTCCTTTTCCTACTATTTTGGACCTAGAAGATAACTGTTTCCCCCTCTCAACTCATGTGCCCAAGAAAACCAGAAGGTTCCTGTGCCCAGAGCAAGAGCTTCTCCAAGAAGAGCACCCAGAGGACACTCACAGACAGCAGAGATGAGGTCGCAGACCCTGATGCTGAGCAGGTTTGCAAGGACAGGGCCGGTGTTATCATCAAAGCTGTCCACGCTCCTCAGCTTCTTCACCTCCCAGCACATCTTCTCCACCAGGACAGAGAGTACTGAGACTGCCTTTGGTTTCCAGATCTTGGGGAAGGTGGAGATGAAGGTTTTGAGCAGGGCTTCCTGGAAGGAGGAGAAGTGTTTGTGGACACCTGGCTCCTTCAAGAAGACCTTTCCCACTTCTCCTAACTCATCCTCTATTGGGACAGGTTGGTTAAGTGAGACCTGGAAGCCTCCAGCAGACCAAGGGTTGGTGGTGGGTCTCCTACCTCAGGTTTCTCAAGGTCTCTGATCCACTGGATGACATGGCTGGTGAAGCACTGCTCCAGCTCTGTGTCATGATGGTTCTCCTCCTTCAGGAAAGCTTGGTAGAACTCCACCAGGTGCCTCTCAGGGACCTACAGCAAACAGCAGCTGCTTTCTGGGTCCTCACCAACCTGCTTGAGTTCCACCACCACTACCAAAATGGTGACTGGGGCAAAAGCCAGCACGGCAAAGACCAGGAGCATCATCTCCCACCACCTGCAGGGTCTCCAGGACTCACCTTCTGCAGCCAGCTCTCAAACATCTTCAGGATCAAGACCCTCCAATCCCTGGTCCACTCCGTGGAGAGAATCTTCACCACAAGCAGCTGCTGCCATTGCTGTGGAGGAATAGTCCAATCTTGAGCTGACCTTGAGGCACACCAAGGGGTGTTGGCTAGAGTTGGACTCTGGGTCTCATCACTCACATCAGTGTTGCTCAGGAAGGCTTTCTTCTCCGTGGGCACTTTTTGGAAGGACTTCTCAAGCCATGGCTTGGTGACCCAGGACAGATGGCAGAAGCTTTCTCCTCTGTTAAACTCCTGGAACTTCTGGAGAAACACCAGAAACACCCAGTCCTCAACTGGTGGGGTTGGAAGGGACCTCTGGAGATCATCCAGTCCACGCCACAGGCTCCAGCAGGGTCACCCAGAACAGGTTGCACAGGATCAGGATGTCCAGGTGAGCTTGGAAGCTCTCCAGAGAAGGAGACCCCACAACCTTTATGGGCCTCTCAAAGTCCAGAAGTTTCTCCTGATGGAACTTTTTGAAGACAACCTGAACCCTCAGGAGAACCTCAAGAGCAGGAGAGGTCCTTTCTATCGTGTCATGGCAGTACCCCCAGAGGAGATCAAAGCAGATGGTAAGGCCTGGTGGTGACCTCAACACTGTGACCAGGGCTGCTGGTGATCACCCACTGGTAGGGTTGGAAAGAACCTCTGGAGACCATCTGCTCCAGCTCTACCTGCTCCAGCAGGGTCACCCAGACCTCAGGGTCTCAGGTGGGTTTGGAAGCTGTCCAGAAAAGGAGACCCCAGAACCTCTCTGGGCTCCTCAAACTCTAGAAGTGGAACCTCCTGGGTTCCATTTTCTGCCCATTGCTCCTTCTCCTGGCCCTGGCTGTCACTGGCCACATCCTCTTGGACCTTCAGATGTTGCTGAGCATTAAGATCCCTCTCAGGCTGCTCTTCTCCAGCCTCAGCCCCACCAGGGATGCTCCAGTCCCCTCATCACCTTCAGAGACCCTCCCCAGCAGCTCCTTGTCCCTCTTGAACTGAGGAGCCCAGAACTGGTCCCAGGTCTCCAGCTGTGTCCTCACCAGGGCAGGCAGAGGGGGCCGGAGAACCTCCTTGGCCCTGACCTGTTGGCCACACTCTTCTTCATGCCCCCCCAGGAGACCATTGGCCTTCTTGGCCATGACGACACCTTGCTGGCTCATGGTCAGCTTGGGGTCCACCAGCTGCTTCTCCATGGAGCTGCTTCCCAACAGATCAACCCCTAGCCTCTCCCAGTCCATGGGGTGGTTCCTCCCCATGTGCAGGACCCTCCACTTGTCCTGCTTGACCCTCTTGAGGTTCCTCTCCACCCAACCCTCCAGCCTGCCCAAGGTCTCTGAGGTGAGGTCATAGAGGAGGGAAGTCTCCAGGAGATGACAGAAGCCACCCAAGCTCATTCTCACCTTACTGGCTGGCAGGAGGTCCTCTTGGCCATTAAATAGCTCAAGCATCTTCAGCATGGTCTTGATGGTGTGGAAGGAGCTCTGGTCCTTCAAGAATCGTATCAGCAAGACGTAGATCAAGTTCAGACACTGCCAGATCTCATCCTCCACCGTGGGACTCAGTGGTAGCTTTGGAGACCTCGATGGGCACCTGTGGACACGAAGAAGGATCCAGCAACTTCTTGTGGTTCCTTTTACAGTTGCCACCTGACCACAGCTGCTGTCTGCATCTGGGAGATGTGGGCAGGTCCACAGGACCTTGTGGGTCTCCATGCTCTCCAGCCATGGTGGGGTTAAAGACATCCCAATAGGCAAAGCAAGACAGCCACCTTCTTCCTGCTCCACCCACCCTTTCCCAGACCCTTCATGGAGCTGTCTCCTCTCAAGAAGCTCCAACTCACAAGCTCCTCAGCCTGGTGTCCATCCTGGAGACAATGTTCTCCAAAGCCAGGTTCAAATGCTTCTCCTGCAGTAGAGGAGAGAAAGATGGTGAGCAGCCTTCTGCTCTGACAGCAGAGGATCTTCCACACTTGAGGTCTTCTGGCACATTCAAGAGATGTCCTCTTGTCTGGTCCCAGAATTCAGCTCTGACCCCAGGTTTCTACCATGACATCCTTCAGCCCTGCTGAAGATCTCTGAAGGAACCAAATCCCTGTCTTGATGCATGGTTAATGAGCCCAACCACACCCTGCAGAGCAGAAGACCTCCCACCAACCAGCTGTTCTTACAGTCACTTGCAAGGAGCCTGCTTTGCTGTCTATGATGTGTGTGTGCAAGGCCTCCAGGAGGAGTTTGAGTGGAAGGAGAACGCCAGGCAAAGCACCCTTGGAAAGATTCTTCATGCTGACCATCAGCAGCACCTTCTTAGCCAGTGGAGGACATCTTTCAATCAAGGTCTTGTGAGCAACTATCATCTCCTGGACTTTTCTAGGAGAGCAGGTCAAGAACATCAGGTAGACTTTGTAGGATCAAGAGGGATATGTTGGTGGTGTTTGAGATAGCACCGTGAGTGCCAGGGTGGCTGAGGGCTGGGAGAAGGAGGTCAGGTTGGACAAGGCTTTGATGTAGCAGAAGATCACAGAATGGGTTGGGTTGAGGTGAATTGGGTTGGGATAGGTTGAGTTAGGTTGAGTTTGGTTGGGAAAGACCTTCAAAGATCATGTGGTCCAGATCCCTGCCACAGAGAGGGGACACCTTCCCCATTGTTTGTCGTGGGCAGGCTGGACAGGGCTTTGAGGGATATGACCTAGTGGAAGATCACAGAATGGATTGGATTGGGTTGGGCTGAGTTGGGCTGAATTGGGTTGGGTTGGGGTTTAGTTGGCTTCAGTTGGGTTGAGATGGGGTTGGGGTTGGTTGGTTGGGGTTGGGATGTGCTGGGATTGGGTTGGCTGGAGTTGAGTTAGGTTGAATTGAGTTGAGTTGGGTTGGGGGTTGGCTGCGTTGGATTGGGCTGGGTTGAGTTAGATTGGGTTGAAAGTGGCCTTCAAAGACCATCTTGTCCAATCCCCAGGGCAGGGGACATGCCAAGGAGAAGGGGCTTGGGAAGCCACCAAGCAGATGGAATGAAAAGTTGATGACCCTGATCCTACTCCAGCCTTTCAGACCCACCTTTGCTTCTCTTTGTCTTGCCTGAGGTGGATGAAGACTTGTTGTGGAAGGTCCCTTAAGGGAAGGGGGTCCCCTCCTGTCTCCTCCTTCATGGCATAGAGCAGTGGGACCAACCAGATCCACAAGGTGCCCTGAGTGGTGCTGTGACACATCTTCCTCAGAGCTGGAAAGTACTTGCTGAAAAAAGAAAGGTGCAGAGAAGTCCAACGAACCTCTGGGATGCTGGTGGGACACATGTCCCAACATGGCAAGGAGTCTTCTCCAAGAGTTCACAGCAGGGTTCATCCTGCCTGGAAAGAGCTTGAATGGACCCCTCCATGGGCCAGCCAATATCAGAGGTGTTGGATGTTCTCTCCCAGAGAGCTCAAGATGGAGTCACCAGGTTGGAAACCACCACCTTGGAGTTAGGAAGCTTCGAGGACCCCTTGGGACAGCACATGGCACCCAAAGTGCTGTGTGGGGACAACCAAGCTGAGGCCTGGACCTCTAATGGTGTTGTTGCTCCAGGAGAGGTCAAGGCCAATGGGGTGAGGGTCACCAAGACCAAGTGCTGGGTCCTGCACTTGGGTCAGACCAGCTCTCCATGCCTGGGGCAGACTGTCTGGAAAGTATCTGGCATGAAGGACCTGGTGGCCAAGGTGGCCACCAACATCTTGGCTTGCACAGTGTGGCCAGAGGGCCAGAACTGTCCACCTGTACTGGGCTTTGGTGAGGCCACACCTTGAGTACTGGGTTCAGTTTTGGGCCAGGTTGGATGAGGCCTTCAGCAACCTGAGCTGGTGGGAGGTGTCCATGGCCATAGCAGGGGCTTGGCACTGGATGGCCTTTAAGGTCCTTTCCAACCCAAACCATTCTGTGAATCTATGAAAGTTCTAGAGAACTTCTGATGAGAAGCTAAAGAGACCTAGGGTTGTTTGGCTGGAGAAAAGGTGGCTGGGGGGGAGACCTTCTGGCTTTCTACCTCTCCTAGAAAGGAGGCTGGAGCTGGGGAGTCAAAGTCTTCTCCCAAGCAATGGTACAAGAGGAAATGGCCTCAAGTTGCCTCAGGAGTGGTTTAGGTTGGACATGAGGAGAAATGTCCTCACCCAAAGGGTTGGCCAGGCCAGGCCCAGGCTGGCCAGGGCAGTGGTGGAGTCCCCATCCCTGGAGGGCTTTCAAAACCATGGAGATGTGTTGCTGAGGGCCATGGTTTGGTGGTGACCAGGCAGTGCTGGGTCAGTGGTTGGGCTGGATGGCCTTGGAGGACTTCTCCAGCATAATCCATTCCATGCCAGCTCTAAGTTACCTTTTTTCTCTCAGTTCCTTATATTTGTCCTCAGTAAAGCTGAGGGCCTGGAGGCCATTTTCAGCCTCAGCGATGGAGGCTGGTGAGAGGCTGATCTCAAAGCCAATGGAGATGTGGAAGGCAAACAGGATCTTGAGAAGTTCTTGCTCTTTCCACTTGGGGCACTTGATGATCCCTTGTAGCAAGTTCCTGATACTGTTCCTCACCTAGAGGAGAAGCAAGAGGAGAGAACATTTCACCAGGTCAAGAAGGAGTTTGTTGGCTTGAGCTTGACCATCAAGATCAACCTCCAAACCAAGAGCTGAGTTTGGACTCCTCCAGCCAGCCTGGTGGGAGAAGCTGTTGGTCCTGGTGCCTTGTCGCCATCCCGCAAGGTCCTACATGGCTTCATTTCTCCAGCGTCCAAGTCATCCCCAAAACCATGAAATGCTTTTGGTGGGAGAAGGCCTTTGAGGTCATTGAGGCCAAGAGTTGTCCCAGCACTGCCAGGTCACCACCAAGACCCCAGCAACTCTAGGCCAGTCACTTGAGAGCAGCCTGGAGGAGAACTTGGGGGGGTCAGCTGATGACAACCTGGTCCAGCAGGAGGTGTCCCTGCTCATGGCAGGGAGTTGGAACTGGATGACCTTCAAGGTCCCTTCCAATCCAGCCCATTCTGTGAATCTATGAAACCAGGTCCCTCAGCACCACATCTCCATAGCTTTGAAACCCCTCCAGGAGTGGTTTCCACCACTGCCTTGGGCAGCCTGGGCCCAGCCTACACAACCCTTTGGGTAAGGACATTTCTCCTCACGTCCAACCTAAACCTCTCCTGAGGCAACCTGAGGACATTTTCTCTTGTCCCATCACTTGGGAGAAGGCTTTGACCCCTGCCTAGCTCCAGCCTCCTTTCTAGGAGAGATGGAAAGCCAGAAGGTCTCCCCTCAGCCACCTTTTCTCCAGCCCAGACAAGCCCAGGTCCCTCAGCTGCTCCTCAGTTCTCTAGAACTACCACCACCTCCTCCTCCTCCTCCTTCTCGCCCTTCTTTGGACACCCTCCACCGTCTCAGTGTCCTTCCTGGAGTGCAGGACCTCCCTTAGCCACTTCTCCAAAGGTTTTGGTGGCCTCTCACCTCCTCCATGCTGTGGTAGAACTCATTTTTTTCTCCTCTGTCCATGTCCCAGAGACAGATCCTGGTGCTGGCCCTGAAGCCCTCAAGTCTCCTCTCCATCTCCTCAAGGGAGCTCCAGGAGATGGGGCGAGCCAAGAACTCACGCTCCAGATGCTCCATCTGGGCCTTGTAACTTGAGACCTTGGAGGCCATAAAGGTGCTGCTGCTGCTGGCGAAGCTGCACTCAATGTGCTCAAAGAAGGTCCAGGTTCCTGGGGGCAAAAAAGGGACTTTAGGAACAAAGTGGAGACACCAACACTGGAGAACCTCAAAATAAACCAGGGTTGAACATGGATCAGCCTCCCACCAGCACTGATGGTCCACTCTGGTCCAACATCTTCATCAGTGACCTGGATGATGGGGCTGAGTGGACTCTGGGCCAGTTTGTTGATGACATCAAACTGGGAGGAGTGGTTGATCCACCAGAAGGTCCTGCTGCACTTCAGCAAGACCTGGAGACTTCCCTCCTCTATGACCTCACCTCAGAGACCTTGGGCAGGCTGGAGGGTTGGGTGGAGAGGAACCTCAAGAGGGTCAAGCAGGACAAGTGGAGGGTCCTGCACATGGGGAGGAACCACCCCATGGACTGGGAGAGGCTAGGGGTTGATCTGTTGGGAAGCAGCTCCATGGAGAAGCAGCTGGTGGACCCCAAGCTGACCATGAGCCAGCAAGGTGTCGTCATGGCCAAGAAGGCCAATGGTCTCCTGGGGGGCATGAAGAAGAGTGTGGCCAACAGGTCAGGGCCAAGGAGGTTCTCCGGCCCCTCTGCCTGCCCTGGTGAGGACACAGCTGGAGACCTGGGACCAGTTCTGGGCTCCTCAGTTCAAGAGGGACAAGGAGCTGCTGGGGAGGGTCTCTGAAGGTGATGAGGGGACTGGAGCATCCCTGGTGGGGCTGAGGCTGGAGAAGAGCAGCCTGAGAGGGATCTTAATGCTCAGCAACATCTGAAGGTCCAAGAGGATGTGGCCAGTGACAGCCAGGGCCAGGAGAAGGAGCAATGGGCAGAAAATGGAACCCAGGAGGTTCCACTTCTAGAGTTTGAGGAGCCCAGAGAGGTTCTGGGGTCTCCTTTTCTGGACAGCTTCCAAACCCACCTGAGACCCTGAGGTCTGGGTGACCCTGCTGGAGCAGGTAGAGCTGGAGCAGATGGTCTCCAGAGGTTCTTTCCAACCCTACCAGTGGGTGATCACCAGCAGCCCTGGTCACAGTGTTGAGGTCACCACCAGGCCTTACCATCTGCTTTGATCTCCTCTGGGGGTACTGCCATGACACGATAGAAAGGACCTCTCCTGCTCTTGAGGTTCTCCTGAGGGTTCAAGTTGTCTCCGGAAAGTTCCTCCAGTTGGCAGCTTCTCTCCTGGCCGTGGAGGTCCCTGAGGTTGACGATGGCATATCTGTAGAGGATGGGAGGTCCTTGCAGCTCGGCCAAGGGGATCCTGGCGCTGCCCAGCATCACTTTGTCTCTGGAAGGAGAAGAGAAGAAGCTTTGTTGAGGCTGATCACCAAAGTCAACCTTCAATCCAACTCTCAAGGTGTGCTTTGTCCACCAAGACGTTGCTGGCCCTCAAAACCTCAAGGAGATAATCTCCAGCTACCTCCATCGACCAGAGGGACTAACAAAACCACCACCCTTGGATCATCACTTGGAAGAGCCACCACCATGCTCTCCAACTCCTCCAGGGCATCTCCATTTGGAGGTTCACCTCTAGCAGGACCTCCAAGAGAGGTTCCTCAGCCCAAAGCTGAAGATCCCCAAGGACAACCCCAACAGCAGCATCCCACCAGGGTTGGGGTTACTTTTTCTCCTTCATCCTGGCAAACTCCTGGCAGGACCCAGGTCCCTTGTAGACGACGACACAGATCTCAGATCCTGCCTCCAGGCTGGGAGCTTTTGAGAGGACAGCCATGAACTCCAGGGTCATGGTGGCTTGGGCTGGTTGAGGTCCACCAAAGAGGTAGGGGTTGGGCTGGCAGCTGTTGGAATAAGAGGCGGTGAGTCCCCATTGTGTCCTTCTGCCACCAACCCCACCCGCAGCTGCTCCCCCACTCACAGCCATTCCAGGGGAGTCCTGGCCGTGGTTGCCACCAGCCGTGTGTCACTTGGCACCCTGTGGAGGACCTCCTGGTTGCTCTGAGGTGTTTGGAGAAGACCTCAGAGCCAGCAGCCACCAATCAGTGGTGGAGAGAAGATGGGGAAGGACATCCTGGGGTCTCAGCACCAGCCAGGGGTGGGAGGTGGGGGAAGAAGAGACCTAATGGTGTCCAAGGTGCTTCTCCTCCCACCACAGCCACTTCCCCCAGGGAGCTGCTGGAGCTCCAGCCCTCCAGGTCCAACCCCAAAAGCCTCCAGACATGACCTCCCGCCCTGCAACCAACCTAGTGGAAGGTCCTGGGCCTCCTCTGCTGTGGTCGTCTGCAAGCAAGGAGAAAGCCTGGGTCAGCACCTCCAGAGAAGGTGGCAAACCTAGGTAGAAATGGAGGGCCACCACGGAGAGGAAGGGTCCTTGCAGCCTGGCCATGGTCTTCTTGGGAGAAGAACCTCAACCCCCACCAAGACTGAGGCCTTCAGTGTCCTCCCATGCTCTACCAGTGCTCTGGGGACAGGGATGGGGCAGCCAGGCCAGCTGGTGGCAGGGTCCTGTGTGGGCTAAGTACTAACAAACCACTCTCTGCCCCTTCTCTTCTCCCGTGTGCAGGGGGGAGGGAAGGGAGCAGGAAGGGGAAGCTGTTGGTAGCCGCCTGGCTTGTCCAGGGGGGCTCTTGTGTAGTTTGTAAGTTGTCAGTGGATGTCACTATTGGCTGTTGGCTACTGGATGTCCTGCACACATTCACTGCATTTCACAGTTTGTAGCTTTGCTTGCAGCTCCATTTGCTTTCAACTGAGCTGCTCTGGCAAGGTTATGTTGGGAGTAATTTCAACCCACCACAGGTCCATTGTGTCTTTTTGTCCCTGGGCAGGTCCAAGGGGAAGCCCAGGAGGCTTCTGGGTATGGTGTCACCAAGCGCTTCTACCACCCAACCAGCCCTGGGCACTCAACAGGACTCATGGGCAGAGAAGACCAAGGAAAAGCCCTCTCAGGTACCTGCGTGGGTAAAGTTCTCCTGGCTGGTCATCTCCACCCTCCAGACGTGACCTGGGACCTTCTCCTGGAGAAAGGGAAGGTGGCAAGAGATGAAGGTCAGAAGGTGAGAGGACCAGAGAGCCAAAGGGCTGGGCAAAGTTCTTCTGCCCGTTCCCACCCATAGAGCATGGAGCTCCAGACTCCAGCCCACCAACATTCCCCTGCCATGGAAACCTCAGCCCTTGGCCTCCAAGAGCTGGGGCCATGAGCTTCAAGCACCAAAGTCCTCTGAGGCTTCTGCTTCTAGGTAGCCAAAGGTCCTGCTGGGTGGACATCAGTGACCAGGGCTTCTGGAGACCCTTTGGACCCAGCTCAGAGCTTCTGGAGACCCTTTGGAGCCAGCTCAGGGCTTCTGGAGACCCTTTGGAGCCACCTCCAAAGGGCTTTGACGTGGCTGGGGGAGGAGGAGCTCCCAGTACAGCCTCAGTGCTCCCAGTTCTGCTCTCTGGGTTCTCCTAGTGTTCCCAGTGCTCCCAGTGCCAGTGCATTGCTGTTCCACTCCCTGGTTATTCCCAGTATTCCCAGTATGGCCCCAGTGCTCCCAGTATGACTCTCATGGTCCTCCCAGTGCTTCCAATACTGTCCCAGTATCCCCAATGCCACTCCCTGCATCTGTCCAGTGCTCCCAGTGTCATCCTAGTGATGCTCCATGCCTGCCCCCAGTGCTCTCACTGGGGGACGCTCCCTGGCTTCAGAAGCATTTGGTGCTCAACCAACCAATGTGGGGACATTTGGGGCTCAAAAACACCAATTCAGGGAACATTTGGACTAACCTCCCCCACATTTAAGAACTTTTTGGGCTCAGACATTCCTCTTAGGGACTTTTGGGGTCAGAAACCTCAGTTTAGGGAACTTGTGTGCAAAAAGAAAAGAAACCAAACAACCAATTTGGGGAAGACTTGGGCTCAGAAATCCCTTAGAGACTCAAGCACAGTTCAATCCTGTTTCAACTGGTTAAGGCACCTTCACACCCAGCTCAATCCCAGTTAGCCCAATTCAGTCCCCCTCCACCCCAGTTCAATCCCATTCCACCCCAGTTCAATCCCAGTCAGCCCAGTTCAATCCCAGTCAGCACAGTTCAGTCCCCCTCCACCCCAGTTCAGTCCTCCTCCACCCCAGTTCAGTCCCAGTTAGTCCCCTGGTGCCACTCACCCTGAGCCACCAGCTGGCAATGGACCTCGAGGTTTCCCTACTGCTGCTTCCCAGGCAAGCTCCAGTTTATCCCCAGGCTGGGAGCAGTTTAGCCACGCTCAGGGAGCACTATCACAGTCCCACCCCTTCCCTCCCCCCCAGCTCCTTTCCCCTTTTTTGAGCAGTTCTGCGAAGAACGATCAGAAAGTGAAAGTGAATGGCGGAGTGGGGGTGGGGGGCAGGGGGCAATGTCTGGCATCGTCCAAAACATGCACTGGGGTGGCACTGGGAGTGCTGAAAGGAGCCAAGAAGAGATATGGGAGAGTGTGGGGGGGTGTGGGGTGTGGAGATAGGGACTGGGAGTGCTGGAGGAAGCCAAGGAGTCATAATGGGAGCACTGTGCTGGCCTAGCCAGGCCCAAGGCCGGGAGATGCCTCCCCCAGTTACCAGATGCCGGCGAGGGGAAGAAAGAGGGGGTGCTAGACCTTGCGCTGGATCTTACAGTGATGCAGAGAATTATGGTAGAAATACCTAGTTTCCTGTGTCTACCAACTGGACTGGACCTCTGGACACAGGAAGCACCTCACGTAGCAGAGGGCACCCAGCCCAAACTGCAACAACATTCCAGTGGCCAATCTCTCTTTCTATGAAGAACTTTTTCCTAACATCCAGCCTGAACCTCCCCTGGCACAGCTTGAGACTGTGTCCTCTTGTTCTGGTGCTGGTTCCCTGGGAGAAGAGACAAACCACCACCTGGCTACAACCTCCCTTCAGGGAGTTGTAGACAGCAGTAAGGTCACCCCTGAGCCTCCACTTCTCCAGGCTAAGCAACCCCAGATCCCTCAGCCTCTCCTCATAGGGCTGTGCTCGAGGCCTCTCCCCAGCCTCATTGCCCTTCTCTGGACACATTCAAGTGTCTCAATGTCCTTCTTAAACTGAGGGGCCCAGAACTGCACACAGGACTCACGTCCCTTCCAAAGATGATACATCCTCTTTTTTCCCCTTAATTCACCCAGTAGTTCATTGTCCATCCAGGCCATCTGCCCCAGGGCTCATCTCTGGCACATTGGCACAGCCTGTTCTGAGCCCTCAAGAATCCATTTCCAGCCCTCCTTGGTTTTTAAGAGCTGTTTCCCAAGGAACCTTCTGAGTTAGTTCCTTGAGTAACCTGAAGCATGCCCTCCAGAAGTCCAGAGTGGAGGTTTTGTTGCTGCCCCTCTTAGCTTGGCTGCATATTGAACACTCAATTATCTCACAGTCGCTGGACCCCAGACAGCCTCCAACCACCACATCCCCACCAGACCTTCCCTGTTTGTGGAGGTCAAGCAGAGCCTTACCCCTGGTAGACTCACACAGCACCTGGGAGAAGAAGCTGTCCTCCACACACTCTTAAGAACCTCCTAGACTGCCTCCTCTCGGCTGTGTTGAGTTCCTAACAGATATCAGGCAGGTTGAAGTCACCCATGAGAACAAGGTCTGGTGATCTTGAGATAGCCTCTAGCTGCCTATAGAATGATTCATCAACATCTTCATGCTGGTTGAGTGGTCTATAACAGACTCCAAGGAGGATGTCTGCCCTGCTGGTCTTGAGCACTGTGACACTCTGGCAGTTTGCCACTCTGGCACTGTGAGTCTCTGGCACGGTGACACTGTGGCACTGTGACTCTCTGGAACTGTGTCTCTCTGGCACTGTGACATTGGCACTGCGACACTGTGGCACTGTAACACTCTGGCACTGTGATGCTCTGGCACTGTGACACTGGCACTGTGATGCTCTGGCACTGTGACACTCTGGCACTGTGACACTGCACAACCAATTTGGGGAAGAATTGGGCTCAGAAATCCCTGGTTAAGGCACCCTCACACCCAGTTCAATCCCAGTTAGGCCAGTTCAATCCCAGTTAGGCCAGTTCAGTCCCCCTCTACCCCAGTTTCATAGTTTCATAGTTTCAGTCAGGGTTGGAAGGGACCACGAGGATCATCTAGTTCCAACCCCGCTGCCAGGGGCAGGGACACCCCACACTACATCAGGCTGGCCAGAGCCTCATCCAGCCTGGGCTTAAACACTTGCAGGGATGGGGCCTCAACCACCTCCCTGGATAACCCATTCCAGGGCTTCACCACTCTCATGGGGAAGAACTTCTTCCTCACATCTAGCCTGAATCTCCCCACCTCCAGCTTCATTCCATTCCCCCTAGTCCTATCACTACCTGATAGCCTGAAAAGTCCCTCCCCAGCCTTCTTGTAGGCCCCCTTCAGATACTGGAAGGCCACAATGAGGTCACCTCGCAGCCTTCTCTTCTCCAGACTGAACAGCCCCAACTCCTTCAGTCTGTCCTCATAGGAGAGGTGCTCCAGCCCTCTGCTAGTCCTCGTGGTCCTTCTCTGGACACTTTCCAGCACCTCCAGATCCCTCTTGTAATAGGAGCTCCAGAACTGGAGGCAGTACTGCAGGTGGGGTCTCACCAGAGCTGAGTAGAGGGGGAGAATCCCCTCCCTTGACCTGCTGGCCACACTTCTCCTGATGCAGCCCAGGATCTGATTGGCTTTCTGGGCTGCAAGTGCACATTGAGAGCTCATGTTGAGCTTCTCCTCCCCCAGCACCCCCAAGTCTCTCTCCTCTGAGCTGCTCTCCAGCCAGTCACTGCCCAGCCTGGTTTTGTGCCTGGGATTGCCTCCACCCAGATGCAGGACCCTGCACTTGGTCTTGTTGAAGCTCATGAGGTTGGCTTGTGCCCACCTCTCCAGCCTGTCCAGGTCCCTCTGGATGGATCCCTTACCTCCAGCCTGTCCAGGTCCCTCTGGATGGATCCCTTCCCTCCAGCCTGTCTGCTGCACCACACAGCTTGGTGTCATCAGCAAACTTGCTGAGGGTGCACTCGATGCCACTGTCCATGTCACCCACAAAGATGTTGAACAAGCCTGGTCCCAGTTCAATCCCATTCCACCCCAGTTCAGTCCCCCTCCACCCCAGTTCAATCCCAGTTAGCTCAGTTCAGTCCCAGTTAGTCCCCTGGTGCCACTCACCCTGAGCCACCAGCTGGCAATGGACCTCGAGGTTTCCCTACTGCTGCTTCCCAGGCAAGCTCCAGTTTATCCCCAGGCTGGGTGCAGTTTAGCCACACTCAGGGAGCACTATCACAGTCCCACCCCTTCCCTTCCCCCCCTGCTCCTTTCCCCTTTTATGAGCAGTTCTGGGAAGAACGATCAGAAAGCGAAAGTGAAAGGGGTGGGGGAGAGGGGGCAATGTCTGGCATCGTCCAAAACATGCACTGGGAGCACTGAAGTGGCGCTGGGTGTGCTGAAAGGAGCCAAGAGCTCGTGGAAGGTGGGGAAGAGAGGGACTGGGAGTGCTGGAGGAAGCCAAGGAGTCGTAATGGGAGCAGCCTCTAGCTGCCTATAGAATGATTCATCAGCATCTCCATGCGGGTTGAGTGGTCTGTAACAGACTCCAAGGAGGATGTCTGCCCTGCTGGTCTTGAGCACTGTGACACTGGCAGTTTGCCACTCTGGCACTGTGAGTCTCAGGCACTGTGACACTGTGACACCCTGGCACTGTGACACTGGCACTGTGATGCTCTGGCATTGTGATGCTCTGGCACTGTGACGCTCTGGCACTGTGACACTCTGGCATTGTGATGCTCTGGCACTGTGACGCTCTGGCACTGTATCACTCTGGCACTGTGACACTCTGGCACCGTGACACCCTGGCACTGTGACACTCTGGCACTGTGATGCTCTGGCACTGTGACACTCAGGGAGTTTGACACTGGCACTGTGACACTCTGGCATTGTGATGCTCTGGCACTGTGACTCTCAGGCACTGTGGTGCTCTGGCACTGTGACACTATGGCACTGTGACTCATTGGCACTGTGATGCTCTGGCACTGTCATGCTCTGGCACTGTCACGCTCTGGCACTGTGACACTCTGGCACTGTGATGCTTTGGCACTGCGACGCTCTGACGCAGTGACACTGGCACTGTGATGCTCTGGCATAGTGATGCTCTGTCACTGTGACTCTCAGGCACTGTGGTGCTCTGGCACTGTCATGCTCTGGCCCTGTGACACTCTGGTACTGTCACACTCTGGCACTGTGTCACTGTGGCACAGTGATGCTTTGGCACTGTGACACTCTGGCACTGTCTTGCTCTGGCACTGTGACACTCTGCACTTTGACACTGGCACTGTGACACTGCCACTGTGAGACTCTGGCACCGTGCAACTCTGGCATTGTGACATTGGCACTGTGAGACTCTGGCACTGTGAGATGCTGGCACTGTGAGATGCTGGCACTGTGTCACTCTGGCACTGTGACACTCTGGCACTGTGACACTGCACAAACAATTTGGGGAAGACTTGGGCTAAGAAATCCCTTAGAGATGCAAACACAGTTCAGTCCTGTTTGAACTGGTTAAGGCACCCTTGCACCCACTTTGGGGGTGGGGATTGGGAGATCTTGCAGAGCCTGGTTACTCAAGGTCACCTCCTTTCTACATTCCCTCTGATTCTAGCAACCTCATCCTTCAGTTTGGCCACCAGGTTAAGCAGAGAGTCGATCTGCTCACACCTAATGCAGGAGTTGTCCCCACTACCCTGCATCTCAAGTGCCAGGCTCCAGCACTCTCTGCTGCCAGATACCTGGACAGCTACCACCTTATGTTCCACCCCAGTCTGGGTCGACACTGATTTTGTGAAGGCATTCTTCCTGCAAGTCACAACCATCCCTGTCCCTGGCCTACCTGGCTCTCCCTGGCCTTCCTGCAGGGAGAGCAAAGCAGGGAGGGCACAGCAGGGAGGGCACAGCAGGGAGAGCACAGCAGGGAGAGAAGAGCAGGGAGAGAACAGCAGGGAGAGCACAGAGGTGAGAGAACAGTAGCGAGAGCACAGCAGGGAGAGAACAGCAGGGAGAGCACAGCAGGGAGAGAACAGCAGGGAGAGCACAGCAGGGAGAGCACAGCGGCAAGAGAACAGTAGCGAGAGCACAGCAGGGAGAGAACAGCAGGGAGAGCACAGCAGGGAGAGAACAGCAGGGAGAGCACAGCAGGGAGAGAAGAGCAGGGAGAGCACAACAGGGAGAGGACAGCAGGGAGAGGACAGTAGGGAGAGCACAGAGGTGAGAGAGCACAGCAGGGAGAGCACAGCGGCAAGAGAACAGTAGCGAGAGCACAGCAGAGAGAGCACAGCAGCGAGAGAACAGTAGCGAGAGCACAGCAGGGAGAGCACAGCAGCAAGAGAACAGAGGCGAGAGAGCATAGTTTCATAGTTTCATAGTTTCAGTTAGGGTTGGAAGGGACCACAAGGATCATCTAGTTCCAACCCCCCTGCCATGGGCAGGGACACTCTACCC
Organism: Colaptes auratus; assembly: GCA_015227895.2. Classification (NCBI taxonomy): domain Eukaryota; kingdom Metazoa; phylum Chordata; class Aves; order Piciformes; family Picidae; genus Colaptes; species Colaptes auratus. Next base: position 1,294,494 of record JAAWVA010000030.1, on the reverse strand, counting down.
TAGATCAGGCTGGACAGAGCCTCGTCCAGCCTGGTCTTAAACACCGCAAGGGACGGGGCCTCAACCACCTCCCTGGACAACCCATTCCAGGCCTTCACCACTCTCACGGTGAAGAACTTCCTCCTCACATCTAGCCTGAATCTCCCCACCTCCAGCTTCATCCCATTCCCCCTAGTCCTATCACTCCCTGATAGTCTGAAAAGTCCCTCCCCAGCCTTCTTGTAGGCCCCCTTCAGATACTGGAAGGCCACAATGAGGTCACCTCGGAGCCTTCTCTTCTCCAGGCTGAACAGCCCCAACTCCTTCAGTCTGTCCTCATAGGAGAGGTGCTCCAGCCCTCTGATCATCCTCGTGGCCCTTCTCTGGACACGCTCCAGCACCTCCAGATCCCTCTTGTAATAGGGGCTCCAGAACTGGACGCAGTACTCCAGGTGGGGTCTCACCAGAGCTGAGTAGAGGGGGAGAATCACCTCCCTTGACCTGCTGGCCACACTTCTCCTGATGCAGCCCAGGATCTGATTGGCTTTCCGAGCTGCAAGTGCACATTGAGAGCTCATGTTGAGCTTCTCGTCCACCAGCACCCCCAAGTCTCTCTCCTCTGGGCTGCTCCCCAGCCAGTCACTGCCCAGCCTGTATTTGTGCCTGGGATTGCCTCGACCCAGATGCAGGACCCTGCACTTGGTCTTGTTGAAGCTCATGAGGTTGGCCTGTGCCCACCTCTCCAGCCTGTCAAGGTCCCTCTGGATGGCATCCCTTCCCTCCAGCGTGTCTGCTGCACCACACAGCTTGGTGTCATCAGCAAACTTGCTGAGGGTGCACTCAATGCCACTGTCCATGTCACCCACAAAGATGTTGAACAAGACTGGTCCCAGGACCGATCCCTGAGGACTCCGCTTGTCACTGGCCTCCACTGGGACATGGACCCATTGACAGCCACTCTTTGGGTGCGGCCATCAAGCCAGTTCCTTATCCATCTGGTGGTCCATCCATCAAACCCGTGTGTCACCAGCTTGGAGACCAGGATGTGGTGTGGGACAGTGTCAAAGGCCTTGCTCAGGTCCAGGTAAACGACATCAGTTGCTCGCCCCTCATCTATTAATGCTGTCACCTGTTCATAGAAGGCCACCAGGTTTGTCAGGCAGGATTTGCCCTTGGCAAAGCCATGCTGACTGCTCCCAATCACCTCTTCACTACTCTTCTGAGTCAGTAGTGCCTCCAGGAGGATCTGCTCCATGATCTTTCCGGGCACAGAGGTGAGACTGACCGGCCTGTAGTTCCCTGGTTCCTCCTTCTTACCCTTTTTGAAAATGGGAGCAATATTTGCCCTTTTCCAATCTGTGGGGACTTCCCAGTCTGCCATGACTTTTGGAATATAATAGAGAGGGGCTTAGCAACCTCATCTGCCAGTTCTCTCAGCACCCGTGGGTGTATCCCGTCGGGTCCCATGGACTTGAACACTTTCAGGTTCTTCAGGTGATCACGAACCTGAGCTTCACTTATGAAGGGCAGTTCTTCCTCCCCATCCCTGGCATCATCTGCCATGACTCCAGGAGTGTGGCTGGAGGCCCTTGCAGTGAAGACTGAGGTAAAGAAGTTATTGAGTACCTCAGCCTTGTCCACATCACTTGTGACCAATTCACCAGTTTCCTTTCTGAGGGGGCCCACACCTTCCCTACTCATCTTCTTGCCATTAATATACCTGTAGAAATTCTTAGTGCTCCCTTTGACCTCCCTGGCTAGCTTCAATTCAAACTCTGCTTTGGCTTTCCTAACCAGGCCTCTTGCTGCTCGGCAGCTTCCTTATATCCCCCCTGTTCTATCTGTCCTTCCCTCCACTGCCTGTAGAGTTTCTTTTTAAGTAATAGTGTGTCCAGGAGCTCCTTGTTCATCCAGGCAGGCCTCCTAGCGTTCTTCCCTGTTTTTTCTCTTTGTTGGTATACATAGCTCCTGGACACAGAGGAGGTGGTCCTTGAATACTGACCAGCTGTCCTGGGTCCCTCTTCCCTCCAGGGCTTTGTCCCATGACACTGTGGCTAGCAGACTCCTGAAGCGATCGAAGTCTGCACGCCTAAAGTCTAGGGACATAAGCTTAGAGTAGGTCCTCCTGATAGCCCTGAGGATATTAAATTCAACTGCTTCATGGTCACTGCAGCCAAGGCAGTCTCTGAGCCTCACATTGGTTACCAGCCCTTCCCTGTTGGTGAGAACAAGGTCCAGCAGAGCACCTTTTCTTGTTGGTTCCTCTACCATTTGGAGGAGGAAGTTGTCTTCTATGCAGTCCAGGAACATCCTGGATTGCTGGTGCCTTGCTGTGTTGTCCCTCCAGCAGATGTCAGGGTGGTTGAAATCACCCATGAGGACCAGGGCTTGTGACCTGGAAGCTGCTTCTATTTGCCTGTGGAGGGCCTCATCTGCTTGGTTCTGCTGGTCAGGTGGCCTGTAGGAGACCCCCACAGTAATATCTCCTTCCCCTGTCTTGCCTTTAATTCTAACCCATATACTCTCAACCATCTCATCATCCCTCCCCAGGTGGAGTTCTGCTGACTCCAGCTGATTCTTGACATAGAGGGCAACACCTCCTCCTCTCCTTCCCTGCCTATCCTGTGCAGGGAGAGCACAGAGGCGAGAGCACAGCAGCGAGAGAACAGCAGTGAGAGAACAGTAGCGAGAGCGCAGCAGGGAGAGCACAGCAGCAAGAAAACAGAGGCAAGAGAGCACAGCAGGGAGAGCACAGCAGCGAGAGAACAGCGGCGAGAGAATAGAGGCGAGAGAGCACAGCAGCGAGAGTACAGAGGTGAGAGAGCACAGCAGGGAGGGCACAGAGGCAAGAGAGCACAGCAGGGAGAGCACAGCAGGGAGAGCACAGCAGCTTCCTGCTGAATTGCAGCTCCTGCAAGCCCCTGCTGGGTGTTTCAATTTGCTGCTGGTGACATAAGGATCATGAGCAGCAGGCACGGGAGAAGGCGGCTATGCCGATCCTCGCTTGGAGCCCAGGGATCGCCAGGGCCTGCCACTCCCGTAGCCTGAAAAGGAAAGTAGTGAGGTGCCCTGGGAGGCTGCTGGTCTCAGTGCATTCCCGAGAGAGCTTCCCACTGTGACACTCTTCTGCCTATGCCCAGAATTATGCTCCAAATATTGCCCAAACCTGTCTCTACAGGTTTTGTTCAGCCCCCTTCCAACTCCCCCTCCTTTCTGGAGTGGGTGCTCAGCCAGAGCTGGCTAAGTAAAGGGCCAGGTGCCACCAAGCCAGGGCAAACAACTCAGCCTGCCTGGGGGAAACAAGATCCCAGCTTACCTTGTGGGATGCTCGTGCTGTGCTTCTGCTTCTTCCAAGTTTGGGCAGAGCTCTAGCCATGAGCTTTGCCATTGGCTACTGATGTTTACCAAGTTTGACTATTGGCTGAATCCAAGCCCCGAGCAAATGATCAATAGTACCCCAACAGTACCTAAGTGTTCCTAAGTTATTGCATTTCAGTCCAAATGTCCCCAACACTGCCAGTACTCCCAGTGCCAACACAGTGCTCCCATTATGACTCCTTGGCTTCCTCCAGCACTCCCAGTCCCTATCTCCACACCCCACACCCCCCCACACTCTCCCAGATCACTTCTTGGTTCCTTTCAGCACTCCCAGTGCCACCCCAGTGCATGTTTTGGACGATGCCAGACATTGCCCCCTCCCCCACCACCACTCCGCCATTCACTTTCACTTTCTGATCGTTCTTCACAGAACTGCTCAAAAAAGGGGAAAGGAGCTGGGGGGGAGGGAAGGGGTGGGACTGTGATAGTGCTCCCTGAGTGTGGCTAAACTGCTCCCAGCCTGGGGATAAACTGGAGCTTGCCTGGGAAGAGGCAGTAGAGAAACCTCGAGGTCCTTTGCCAGCTGGTGGCTCAGGGTGAGTGGCACCAGGGGACTAACTGGAACTGAACTGGGGTGGAGGGGGACCGAACTGGGGTGGAGGGGGACCGAGCAAATGATCAATAGTACCCCAACAGTAAACAAATGTGGGGGAGGTTAGTCCAAAAGTTCCCTGAATTGGTGGTCGTGATCCCTAAATGTCCCCAAATTACAGTCTCACAGTATCACCAAGGTTGGAAGAGACCTCAAAGATCATCGAGTCCAACCTGTCACCACAGACCTCATGACTACATCATGGCACCAAGTGCCACATCCAGTCCCCTCTTGAACACCTCCAGGGCTGGTGACTAAACCACCTCCCTGGGCAGCACATTCCAATTCCTTACCTCCAGCCTACACTTCCCCTGGTGCAGCTTGAGACTGTTTCCTCTTGTTCTGGTGCTGGTTGCTAGAGAGAAGAGGCCAACCCCTTCCTGGCTACAACCACCCTTCAGGTAGTTGTAGAGAGCAATGAGGTTGCCCCTGAGCCTCCTCTTCTCCAGGCTAACGAATCCCAGCTCCCTCAGCCTCTCCTCATAGGGCTGTGCTCAAGGCCTCTCACCAGCCTTGTTGCCCTTCTCTGGACACCTTCAAGTGTCTTGATGTCCTTCTTAAACTGAGGGGCCCAGAACTGGACACAGGACTCAAGGTGTGGCCTAACCAAAGCAGAGTACAGGGGCACAATGACTTCCCTGCTCCTGCTGGCCACACTAGTCTTGATGCAGGCCAGGATGCCATTGGCCTTCTTGGCCACCAAGGCACACTGCTGGCTCATGTTTAGGCAGCTGTCAATCAGCACCCCCAGGTCCCTCTCTGTTTGGCAGCTCTCCAGCCACCCTGACCCCAGCCGGTAGCTCTGCATGGAGTTGCTGTGGCCAAAGTGCAGCACCTGGCACTTGGACTTGGTGAATGTCTTCATATTGGACTCTGCCCATCTGTCCAGCCGGACGAGGTCCCTCTGCAGAGCCCTTCTAACTGATCAATATCCGCTCCCTACTTGGTGTCATCTGCAAATGTGCTGATGACTGTCTCAATTCCCTCATCCAGATCATCAATGAAGATATTAAAGAGGATGGGGCCCAGCACTGATCCCTGGGGGACGCCACTGGTGCCTGGCTGCCAGCTGGATGTGGCACCATTCACCACCACTCTCTGGGCTCAGCCTCCAGCCAATTCCTAACCCAGCACAGAGTGTTGCTGTCCAAGCCACGAGCTGACAGCTTAGCCAGCAGTTTGCTGTGGGGGACACTGTCAAAGGCCTTGCTGAAGTCCAGGTAGACCACATCCACAGGCCTCCCCACATCCACCAGGCGGGTCATCTGATCATCGAAGGAGATCAGGTTTGAGAGGCAGGACCTGACCTTCTTAAATCCATGTTGGCTGGACCTGAGCCCTTGGCCATCCTGCAGGTGCACAGTTATTTCTGCCAGGATAATCTGCTCCATAACTTTCCCTGGCACTGAGGTCAGCCTGACTGGCCTGGAGTTTCCGGGTTCCTCCATCAGACCCTTGTGGATGGGGACCACATTGGCCAATTTCCAGTCATCTGGGACCTCACCAGTGAGCCAGGACTGGAGGAAAATAGTTTCATAGTTTCATAGTTTCAGTCAGGGTTGGAAGGGACCACGAGGATCATCTAGTTCCAACCCCCCTGCCAGGGGCAGGGACACCCCACACTAGATCAGGCTGGCCAGAGCCTCATCCAGCCTGGGCTTAAACACTTCCAGGGACAGGGCCTCAACCACCTCCCTGGATAACCCATTCCAGGGCTTCACCACTCTCATGGGGAAGAACTTCCTCCTCACATCTAGCCTGAATCTCCCCACCTCCAGCTTCATTCCATTCCCCCTAGTCCTATCACTCCCTGATAGCCTGAAAAGTCCCTCCCCAGCCTTCTTGCAGGCCCCCTTCAGATACTGGAAGGCCACAATTAGGACACCTTGGAGCCTTCTCTTCTCCAGACTGAACAGCCCCAACTCCTTCAGTCTGTCCTCATGGGAGAGGTGCTCCAGCCCTCTGATCATCCTCGTGGCCCTTCTCTGGACACCTTCCAGCACATCCAGATCCCTCTTGTAATAGGGGCTCCAGAACTGGAGGCAGTACTCCAGGTGGGGTCTCACCAGAGCTGAGTGGAGGGGGAGAATCACCTTCCTTGACCTGCTGGCCACACTTCTCCTGATGCAGCCCAGGATCTGATTGGCTTTCCGGGCTGCAATTGCACACTGAGAGCTCATGTTGAGTTTCTCCTCCCCCAGCACCCCCAAGTCTCTCTCCCCAGGGCTGCTCTCCAGCCAGTCACTGCCCAGCCTGGATTTGTGCCTGGGATTGCCTCGACCCAGATGCAGGACCCTGCACTTGGTCTTGTTGAAGCTCATGAGGTTGGCTTGTGCCCACCTCTCCAGCCTGTCCAGGTCCCTCTGGATGGCATCCCTTCCCTCCAGCATGTCTGCTGCACCACACAGCTTGGTGTCATCAGCAAACTTGCTGAGGGTGCACTCAGTGCCACTGTCCATGTCACCCACAAAGATGTTGAACAAGATTGGTCCCAGGACTGATCCCTGAGGGACTCTGCTTGTCACTGGCCTCCACTGGGACATGGATCCATTGACAGCCACTCTTTGGGTGCGGCCATCAAGCCAGTTCTTTATCCATCTAGTGGTCCACCCATCAAACCCATGTGTCACCAGCTTGGAGACCAGGATGTGGTGTGGGACAGTGTCAAAGGCTTTGCTCAGGTCCAGGTAAACGACATCAGTTGCTCACCCCTCAGCTATTAATGTTGTGACCTGAGATGGAGAGCGGCTTGGCCAGCTCATCTGCCAGCTCTCTCAGCACCCTAGGATGGATCCCATCCGGTCCCATGGACTTGTGAGTGTCCAAGTGGCTCAGCAGGTCCTGAACTAATTCCTCATGGAATTCTGGGGCATTACACTGCTCCCTGACCCCATCACCCAGCTCAGGAGGCCACTTGTCCTGAACTCCTTCTGCCTTGCTGTTAAAAATTGAGGCAAAGAAGGTGTTCAGGACCTCAGACTTTTCCTCATCTTCAGTCACAGTGTTCCCCTCCAGGTCCAATAAGGAGTGCAGGTTCTTCTTGCCCTCTCTTTAGTGTTAATATATTTGTAAAAATGCTTTTTGTTATCTATCACAGAGGTGTTCAGCTTAAGTTCTAACTGGGCTTTTGCCTCTCTAATTTTTTTCCTACATAATCTAACAACTTCCTTAAACATACCTCGAGAAGCCTTCCCCTCCTTCCAAAGGTGATACAGCCTCTTTTTTTCCCTTAAATCCTCCAGGAGCTGCATTATCGTGTTATGTTCCATTTTATATTGGGCAGAACTATGAATATTCAGGATGCCATCTCTGAACCAGCAAAGGAGCCTTTTCACTCTTGCTGTTTGCCTGAAAGTATTTTCTTTATGGAGATGGAGTCTGGCCAGATCTATCTTTGTGGATCAAGGAGAATCTTGCTAACATTAAACAATTTATGACTTGTGACATCTTAGAAAATTAAAGATGTAACATATCTTTAGAGCAGATTGTAAAAGACAGTGCTGAAGATTAGTTTTGCTGTGTTTTGCTTTATGGCTGGCTACTGCCTCTACTGATAATCCTTTTTCTACTTGCCTTATGGGATTTCCTTTGGATAACTGGCCACTCCCATCATCTTTTTCTTATGTGATTATGCAGCTTTCTTAAAGCAATCATTTATGCTTTTGTTGCTTTACTCTTTTGGTTACTTTTGTTACCTTGTATATTGCAATGCTTACAACGCTTGCTGGATCATTCTCTTGAGAAGGTCCTTGTTGTGCAACAGAAAGGAGGAAATGACTGATTGAATTTAGGGAGTAGAACCTGAAGCAATGCTCAGCTATAGAAGGAAATGTTTTAGCTCTGCTGGGCCATAAACCCTGGGAACAAACTGCAGCTGTGTAGAGAGAAAAAAGCATTTAACTGATTACCAACGGCCATTGTGTCTCAGGGAAGCCTCCCAACGACCTGAGAATAGGAGCTGGTAAACATTGCAACAGAGTCTTTTGTCTTCTGTCTGAACTTAGATAAGAGATGTGTGTTTGTCTTTTGTCTAACACCTGTCTGAGCCTTGCCAAGGGATGTGTGTTCCCTGGCATTTTCTCGGCAGCCAATCATGAGTCCGTAACTGTCGCATGGACATTACTAATAACCAACCACAAGCCTTTGATTATGTTAGCCTATAGAAAGAAAAGACGTTGTACAATAAAGGAGACACTTTGCTTGTATCAAGCTTTGTCCCATCTCTCAATCACAGTACCCTGGCACTGTAATGCTCTGGCCCTGTAATGCTCTGGCACTGTGACTCTCTGGCACTGTTATGTTTTGACAGTGTGATGTTGTGGCATTGTGATGCTTTGGCACTGTGCCCCTCTGGCATTGTGATGCTCTGGTACTGTGATGCTTTGACACTCTGGCACTGTGGCAATCTGTCACTGTGATGCTATGCTATTGTGATGTTATGGCACTGTGATGCTGGGGTACTGTGATGCTCAGGTACTGTGATGCTATGGCATAGCAATGCTATGATAGTGTGATGTCCTGCCACTGTCATGCTGTGACTTCGTGATGCTCTGCCACTGTGACACTCTGGCACTATAACACTCTGGCACTGTGACACTCTGGCATTATGATGCTATGGTACTGTGATGCTATGGTACTGTGATGCTTTGGCACTATGATGATGCACCACTGTGATGCTCTGGCATTGTGATGCTATGGAATTGTGATGACCATTATCTGTGACACTCTGGCATTGTGATGCTAAGGTACTGTGATGCTCTGGCATTGTGATGCTATGGTATTGTGATGTCATGGTATTGTGATGTCATGTTATTGTGATGCCCTGGATCTGTGACGCTCTGGTACTGTGACACTCTGGCACTATGATGCTATGGCACTGTGGGGATATGTGGATGCAGAGGCTACGGCACGAGCTTAGGATCGGGCCAGGAGACAGAACAAAGTGAAAAGAGGGGGCAACCTGTTTACAAATTGGGGTAATACTTATAGGGTCCTCGAGGCTAATTTGGCCAATGGGCACTCTTGCGAACAACTGGCTTCAGCCTATAGGAAGGATGAAGCTGGAGTTATGCTAAACTTGGTATTCGCACAAGCATCCCATGCCAGGGGGCTGTGCCGCCTGGCTAATGCCTTGACCTTTGTTTCCCTCCATAAAAGAGGGGGAACTTGTCCACGTGCTGGGCATAATGTGCCGTCACCACAGGGGCTCCCATTGTACCAGGGACCTACCACCCTGGAGCCCTTGATAACTTGCAGGGTGGTTCCAAATCAGGAGGAGGTGCACTTTTTAGTAGATACTGGAGCCTCTCAGTCTACCTTGAATTTTGTGCCAAAAGGGGAACAGCTATCCAGCAGGTCTTTAATAACTCAGGGGGTGAGTGGAAAGGATGAGCAGGTATATTTCATCCAGCCCCTACCACTAGATGTGGGAGATAAATTTGAAATGCATGGATTTTTGTTCGTGCCTCATTGTGATTGGAATTTATTGGAAGAGACTTAATGGCTAAACTGGGAATGCAAATCAGTATTAGAAAGGGGGATGAGGAGGCAAATACTGTTGTGACTCTGTGTAAATTGTCTGATGAGGCTCCTGCCAGAATAGATCCAGAAGTGGAGGCAGTGCCAAGAAAATATAGAAAGTTAGGTATGGAGCCCCTTCAATAACTTCCCAGCCGGGATTTTTCTCGTTACCTCTTAAAGAAGGGCAACGAATTGGGGATCCTCCTTTTTGAGGACTTGGAGAGAGACAAAAGATCTTTCAAAGTAGGAGGTGCTCAAAGGTGAGGCAATGATGAGTGGCCACCCCAAAGGATAATAGAAGCCTATTGATCTGCAACCTGGGCTGAAGACAGTAGTTGGGGATATTGAAGCCCAATATATGCTGAACAGAATAATTCGATTACAGGCTGTGCTGGAACTCATGAGCAATGAGACTGCCTCGGGCCTGGTACTATTAGCAAGACAACAAACCAGAACAAGAGGACACAGTCTCAGGCTGCGCCAGGGCAGGTTTAGACTGGATCTTAGGAAGAAGTTCTATACCGAGAGAGTGATTGCCCACTGGAATCAGCTGCCTGTGGAAGTGGTGGAGTCACCTTCATTGGAGGTGTTCAAGAAGAGGCTTGATGGGGTGCTTGGTGCCAGGGTTTAGTTTTTTAGTTGTTTAGGTGGGTTGTATTGTAATGTATTGTACTGTATTGTATTTAGGTGGGTTGGATTGGTTGATGGGTTGGACGTGATGATCTTGAAGGTCTCTTCCAACCTGTTGTATTGTATTATTATTGTATTGTATTCTGCCCATCTTCCAACAAAGACAGTAAAGGTGCGAGGGGCAAGACACCAAAATGGACTCGCTCCAGGCTACCTGGAGGTGTGTGTGGAAAGTTTAATAGATCCAACTGTTGTCTAAAGATTGATGACAATGGAGAGGCAGTGATGAACATAGCCACCAATATCAGGAAATAGCTCATGTACCAGTCCAAACCACCCAGAGTCGTGAAGAACCTAATGAAAATGAACATACAATGTATGTAGCAGGGGGGTTGCATGTGAAGGGGGACATGTAGTAGGCATTATGGGAAAGACTAAATCCTGAGTACCTGAGCCAATGGGGAAAGAGAGAGGGAAATTTGGGGCTGGGAATTTAGGATCAAAGGGGAGCTGCAACTCCCAGCAAGTTGAGAGACTCCAACAGGAACTGTCCTGAGCACTCTCCCCTTATTCAAATAAAGCTTTACTAAACTCCTCTCTGTCCCTTGTGAACAGAAACTTCTAAGCAGGGAGAATTTTTCCTTACAAATGGTAAAGGCTTTCAATAAAATGCCTTTTTCTGTTGGCCAGTGGCTGCTTTACAATTCATCACTCACTTCAAAGCAAAGAATTCCTTCTAGAGTTCTCCCATTTCTACAATGTCTCTCAAGGTCTCACAGACTTTTCAGGTTTCTACCCCACACACACTCGAAGGGAAGGAGAAAGCTGGAGCCACCTCTCACTAAGAGAAAACAACACTTCTCAGGCTTCAAGGTGCCTGCATCCACTGCAAACTGTTACCCCCTCTCCAACATGTTTCACTTCAACTTGATTTCAACTTTCCTACTCTTGTTTTCTTTGTCCCTTGGCAGGAGTTTGCAAGCCACCCTCCACCCCCTGCCTGCAGCAGGAGGCAGCTGCCTCCTCTCACCACTTCCTTCCCCCTCTGTCTCTCTGCACCAGCAGCAGCAGTGCAAGAGATCAGAGAGCTCCCACCAAGCCCTCTTCCCTCTCTGCCCAGGGGAGGAGGAGGGGAAAAATAATCTAAACCCCACTCACACCAAAGCCTTTGAACTCAATCACATAAACCGCAGTGCCAGAAGCCGGTAACTGTTGACAGACAACTCCTTAGACATTGCCAGAGCTCTTACACTGCCTAAAATCCAAGGTTCCCCCTGCTCTTCACAGAAGACACTGAAATTATATCCATTGGGGTTGCCCCTGCCTTAGCAAGGGGAGCAACTCCCCCAGCCCAGGTGGGTGCAATCCTGGAAACTCATCCTGCTTCCACCAGCACAGAACACCTCTGATGGCTTTGGATTCTTCCCCTGCTCCGGAGGAGCAGCCTGCCAGATACCAAACCCCATTTTAAAGGATACCTTCTCCATAGGTGATTCTTGTCTAGCCCTGCAGAGATCCAAGCAGAAGGGGAAGCCCCTCTGGGAAAATCTCTGGCAGTGCCAGGGGTAGGTCCCACCTGCTCAGAGAGCTCAGCGGAGCCAGAGGAGACCTTACTGTCCAGCAGCTCTTGCTCCCAGGCTCTCTGGCCCAGGGGAATCAGGGTGCATCTGGGTGCCGGGTGCCAACTGATGCTCTGCTCCCCAGGATCGGTTGAGGCTCAAGAGCTGTGTCCTGGCTGGCTCACCAAGCTGACACAGTGCTTGAACTTAATGACCCCACACCAACGTGACCACGAAGCACTATCCTTTATTACCTCACACACAGCCTGCACTGGAGCTCTGCAAAAGGCTGGGAGCCCTGAGCAAGGCAACCACACTGCTCATGGAAGGCTGAACAAGACAGATGCATTACAAGGCTACAAACATCTTTAATGAGAGAAAATCCTTTCACTTCCTGGTCTTGGATGCTATCCAAACACCTTGCAGTCCTGATCTTCTCTTTCCAGTTGTTTCTTCTCATTGGTGTGTGGCCAATTTCGCAGGTTCCAAGCCAGGGACTTCTTCCCTGGCTCTCTCTGCAGCTGCAATGCTATCCAAGCCCAAGGCATTACCATTACCTAGCTTAATTGAAACTATTTCTAGTTGTGTCTCAAAACCTATTGCCTATGCTACTGGAGAAGCTTTTTCTAACAGAAAGAAAATAGAAGAGGAAGCAAAACCATCAGGAAGTGTCCTTCCCTCAGCACAATGCACAGAACTAGTCATCATCAGCAATGTCTTGCACTATGCTTAGAGGCTCATCCTCAGGCGTTCCAGAAGCAAGACCTGTGGAGAAGAAAGGAAAAAACTTCTCTTCCTGGCTGCTGCCCCCAGCAATGGTGAAAGTGTGCAGAGCTCTTTTCTTATGGACATCGTAAACCGACAGCTGCTTGGCTGAGATGTCCAGGAAGAGCCCAAGCTTTTGTGGCCTCCCACCCACACTCAAACGCAACCATGGCTCCACAAAGGCCCAGCAGTCTTGCCCATCTACAAGCCCTATGGCCCAGAAGCCATTCTCAGGGGACAGAGTCAACGTCCCTTTGCGAGTCACAGACTCCCGCGCAACACCCAAGGTCCAGCTTCTCCTCCTGCCAACATCCACTTGCCAGTAGTGCCTGCCCGAGGTGTATCCTTCCTTTGCCAGCACAAACAGGTGGCTGTCAAACCTCAGGTCATTCCTGGGAACATCCCTGAGGGCCCCAGTGTCTTTCACACTCTTCCCCGCCTCAGAGATCTCCAGTCTGGGGTGAGCTGTGTCGGCATCCAGGGTGACATCCCCTGCAACCACCAAGTCATGCCATGAGGAGCAGTCAGCACAAGCTCTGCTTTGCTGAGACTTTCTCCTCTGTGTCCTCATCCACCTCTCCCTTGCTCTTCCTCCCCCTCCATGCTTAGATGCACCTGGCAGCCTCTTGCCTCAGGGCACCTCCAGCTTCTCTCCTCCCATACCTTCCATGTCCCTCCCTTCCTTCGGCTGCTGACCAGGAATTGCTGGGGGGATGGCCTGAGGAGAAGGACCAGGAGTTGGCCATGCTGCTGCTCCTTGGCAACACCAGAACTACCATAGACTTTGACAGGCCTGAGGAGCTGCAATCAGAATGGCCAAAGGAAGTTCTGTGTGACAGAAAGGGAGGAGGAAGCTGGAGAGATCAGGCATCAGGCTGGCAGGCAGCTGAAACCCACCTGGCAATCACTGCAGACACTCAGTGGCCAGCAAGAGCTGCTAAAATACAGACCCAAAGAGATCAGTAACTGCTGAAAACTGGTGTGTGGGAGCAGAGCCTGCTGGGAATGATGGTGGAGGACAGCCAAGTGTTGAACCAGCTGGACACAAGTCTCATGGCTATGGAAATGCAGGACCAGCAGCTGGAATTTGGGTTGGGGTCATGGTGAACTCCTTAGCAAAGCCTGCAGGAGATTTTCAATCTCATCTCAACTCAGATTTAAAGAGTGAGGAACTGAGCCTTCAGGGCAGCAAGAGCAGCTGCAGGCACTTCTCCTGAGACTTGAAAGAGGGCAAAGGCAGGAGTGGGAGGCAGGGCCTGAAACAACCAATGCTGGTTGACCATCCCTCTTCCCCACAGCTGGGATGGCTCCTGTCAAGCACAGGCAGGGGCTGTAGCAGCACACAACCAAGTCCAAAGCTCTCAAAGAATCCCTGCCCTGAGCATGTTCCTCAGCCAAGAGCTCTCTGAGCACTGGGAGCTGCTTTGCAGAGCTGCACTCCCAGCGAGTGCTCAGCTCCACCATCGCCCTGCTGCTTACCTTGGTAGCGCTGGATCCTGAACAGCTCTGTGGGAAGAGAGGAAAGCAGCCATGAGTGGATTTGCCGAGGCTGGCTCCAGAGTGCTGAGACACAGCCCAGGCTGCTGAGCAGAAGCCTCTTGTTCTCCTCTAGTGCTGTGCTGCTCATGTGCAAGGTGAATAGGGAAGAGGACTGCAGCAGGACACCTTTAGCACAGCTCAGGTGATGGAGAGCCCAAGCTACAGACTCCCTTTAGAGACAAGGGAGGCAAGAGGGACCCCTGCAGGCATCTGACTTGCATGGGACACAAGAGCTGCCCCCCAAGAAATAGAGCCCTGTGCACTTGCATCACTTGTGAGGAGGTGCAAAGGACCTGCTTGCAGGTTCCTTTGATTGTCCACCAGGGTTTGCTTTCAGAGAGGGAAGGTCTGCTGGGGCCCTCAAGACTAGGCCATGGAGCTGCTGGAGTGGAGTGAAGAGGATCAGGGGCCTGGAGCACATCTCCTGTGCAGACAGGCTGGGAGAGCTGTGGCTGCTCAGCCTGGAGAGGAGCAGCTCCTTCAAGCTGCATTTCAGTATCTGAAGGGGATGTACAGGCAGGCTGGGGAGGGGCTGTTCAGAAGGGTCTGTGGGGACAGGACAAGGGCAATGGTTAGCAGCTGGAGCAGGGTCGGTTTAGGTTGGACATCAGGAGGAAGTTGTGCACAGTGAGGGTTGTGAACTACTGGAAGTGGTTGCCCTGAGAGGTGGTGGAGGCCTCATCCCTTGAGATGGCTTCAAGGTCAAACTTGATGTGGCCCTGGGCAGCCTGATCCAGCTAGAGGTGTCCCTGCTCACGGCAGAGGGGTTGGACAAGACCACCTTTGAGGGTCCCATCCAGCCTGATGCTTTCTGCCTCTCTGTGCTGATCCTGCTCACCTTGGGTGTTCTGCAGCTCTGCTCTGAGGATCTGCAGGTCGTGGCGAGTGGCCTCCTGCACAGTCTGCACATTCTGCACAGCCTTCAGGAGAGATTCCATCTGCTGAGAGAGCTGCTGGAGGAATCCCAGGGCCCCTGTGGTACTCACGTCCACTTTCTTTCCTGGAAGAAACAGCAGTGCCACCAGGACAATGGCCTTGCCTCCCCTGAAGGAAACTCTTGTCCCACCAATGGCACAGGGCCTTTCCTCACAGAAGGGGACAACAAGATGCTAAACTCTTTTTCTGCCAAGGAGGACCCAGTCCCAGAAGGTGCTGGGGGGTGACTGGTGCAGCTCTGGAGCTGCCTTTCCCACAACAGGGACACTGCTCAGGGGACATGGAGTCAGCAGGACAGAGGCACACCAGGACTGAAGGGGCACTCCTGAGCCTCTGCACGGGCAGCAGGGCTTGCTCAAGGCCTGAACCCAACCTTCCTCCTCCCTTTAAGCTCTCTCTCCTTCTGGGGCTTGCCCACTGCCATGGCCCTTCCCTCCATCACATCTCTACCTCTCCAGCTCCTGGGGCACCTGGACTCCTGAAGGGTGAGACCTGGCAAATCCCTTGCCCCACCTCTGAACTGCTTTGGATGCCTTGAGTGCTGGAGGGGGGGGGCAAAGAGCACAGGCCCCAGGAGCCTTCCTGAGGGCTTGGCAAAAGCCTGCTGAGCAGGAAGAAGGGCAGGAAGCAGCTCCACCCATCTCTCCAGCCAGCATCTGTGGGCTGCAGCAGAGAAGACTCTTGGTCAGGAGGCAGGGGAGTGAGGAAAGATGTTGAGGAATGGCTTAAATCTAAGGGACATGATTCTGTGGAACAGCTACTTGAACAGAATGTGTAGGCTGCACTCTATCTTCTTGTTTACTGCTCACAGTTAGCTAAAATGCTGATGCAGCAAGGTCACTGTGGCCTTGTAGCTGTGCTTGCGGCTGTGTTGTAAGAAAACAGGATGTGAAACAAAGAGTTAGTTAGAAGGGAGTTTTCTGAGGTAGCACATAGACCTAACCACAAGTCGGCTGGATATTAGAATGTGGCCTTCAGCCAGAGACCAATAGAACGATGACATTTATGCATATTTAGCTGAGATGCTTTATAAGCTGTGTACCTGGGCAATAAAGTGAAGCTTGCTTATCAATCATATTGATTGCTGCGGTCTTCCCCTCGCTGCTCCCGACAGAAAGAGAGTCAGCAGCAGGACATGGAGGTGGGCAACCTCATCAGAGACAGATCAGGTCATTGACAGCCCTAGCTACACACTGCTTCAAAAGACAAGGGAGAGAAGAGAGGCCTTGAGCACCTGCAATGTCCACATAAGCATGCAGCTGGCCCTGGGGACAGGGCACACAAGAACTACTCCAGCCCCTACTGCAGGAAGGAGCTGGAGGTGCTGGAAGGTGTTCAGAGAAGGGCCACCAGGAGGAGCAGAGGGCTGGAGCTGCTCTGCTATGAGGACAGACAGAGAGAGTTGGGATGGTGCAGTCTGGAGAGAAGACGACTCCCAGGAGACCTTCTTGTGGCCTTCCAGGATCTGAAGGGGGCTCCAGGAAAGCTGGGGAGGGACTTTTGAGGGTGTCAGGGAGGGATAGGACTGGGGGGTATGGAGCAAAAGTAGAAGTGGGGAGACTGAGATTGGATGTGAGGAAGAAGTTCTTCCCCATGAGGTGGTGAGAGACTGGTACAGGTTGCCCAGGTGGAAGCCTCATCCCTGGAGGTGTTTGCAGCCAGGCTGGAGGTGGCTGTGAGCAACCTGCCCTGGTGTGAGGTGTCCCAGCCCATGGCAGGGGAGGGTAGGAACTGGATGAGCCTTGAGGTCCCTTCCAGCCCTGGCAGTTCTGTGATCTACTCCACAAGAAAGAGCTTGTCCTTCTCCATCCCCTTTGAGGAGGTGCAGAGGATGTGCTCACAGCTTGGTTTGCCTGTGCCCAGCCTTTGCCATCAGAGAGATGAAGGCCTGCTTGGTGGGGGGCCTGCTCACCTAGTTCTTCCTTGAGGCTCTGAAGGTCTCTCTGGGTGGATTCCTGCATGTTCTGCACAGCTTTCTGTAGAGTTTTCATTTGTTGGGAGAGCTCCCAGGGATCTGGTGGGTGACCTCCTGTGAAGTAAACATTGTGTCACTGGGACACCGCTTGTACCTCCTTCAGATACCTGGAGATCATCTATCTGCCAGGAAGATGCCCAAGAGCTCTGACTGAAGGCCCCTGCTAAAGCATCTTTCTCAGGGCTCTCCTCTGGGTGATTTTTCTCTCCTCATTCCCCCTTAGAAATCTTCACCTCAAAGGGATTCAATTGCACCTTGAAGGTGCTCCCTGGAAAGGGTTTTCACTTGGCCCTCTGCCTGCTCAAAGTGTTGCCAGCAGAGCCCTGTGCTCAGGGCCTGGCCCTTTCCCATGGAACTTCATCTCCTCCTTTCTCAGCAGCAGCAAAGGAAGCCCACTGCTTCCCCACCACCCAAAGGCACAGCCAGAGAAGGAGCCCAGGCCATGCTCCTTGCCAGGTGTTCCTTGAGGGAAAACACTGCCCTGCCAAGATACCAGCTGGCCAGAGCAGGGGCAGGGCAACTCCTTGCCTTAGAACCTGGGGAGGATGAGACTGCAGAGCCCAGACTGTGCTGGGAAAAGCTCCCTGCCCAGGCAGCTCTGCACACTGGCAGCCTGGAGTCCCAGACACCTGCCTGAGGGTGTGCAACATAACTAAGGACTTGCTGGAGGCCTTTGGGAGTGGCCATTACTGGAGTGGGGAGCTGGCTTCATCTGACTGTGGTGGGCCCTCAGGCATGGGAAGCCTCCAGAGCTCCTTGCTCAGAAGGCTTTTGTTCCTAGGTGGTGTAGGTCACTCCTGGCACTCACTGAAACTGAAAGAAGAGTATGAAGTATTTCCTGCAAAAGAATTCACAATAATTAGTGTCCTATTCTTCCCATGGGATGGGAGAGGAGTTCAGAGTCCCACCTTACCCAGATGTTTGCAGCTGCGCAGGAGGCTCCAGAGATCTTCAAGCCCAGTCCCCATGCCAGAGCAGGGCCATAGAATCCAGCGCAGGAACACATCCAGATGGGGCTGGAAAGTCTCCAGAGGAGACTCCACCACCTCTCTGGGCAGCCTGCTCCAGTGCTCTGTGACCCTCACAGTGAAGAGATTCCTCCTCATGTTGAGATGGAACCTCCTGTGCTAGAGTTTATATCCATTGCCCCTTGTCCTGCCCCAGGGTGCAACTGAGCAGAGCCTGTCTGTCCCCTCCCTCCTGACCCCCAGCCCTCAGCTACTGATAGACATGGATCAGATCCCTCTCAGGCTTCTGCTCTCTCCAGACTAAACAGCCCCAGAGCTCTCAGCCTCTCCTCACCAGGCAGTGCTCCATTCCCTCCTGGTAGCCTCCCTCAGGCTCTCTCCAGCAGATCTCTGTCCCTCCTGAACTGGGAGCCCAGAACTGGATGCAATATTCCAGGTGAGGTCTCAGCAGGGCAGAGTAGAGGGGGAGGGAGAACCTCCCTGGATCTGCTGGACACACTCCTAATGCACCCAGGACCCCATTGGCCTTCTTGGCCACCAGGGCACATTGCTGTCCCTTGCAGAACTTGCTGCCCACCAGCACTCTCAGGTCCTTCTCCACAGGGCTGCTCCCCAGCAGATCCCCTCCCAACCTGCCCTGCTGCAGTTGATTCTTCCTTCCCAGCTGCAGGCCTCTGCACTTACTCTTGTTGAGCCTCATTAGGTCCTCTCTGCCCAGCTCTCAGTCTGCTCAGGTTTCTGAATGGCCTCACAGCCCTCAGGTGCAGCAGGGCCCTCCCTCTGACCAAATTCCTCCCACCCCAAAGGCCTTGGCTTCAGCTGTGCTCTGGAAGGGAACCTGCAGGTGACTTGCTCAGAGGGATTGACCTCCACTGGCCTTGCACAGAGCCAGAGCCCAGAGGCTCCAAAGGATGTCCCAGGCAACACCAGTGGGACTCACAAAACATATCTAGGTCTTGGGAAGGTTGACGTTTTAAAGGCCATTTAGGTTCAGAGCCCCTGAGATGTTTCATCCAGATCAAAGCAAAAATAAAAGGAAAACACAAATGGAAAAAGAAAATGAACAAAGACCTTTCCCTAAGGAAGGAGCAGAGTGCATGGAACAGCTTCCTGGGACACACAGATTCCTCCTAGTCCCACTCCATCCTCCCAGGGACCCAGGGCTTTCAGTGACTCCTTTGCCTTTCCACCCCTGCCCAAAGAGAACAAACCCAGTTCTTACCAATATCTCCTTGCTCCTCCTGCCTTCCTGTTCCTTTCCTCAGGGGTCAAAGAATGGCCAAAACCTCTAGAGAGCAGAAGGCAGATTTGGTGTCACCTTCTGATGGGCTCCCAGCAGGTCCCTGTCTCATCTCAGGTGCAGGGGAGCCCTCTGAGAATCCTCACTCCATGCCCATCCTTCTCCTTGCTCACAATCAGTCCTGTGTGCTTGTGCAGAGCACAGGAGAAGCTGCTTCAGCCCAGCTGCTTCCCCCCTGAGGCAGAGGAAGGGCAGCACTGGCCATGTGCACAGCTCTGAGACCAACTCCAAGCCTGGAGGGGACCCTGGCAAAGCTCCAGAGTAGAGACAGTGGTGAAATGACCTTGGCTGGCTGCCAAAGGCACACCAAGCTGCTCCCTCACTCCTCAACTGCACAGGGGGAGCAATAGGAGAGCAAAGCTGCTGGGTGGCCACCAAGAGTGGGAGATCTCCAGGCAGTGGCCATCGTGGGCACTACAGACTCAGCCTGGGGAAGAGCACTTGAATTTGGGGACCATTTCAAAGCAAGCAGCTTGGGGAGAAGCCAAAGCCACACTCGACACAGCTGCCCCCAGCCTCCCCCTCAGCTTCACTCCCTCCTTCCCAGCCTTTTACTTTCTCAACCTCTGCTGTGCTTTAAGCTTCCCTGCAGCCCAAAAGCCCAAATGGAACAGATTCAGATTTGCCTCCCCTCTCCCTTTATCCCAGGAGGCAAAAGCAAATTAGGCAGGAGAAAAGAGAGGTGAAAGTCATGACAGGAACAGGCTGGAATCCACTTGGAAGTCAAAAGCAAAGTTTAACAAAACAGAGAGAGAGAATTCGAGTAAAAGGGAAGTGACAAAGGGGTAAGGAAAAAGGGTAAATGAAAAAAAGCCTCCACAACAGCAGGCCCAGCTGGCACAGAAGTCCCTGGCTGCAGCCCTTAGGAGAGAGGCTGCAGCAGGAGGCAGGACTCACCTGAGAGGTGTCTCAGGCAGGCAAGGGGCAGAGGCAAGGGGCAGAGGCAAGGGGCAGGAGCAAAAGGCAGAAGCAGGCAGATGGCTCCCCTTAAACAGGCTGTGGGCAGGAAGGGGGAGTGGAAGAGACCTTGACCCG
Organism: Colaptes auratus; assembly: GCA_015227895.2. Taxonomy (NCBI): domain Eukaryota; kingdom Metazoa; phylum Chordata; class Aves; order Piciformes; family Picidae; genus Colaptes; species Colaptes auratus. Next base: position 1,274,318 of record JAAWVA010000030.1, on the reverse strand, counting down.
GGGACCACTCCCCCTGGGAGTCTCTCTGCCCACCTGGGTCAGGTTTCTTTGTCCACCTGGGGCAAAATCCTTCCCAGCTGCTGGGAAGGCAAGAGAGTGCTGCTCTTGCAGCCCCACAGCAGTGCAGTGTTCAGGGCAGGAGAGACACTTACCTGCCTGAGCCACCCAAGGGGGAGAGTGACACAGGACAGCTGAAATTCCACCTGCAGAAGGGAAGGAAAAGGCACAGAAGACTGAGGCACTGGAGCTGAAATTCAGCCTTCCTCTGCCCCCAGATCCCTCCTCTGCCTCCAGGCCCTGCCTCCCCTTCGGGGCAAGGTGTTGGGACTGGAGGTAGCAAGGGAGCTTTGATGCTCCAGAGAGACTGAAGCCAAGCAGACCCTCGCCAGATGCCCACTGCCCAGCACCAGAGTAGAGCTCATGGCAGGAGAAAAGCTGCACCCTGCCTGCTGTCAGGGAGGACAAACTCCTTCCCTGCAGCCTAGGCATCAGCGATGACCTTTGCTCAGCTGGTGAAGGGCTCAGCTTTGAACAGGGACAGCAGACACTGACCTGTCAAAGATGAGCTGAGGGGGAGGCTCTGGCTGACACTCAGCAATGGGTTGTCTACAAGGCCCAGGCTTGGGCTCAGCTGCCTTTGGGGTTTGTGGCCATTGGAAGGAGAACTTTAGCCCAGGCCCTGTCTGCACAGACTGAAAGTCAAATAAATGACCACTGGATGCAAAAGGGAAATGATGACAAAGGCTACACCACTCACTGCCTGCTGATGGGGCCAGGGAGGAGAGGCAGGAGCAGTTCTGGCTCTCTTCTTCTGTCCCTTCTGCTTGCAGCTTCTCTTCCCTCTCTCGTGGCCTTTGCAGGGGATCTCTGAAGTGTGAGAAATGGTTTTAATATTTGGCTTTTGCAAGGGGAATTACTGGGGACCTGGGGCTCCATCGTTGGGCCAATTGGTTGGTTATGGTCTGTATTGTGAGAGAAAGGTGAGGCGCCAACATGTCTAAAGACTGGCCAGGTCAAAAGTGCAGGTTTTGTTTCAGTCCTGACAGAGAGGGGTGGGAGCGTGCTTGGGAATATATGAATATGTATGTTTTAATATATGCATATGTATGTTTGCCATCTATGTAAGTTCAACTCGTGTTGTTACGGCGTGCCTCTAGCAAATTCGCTATGCGCCCAGTGCTGTGTTGCCTTTATTTTATAATAAACTGGTTATAAATTTAAGCAGTGAGCTCGTTTCTCACAGAAGGGAGGATGCCCCTGGCACTGCAGGGAGCATGCCCCTGCGAGTTCAGAGACACTGTTTAGAGAAACCACCATGGAATGGAAGTGATTCTGCCTCTGGAGAAGGTAATTTCTGGAGCTGTTCTGGGATTGGCTCCCGGCCTTGCCTTTTAGTGTCACTGCTCACAGCTACTCCTTCCTGGCCATGCTGTGCCAGGAGCATTCCTAGCTGCCCTGCAGATGTTCTGCTGTAAGAGGAGCTTGGGAAGCTGGGAAATGGAGCACCAGGAGAAGGGAATGCTCTGCATGAAAGGAGGAAGAAAAGAAGGAGGAAGGAAGGTACTGCCCTTGCTGTAGAAGGACCAGGCTGGGGACCCAGAGACCAGCTTCATAGAATCATAGAATTAATTAAGGTTGGAAAAGACCTCAGAGATCATCAAGTCCAACCTGTCACCCAGCTCCTCATGACTAACTAAACCATGGCTCCAAGTGCCACGTCCAATCCCCTCTTGAACACCTCCAGTGATAGTGACTCCACCACCTCCATGGGCAGCACATTCCAATGGCAAATCTCTCTTTCGGGGAAGAACTTTCTCCTCACTTCCAGCCTAAACTCCCCCTGGCACATCTTGAGACTGTGTCCTCTTGTTCTGGTGCTGCTTGCCTGTGAGAAGAGACCAACCCCCACATCCAGCTGGATGCGGCAGCATTCACCACCACTCTCTGGGCTCAGCCTCCAGCCAGTTCCTAACCCAGCTCAGAGTGCTGCTGTCCAAGCCAGGGGCTGACAGCTTGGCCAGCAGTTTGCTGTGGGGGACGGTGTCAAAGGCCTTGCTGAAGTCCAGGCAGACTACATCCACAGCCTGCCCCACATCCACCAGGCAGTCACCTGGGCATAGAAGGAGATCAGGTTGGTCAGGCAGGACCAGCCCTTCCTAAATGCATGCTGTCTGGACCTGAGCCCTTGGCCATCCTTCAGGTGTGCTGTGATTGACCCCAGAATGATCTGCCCCAAAATCTTGCCTGGCACTGAGGTCAGGCTGACAGGCCTGGAGTTTCCAGCTTCCTCCATCCGACCCTTCTTGTGGATGGGGATCACATTGGCCACTTGCCAGTTGTCTGGGACCTCTCCAGTGAGCCAGGACTGGTGGAAATGGTGGAGAGAGGCTTGGCAGCTCATCTGCCAGCTCTCTCAGCACCCTAGGATGGATCCCATCCGGTCCCATGGACTTGTGAGAATCCAAGTGGCTCAGCAGGTCCACACTAATTCGTCCTGGATTTCAAAGGTACTACACTGCTCCCTGACCCCATCAACCAGTTCAGGAGGCCACTTGTCCTGAAGCCCTCCTGCTTACTGTTGAAAATAGAGGCAAAGAAGGTCTTTAGAACCTCAGCCTTTCCTCATCTTTAGTTACAATGTTTCCCTCCGGTCCAATAGGGAGCGGAGGTTCTTCTTGCCCTCTTTTGAACACTAATAGATTATTAAAATGCTTTTTATTCCTTTCACAGCAGCATTCTGCTTGAGTTCTAACTGGCCTTTTGCCTCTCTCATTTTTCTCCTACACGATCTAACAACATCCTTAAATGTATCACGAGTTGCCTCCCCCCTTTCCAGAGGTGATACAGCCTCTTATTTTCCCTTAATTCCTTCGACAGCTGCTTGTCATCCAGGCCTAGAGCCTTCCCCACCGGCTTGTCTTTTGGCACATGGGAACTGCCAGTTCCTGTGCCTTCAGGAGCTCCTGTTTGAAGCAGGTCCAACCGTCCTGGACCCTTCGGTTCTTAGGGCTGCTGCCCAGGGAACTTTCCAAATAAGTAGCTTCTGAGGCATCAAGAGATTCTGTAATGTGCAGGGCCACCCTCCTCCTCTTCTCCCCCACCTGTCTCTCCTAAGTGACCATAGAGTCACAGTGCCAGAGCATCACAGTGCCAGTGCTTCACAATGCCATAGGGTCACAGAGCCAGAGCACCATAGTGACAGAGCGTCACAGTGTTAGAGTAACAATGCCAGACCGTCAGAGTACCAGAGAGTCACAGTACCATAGCATAACACTGCCAGAATGTCACAGTGCCAGAGCTAAACAGTGCCAGAGCTTCACAGTGCCAGAGCGCCACATTGCCAGAGTGTCTCACTGCCATAGCTTGAGAGTGCCATAGTGTCAGAGTGCCAGAGCATCAGAGTACCAGAGTGTCACAGTGCCAGAGCATCACTGGACCTTAGTGTCATACTACCAGAGTATTGCAGAGCCAGAGCATCACAGTGCCAGAGCATTACAGTGTTAGATAGTCACAATGCAAGACTGTGACACTACCAGAGTGTCACAGTAGCATCACACTCCCAGAGCATCACAGTGCCATAGCATCACAGTGCCAGAATGTCACAGTACCAGAATGTCACAATGCCAGAGCATCAGAATACCATAGCGTCAGAGTAGCAGAACATCACAATGCCAGAGCATCACAGTACCAGAGCATCACAACGCCATAGCATGACAATACCAGACCATTACAATGCCATGACATCACAGTACCAGACCATCACAATGCCAGGCATCACCATACCAGGGAATCAAAGTGTTAGAGAGTCACAATGCCACAGTGTCACAGTACCAGAGCATTACAGTGAGCATCACAGTATCAGAGTGTCAGAATGCCAGAGCATCACAGTACCAGACTGTCACAGTACCATAGCACCACAGCACCACAATGTCAGAGCATCACAGTACCATAGCGTCACAACGCCAGAGCATCACAGTACCAGACTGTCACAATGACAGAGTGTCACAGTACCACAGCACCACAATGTCAGAGCATCACAGTACCAGAGCATTACAAGACCAGAGTGTCACACTGCCAGAGCATTACAGTACCAGACCATCACAGGGACAGAGCATCACAATGCCAGAGTATCAGAGTACCATAGCATCACATTGCCAGAGCATCACAGTTCCATACATCACAATGCCATGACATCGTAGTACCACAGCGTCACAGTGTTAGGTAGTCACAATGTGTGGTGAAGGCACATTCTGCCCAGATACTAGATCTGGTCCCAGCATGTGGACAAGTTTCCCCTCCTTCAGGAGGAAGACAAAGGCCAAGGCATTAGCCAGGCCAGCACGCACTCAGCGCATGGAGTGCTTGTGCGATTACCAAGTATGGGCATAATTCCAGCTTCACGCTTTCTATAGGCTGAAGCCAGTTGTCTATGAGAGTGCCCATTGGTCAAACCCAGCCTCGAGGAATCTATAAGTATTACCCCTGTTGGTAAACAAGTTGCCCCCTCTTTCACTTTGTCTCTGTACTTGCTCGAGAGAGAGCTCTCAAGCCACAGCCTCTGCCATTGAGCTTATTGTTGTTAGCTTCTATCACACATGCACGCATACTGAAGCCTCTGCATCGTGAGAAGTGCTCTGATCGTGAGGATCACCCCAGAGGGAGGACCTTCGCTGAGCCCAAGAAGCCAGCGTCACCACAGCCAGTCGTACCGACCTGGAGAGCCTACCGCGCTACCGGAGGACTGGACCAGCCCCCGAGGGTAAGATCTGCCCAGCTGTCAGGAAGAAGGGACTTGATAGAGACTAAGTCCGCATATACCTAGCCCCACCATAGCGGGAGAAGAGCCACCATGTGTGCCGCTCCAAGCCCTGTAACCGCAGGGAAGACTAAAGCATTGGTTGTGCCTATACTGCAACAAGCCCGGGACTACCCCGATCATCCCGCTGTTCCTTTAAGCCCAGTAACGGAGAAGCCGCAGCTCAGCGCAGCCGCATGCTCTCTCCAAGGCCATTTATCTCAGCCCGAGACCGTCACCATGGGGACGACCCCATAGCTATTGTTGTCTGACCGGGAACCTCTGAGCCCGCCTACCGGCAACCGTCGCCCGCCCTGCCGTGCGAGCCGACTCCAGGGCCGACCCTACGGGCCGAACCCGACCAGGACCTATCCCTATTGTCTGGAGGGAACCGACCGAGTCCTGAAGGGAACCTGCTTCCGAGCTAAGCCAGGTTCCAGTATTCCTTCTCACTGCTGTGGAGAGAGAGGAGATAACCCAACAGCACCATTCAACTCGACTAGGACCAGTCCAGTGGCAGTGGTCGGCCGGACCCCACCTTGCTGCAAACCACAGCTACAGAGTATCTCCCACGTGCTTTCCACCCACTAGCACTCAGTTCAAAGTATCCGCGTGTGTAGCACAGTCATTGCTGACGCACAGAAAGATTGTAATATTGTTGTACATAGCCAGAAGTCGCCCGCGTTCCGCCATCTAGTGGCCAAGCGCTGGAACTGCACGCTTCATTATATAAAACATACAAATAGTCTGTAGATAGTTTAATTAAGTTCTAATCATAATATTAAGCCATTATGGAATGTATTTCAGGAACGTGCACTAGAACATGTATATGAGTGTTGATTCATCGGTTATTAATAATTTGATAATTAATAAAAATAATAATTCATAATTCATATTCATATCATAAATTAAATAACCCCTTCACAACACAATGCCAGAGCGCCACAGTGCCAGAGCATCACAGTGCCAGAGTGTTGCAATGACAGAGTATCACAGCATGTGGTGGTTTGAGCCTTAACTGGGAGTTAAGAGCTCAGATGGGGGCAAGCCTGAGAATCTCTCCCCTGCTCTCCTCTTATCCCTCCCAACAGAGAGGAAAAAAAAACAGGAAAGGGAAGGAGCAAGTCCACCAAACATTAATTTGGAGTTGGCCTGGAAGTAGAGAGGTAAAGAGTTTTCTTTAAACAATATATATATAACAAAACCGGTAAGGTTCACAAGGGCAAGGAACAAGGATGGATGGGGAGGGGGGAAAAAAAAACCAACCAAGAATACAAAACCAGTCTCTCTCTCTCTGAAGAGGCACAGAGGCAGCAGGGAAGAAGGATCAGGCCCAACAACATGGCAGAAGAGCAGGAAAACAGTTGCAGTAGCTCTGGTCAGGAGAGGCAGGAGCCAAACAGCAGGCCTAATGACTGCAATGTCCTGTTTTTATACCCTAGGGGCAGGAGGGGGAGGGGGAGTGGAACAGACTCAGTTTCCCCGGGGGAAAATGCCCTGCAGGGAGGGCAAAGCACTCACAAGCCCTCCACGCTGTTTTGTTTTTTTCAGAGGTGACTGGGAAACAGTCAGCATGGCTTGGCCAAGGGCAAATCCTGCTGACAAACTGGTGGCATTCTATGAAGGGAATGGAATGAAGCTGGAGGTGGGGAGATTCAGGCTGGAGGGGAGGAGGAAGTTCTTCACTGTGAGGGTGGTGAGGCCCTGGAATGGGTTGTCAAGGGAGGTGGTTAAGGCCCCATCCCTTGAGGTGTTTAAGACCAGGTTGGATGAGGCTCTGGCCAGCCTGATCTAGTGTAGAGTGTCCCTGCCCATGGTGGGGGGGTTGGAACTAGATGATCCTTGTGGTCCCTTCCAACCCTAACTGAAACTATGAAACTATGAAACTATGAACAAGTGACAACATTAATAGATGAGGGGCGAGCAACTGATGTCGTTTCCCTGGCCCTGAGCAAAGCCTTAAACACTGTCCCGCACCACATCCTGGTCTCCAAGCTGGTGACACATGGGTTTGATGGGTGGACCACTAGATGGATACAGAACTGGCTTGATGGCCACACCCAAAGAGTGGCTGTCAATGGCTCCATGTCCCAGTGAAGGCCAGGGACAAGTGGAGTCCCTCAGGGGTCAGTCCTGGGACCAGTCTTATTCAACATCTTTGTGGGTGACATGGACAGTGCAGTGAGTGCACCCTCAGCAAGTTTGTGCTGACACCAAGCTGTGTGGTGCAGCAGACACGCTGGAGGGAAGGGATGCCATCCAGAGGGACCTGGACAGGCTGGAGAGGTGGGCAGAAGCCAACCTCATGAGCTTCAACAAGACCAAGTGCAGGGTCCGCATCTGGGTGGAGGCAATCCAGGCACAAATCCAGGCTGGGCAGTGACTGGCTGGAGAGCAGCTCAGAGGAGAGAGACTAGGGGGTGCTGGTGGACGAGAAGCTCAACAGGAGCTCTCAATGTGCACTTGCAGTCTGGAAAGCCAATCAGATCCTGGGCTGTATCAGGAGAAGTGTGGCCAGCGGGTCAAGGGAGGGGATTCTCCCCCTCTACTCAGCTCTGGTGAGACCCCACCTGCAGTACTGCCTCCAGTTCTGGAGCCCCTATTACAAGAGGGATCTGGAGGTGCTGGAAGGTGTCCAGAGAAGGGCCACGAGGATGATCAGAGGGCTGGAGCACTCTCTATGAGGACAGACTGAAGGAGTTGGGGCTGTTCAGTCTGGAGAAGAGAAGGCTCCCAGGTGACCTCATTGTGGCCTTCCAGTATCTGAAGGGGGCCTACAAGAAGGCTGGGGAGGGACTTTTGAGGCTATCAGGGAGTGAGAGCCCTCAGTGGCAGGGGAGTACACTGAGAGGAACAGGAGAACCCACACCATCAACAGTTGGCTCAGGGGATGGTGCCAGCAGTGGAATTTTGGGTCTTTGACAGGGGGCAACTTTTACTGCACCCGACCTGCTGGGTCCTGATGGGGTGCAGTTATCTAGATCTTGTCCTTGTGGGTGACTTGAACCTGCCAGATATCTGCTAGGAACTTTATTCAGCAGAGAGGAGGCAGTCCAGAAGATTCCTGGAGCGCATGGAGGACGGCTTCCTGGTGCAGCTGTTAAGTGAGCCTACCAGGGGTCAGGCTCTGCTTGACCTGCTGTTCTCCAATAGAGAAGGGCTGGTGGGAGACGTGACTGTGGGAGGCTGCCTAGGGTGCAGTGACCACAAGATAATGAAGTGTTCAATATGCAAGGAGATAGGGAGGGAGCACTAACAGAGCCTCACCTTGGACTTCCGGAGGGCAAACTTCAGCCTGTTAAGAAACTTATTTGCAAAGCTCCCTGGGTAGCAGCCCTCAAGAACTGAGGGGTCCAGGATGGTTGGACCTATTTCAAACAGGAGCTCTTGAAGGCACAGGAACTGGCAGTTCCCATCTGCCAAAAGATGAGTCAGTGGGGAAGGCGACCAGCCTGGATGAGCAAGCAGCTCCTGGAGGAACTAAGGGAAAAAAAGAGGCTGTATCACCTTTGGAAGGAGGGGAAGGCTTCTCGAGGTATGTTTAAGGATGTTGTTAGATTATGTAGGAGAAAAACTAGAGAGGCAAAGGCCCAGCTGGAACTGAAGCTGAACACCTCTGTGAAAGAGAATAAAAAGCATTTTTACAAATACATTAAAACTAAAAAGGGGGCAAGAAGAACCTCCACTCCCTATTGGACCTGGAGGGGAACACTGTAACTAAAGATGAGGAAAAGGCTGAGGTCCTGAGCACCTTCTTTGCCTCAATTTTTAACAGCAAGGCAGGAGGAGTTCAGGACGAGTGTCCTCCTGAGCTGGGTGATGGGGTCAGGGGGCAGTGTATTGCCCCAGAATTCCATGAGGAATTAGTTCAGGACCTGCTGAGCCACTTGGACACTCACAAGTCCATGGGACCGGATGGGATCCATCCTAGGGTGCTGAGAGAGCTGGCAGATGAGCTGCCAAGCCTCTCTCCACCATTTTCCACCAGTCCTGGCTCACTGGAGAGGTCCCAGACAACTGGCAAGTGGCCACTGTGATCCCCATCCACAAGAAGGGTCAGATGGAGCAACCTGGAAACTCCAGGCCAGTCAGCCTGACCTCAGTACCAGGGAAAATGATGGAGCAGATTATCTTGGCGGCAATACCGTGCACCTGAAGGATGGACAAGGGCTCAGGTCCAGCCAACATGGATTTAGGAAGGGCAGATCCTGCCTCTCCAACCTGGTCTCCTTCTATGATCAGGTGACCCACCTGGTGGATGTGGGGAGGCCTGTGGATGTGGTCTAACTGAACTTCAGCAAGGCCTTTGACACCGTCCCCCACAGCAAAATGCTGGCTAAGCTGTCAGCTCGTGGCTTGGACAGCAACACTGTGCTGGGTTAGGAACTGGCTGGAGTCTGAGCCCAGAGAGTGGTGGTGAATGGTGCCACATCCAGCTGGCAGCAAGTTACCAGTGGCATCCCCCAGGGATCAGTGCTGGGCCCTATCCTCTTTAATATCTTCATTGATGATCTGGATGAGGGAATTGAGACAGTCATCAGCAAATTTGCAGATGACACCAAGTTGGGAGCAGATGTTGGTCAGTTAGAGGGCTGAAGGGCTCTGCAGAGGGACCTCAACCGACTGGACAGATGGGCAGAGTCCAACAGGATGTCATTCAATAAATCTAAGTGCCAGGTGCTGCACTTTGGCCACAACAACCCCATACAGAGCTACAGGCTGGGGTCATAGTGGCTGGAGAGCTCCCAAACAGAGAGGGCCCCGGGGGTGCTGATTGACAGCTGCCTAAACATGAGCCAGCAGTGTGCCCAGGTGGCCAAGAAGGCCAATGGCATCCTGGCCTGCATCAAGAATTGTGTGGCCAGCAGGAGCAGGGAAGTCATTGTGCCCTGTACTCTGCACTGGTTAGGCCACACCTTGAGTCCTGTGTCCAGTTCTGGGCCCCTCAGTTTAGGAAAGATGTTGAGACCTTATTGCTGTCTACAACTACCTGAAGGGTGGTTGTAGCCAGGAGGGAGTTAGTATCTTCTCTTAAGCAACCAGCACCAGAATAAGAGGACACAGTCTCAAGCTGTGCCAGGGGAAGTTTAGGATGGAGGTGAGGAGAAAGGTCTTCACTGAGAGAGTCATTCACCATTGGAATGTGCTGCCCGGGGACGTGGTGGAGTCACTGTCCCTGGAGGTGTTCAAGAGGGGATTGGATGTGGCTCTTGGTGCCATGGTTTAGTCATGGGGTCTGTGGTGACAGGTTGGACTTAATGATCATTGAGGTCTCTTCCAACCTTGGTTGTTCTGTGATTCTGTGATCTCTCTGACCATGAGAAGGGCTACAGATGGGTCCTGCCAGCTTGCAGGAAGCAAGTGGAGATGGAAGGCAGCTGTCTGGAGCCCAACAAGGCAAGTGGCAGAAGCAAGGGATGGAGAAGGCAAATCCAGTCAGTACGCAAAAGGAAAAGCTGTCCAGCTGGCCCTGGATATAGCAGAATGAAAGAACTGGCCAGTGCTGTACCTCTACACTGGCTGTACCTCTACAGTACTGTACCTCTACCCTCCAAGCTGGCAGCCCATGGCTTGGACAGGAGCACACTGCGTTGGGTTAGGAACTGGCTGGAGGGCCGAGCCCAGAGAGTAGTGGTGAATGGTGCCACATCCAGCTGTCGGCCTGTCAATAGTGGTGTGCCCCAAGGATCAGTGCTGGGCCCCATGCTCTTCAACATCTTTATTGATGATCTGGATGAGGGCATCGAGTCCATCATCAGTAAATTTGTGGACGACACCAAGCTGGGGGCAGGAGTTGATCTGCTGGAGGGCAGAGAGGCTTTGCAGAGGGACCTCGACAGGCTGGACAGATGTGCAGAATCCAATGGCATGAGATTGAACACATCCAAGTGCCGGGTTCTGCACATTGGCCACAACAACCCCAGGCAGTGCTACAGGCTGGGGTCAGAGTGGTTGGAGAGCGGCCAGGCGGAGAGGGACCTGGGGGTGCTGATTGATGGGAGGCTGAACATGAGCCTGCAGTGTGCCCAGGCAGCCAAGAGGGCCAATGGCATCCTGGCCTGCATCAGGAACAGTGTGGCCAGCAGGAGCAGGGAGGTCATTCTGCCCCTGTACACTGCACTGGTTAGGCCACACCTCGAGTACTGTGTCCAGTTCTGGGCCCCTCAGTTTAGGAAGGATGTTGACTTGCTGGAACGTGTCCAGAGAAGGGCAACAAATTTGGTGAGGGGTTTGGAACACAAGCCCTATGAGGAGAGGCTGAGGGAGCTGGGGTTGCTTAGCCTGAAGGAGACTGAGGGGTGACCTTCTTGATCTCTACAACTACCTGAAGGGAGATTGTAGCCAGGCAGAGGTTGGTCTCTTTTCCCAGGCAGGCAACACCAGAACAAGAGGACACAGTCTCAGGCTGCGCCAGGGGAGGTATTCCCTCCTGCTACTAACAGTATCGATGTAAAATTATTTGTGCACCTGACCCCTCAACCAGATCTCCCAGGGCCCTGAGGTCATTTTGATAGCCTGGGAGTTCTGGTTGCAAATCATCATTCCCTAACTGCAGAACCAATAAGGGATAGTAGTCAGAGGGCTGTACCAGACTAGGCAGCCTTCTGGTAACATCCTTAACTTGTGCTCCTGCTAGGCTAATAACTTCCCTATGAGATGGGTCTGGCCGACATATGGGACCTTCTGTTCCCCTCAGGAGGGAATCACCAATAACAATTACCCTCCTCTTTTTTTTGAGGGAGCAAGTTCTGATGCCAGGGGAAGGCTGTTTAACCTTAGGCTGCTTTGCCTTAGGCTGTTTAACCTTAGGCTGCTTTGCCTTAGGCTGTTCAACCTTAGGCTGCTTTGCCTTAGGCTGTTTAACCTTAGGCTGTTTAGCCTCAGGGAAACCCCCAGCTGGTGTGTCCTCTGGCATCAGTATCACCTCACCCTCGATCTCCAGTGCCCCATACCTGTTTTCCAAGTGCAGCGAGGAAGGTGGGGGGAGGCAAGGAGGTTTTAATTGGTGTCTTTTGAGAGGAACCTGCGTCCATTCCCCTCTGCTTTTTGGATAACCAGCCTCTGCTGTGGGAGCCTGCGGAGCCTGCTTTCTCTGGTTCATCTCTTTCCTCCTCTGGCTCGTTTCTTTTCTACATTCCCATACATCTCTAAGACTAGCAACCTCGTCCTTTAGTCTGGCCACCAGGTTGAGCAGATAGCCGATCTGCTCACGCCTAATGCAAGAGATGCTTCCACTACCCTGCATCTCAAGAGCAGGCTCAAGAGCCAGGCTCCAGCACTCATTACAGCCAGATACCTGGACAGCTACCTGCTTGTGTTCTACCTCAGTCTGGGTGGAAACTGATTTTTTTTAAGATTTTGCTGCGAGTTACAACCATGCTGCCCCTGGCCACAGCACCCACTGGGCACAAAAAAAATTTTAGAAAAAATGCAGCTGCGCGCAAGAGTACCAGAGAAGGCAGCTGCTGCCGAGCGGAAGGCCCGTCAGCCGCTCTGCATCTGTTCAAATTCCGCCACCGAAGACGCTGGGCTCACGAGCCACGGGCACGTGAAATCAGGGCCGCTCCGAGCCTCGCAGCTTCTGCAGGAAGCGCCGCGTCCCCAGCCGATCCTGCAGCGTGAAGAGGAGAAACCACGGAAGCCCCCCAAGCGGCTGCCAGTCCCGGCGCTGTACCGAGGGCTGCTGCCGAGCGGAAGCCCTGCCAGCCGCGCTGCGTCTGTTCAAATTCCGCCGCCAAAGACGCTGGGCTCACGAGCCACGGGCACGTGAAGTCAGGGCCGCTCCGAGCCTCGCAGCTTCTGCAGGAAGCGCCGCGTCCCCAGCCGATCCCGCAGCGTGAAGAGGAGAAACTGAGGAAGCCCCCCAAGCACCGTGGAAGCCCCCCAAGCCAAAGATCTCCCAAACAGACTTGGACTGGGAACACAAGGGTGAGCTGTTTTTAGCTTGCTGGGCCCATGACACTTCTGGCCACCAAGGGAGAGATGCCACATACCAGTGGGCTCGGGACAGATCCGTGGACATCTCTATAGAGGCCATCTCACAGGTCATCCATGAGTGTGACATCTGTGCTGCCATCAAGCAGGCCAAGTGCATGAAGCCTATGTGGTGTGGGGGAGATGGTGGAAATGTAAGTCTGGAGAGGCCTGGCAGATCGACTCCATCACCCTTCCTCGGTCCCACAGCGGCAGCAGTATGTACTGACCATGGTGGAGGCAAGTACAGGGTGGCTGGAGACCTACCCAGTACCTCATGCCACTGCTCACAACACCATCCTGGTCCTAGAGAGACATGTCCTGTGGAGACACAGCACCCCTGGGAGGATTGAATCAGACAATGGAAGTCTCTTCAAGAACCATCTCCTAAGGGACTGGGCAAAGGAACATGGCATTGAGTGGATTTACCACATCCCATCCCATGCACCAGCTGTGGGGAAGGTCGAGTGCTACACTGGCTTGCTAAAGACCAGCCTAAAAATGATGCAGGGTGGAACCTTTAGGAACTGGGAGAGACACCTAGCTCAAGCCACTTGGTTAGTGACCAGCAGAGGAGCTGTGAACCGAGATGGTCTTGCCCAGTCCAACCTGCTGCAAACAGTGGATGGAGATGGAGTTCCTGTGATTGCTGAGAACAACCTGCTGGGGAAGTCAATGTGGGTTTTCCTTGCTGCTGGTGGGGGCAAACCAACCCCAGGGTGGTCTCTGCTGAGGGGCCTGGTCACACCTACTGGGTCATGTTAGAAACTGGGGACATTCAGTGTACCCCACAGCAGAACATGACTCTGGCTGAGAGGAGATGAACTCAGACGGGGCAACACTCATCAATGTATTATAGTCACTGTGTGAAGTTATAAGTTGTTCTAAGTTTCTCCCTCCCAGCTTAATACCAGCCTAGCATCCAGCATTCAGCACTGCACACCAACCCAGAGAGCTCCTGCATCATCTCACCTGCACCTGTTCCTGATGTCCCTACAGCAACAGACTGATTTTTTCTTTCCCTTTCAAAGACAGACTGATTCCTGATTCTTCTCCACATCCCTGCCCAGTTCAAGCACCACCTACATTCACCATCACCAGAGAGATAGAGACTGCCCTGAGAGAGAGAGAGCCGGGATAACAAGGGACTTGCATCGAGGATTCGAATGCCACGTGTCAAGATTGGATGAGGGGGCTGTGACAGGAGAGTGAAAGTGGAACAGAGGGCTGGATTGTGATGGGTTAATGCCCATTCTGAAAACAATGGGGGGAAGGGCTTGTGAGTGCTTTGCCCTCCCTGCAGGGCATTTTCCCCCTGGGAAACTGAGTCTGTTCCACTCTCCCCTCCCTGCCCAGCTAGGGGATAAAAAGCAGGACATTGCAGCCATTAGCTCTCCTTTTGGCTCCTGCCTCTCCTGGATGAGAGCTACTGCGGCTGTCTTCCTGCTCCTCTGCCACATGGTCGGGCCTGATCCTTTCCCCTGCTGCCTCTGAGCCTCTTCAGAGACTGGTTTTGTATTCTGTTTTTTTTTTCCCTCCAATCCATCCTTGTTCCTTGCCCATGTGAACCTTACCTGTTATTGTTTTATATATATATTGTTGAAAGAAAACTCTTTACCTCTCTACTTCCAGGCCAACTCCAAATTTTTGCTTGGTGGATTTGCTCCTTTCTGGTTGTTTTATTTCCCTCTCTGCTGGGAGGGAGGAGGGGGGGAGCGGGGGAGAGATTCTCAGCCTTGCCCCCATCTGAGCTCTTAACTCCCAGGTAAGGCTCAAACCATCACAGGGGGTTGGGACAGGGACAGCCATCCCTGGGGGGGCATGGGGACAAGGACAGCCACTGCTGGGGACAGGGATGTGGGAGGGACAGGGGAGTGGAGTGGTCTGACAGCAGCCATGGCATGTCCCTGCTGCCAGCAGTGTCCCCACAGCAGGTGGCACATCCCCACCCGTGTCCCATTCCCATGGGTGTGCCCTTGGGGAGGGGGGGCTGTGTCCTCTCTTGTGTGCCCATGGGGGTGGCACAGCCCCACACATGTCCCCAGGCTGGCTCCTTCGGTGTCCCCTGCTGCAGCAGCTGGCTGAGGAGGTCCCAGCACCTCCAGGAGCTGCAGCACCACTGTGTCCAGCACTACTGACCCATGGGGAAGGACAGCTGTGAGAGACCCCATGGGGAGGGACACCTATGGGGTCCTGCTCCCTTCTGCTGGACATGGCTCCACACATCTCCCACCATCAGATGGGGACATGCTGCACCCAGAGTCCTCCAGAACCAAAGGTGACTTTCCCAGTGCCCTGCTATGGTTTTCCACAGGAGCCAAGCAGCTCCCTGGGCCTCCTGGCCCTGAGGGTTCCTCACCCTGCTGCCGTGGTTTGGATGAAGAGCAGCTGGAGCCTGTGACCCCCTGGAGCTGCTCCTGCCAGCACCACTCTCTGCAGCTAAGTTCTCTGCAGCTCCTGTAGCTTCCTGCGCAAGCAGCTGGTCAGAGGAAATGTCCATGATGTCCAAAGACTCTCCTGTTGATGTCACCCATGCTGGAGGTCACTGATCGTGGTTTGCACTTGAGCTTGGATCCATGCCCAGGTGGAGGGCAGGGACAAGTGGAGTCCTTCAGGGATCAGCACTGGGACAGGCTTGGTTAACATCTTCGTTGGTGCCATGGACAGAGGCACTGAGGCTCCCTCAGCACCGAGCTCTGTGGTGCTGCTGACTGCTGGAGGGAAGGATCCGTCCCAAGGGACCTTGAGAGGCTGCAGAGCTGGGCCCAGGACAACCTCATGAGGTTCAACAAGGCCTAGGGCGAGGTCCTGCAGCTGGCTCAGGGCAATCCCAGGCACTGCTATAGGCTGGGCAGGGACTGGCTGGAGAGCAGCCCTGAAGGAAAGGCCTTGGGGGTGCTAGGGGAGGAGAAGCTCAGCAGGAGCCAGCAGTGAGCACTTGCAGCCCAGAGAGCCAAGCAGAGCCTGGGCTGCAGCAAAAGAAGTGTGGCCAGCAGGGCCAGGGAGGAGATTCTGCCCCTCTGCTCCACTCTGCTGAGACCACAGCTGGAGCTCTGTGTCCAGCTCTGGAGCCTCTGTGCCAGGAAGGAGCTGGAGGTACTGGAAGGTGTCCAGAGAAGGGCCACAAGGAGCAGCAGAGGGCTGGAGCTGCTCTGCTGTGAGGACAGACTGAGAGTTTGGGTTGTGCAGTCTGGAGAGGAGAAGGCTCCCAGGAGACCTTCTGGTGGCCTTCCAGGATCTGAAGGGGGCTCCAGAAAAGCTGGGGAGGGACTTTTGAGGGTGTCAGGGAGGGATAGGACTGGGGGGGATGGAACAAAAGTAGAAGTGGGGAGATTGAGATTGGATGTGAGGAAGAAGTTGTTCCCCAGGAGGGTGGTGAGAGCCTGGCATAGGTTGCCCAGGGAGGTGGTGGAAGCCTCATCCCTGGAGTGTTTGCAGCCAGGCTGGATGTGGCTGTGAGTAACCTGCTGTAGTGAGGTGTCCCTGCCCACGGCAGGGGGGGGTGGGACTGCATGAGCCTAGAGATCCTTCCAGCCTTGACAGTTCTGTGATTCTATGATTCTGTAGGAGGCCACTGCAGCACTGCTGGGACTCACTGCCAGTGCTCCCAGTACAGCCCCAGTGCCCCCAATGCAGCCCCAGTGCAGCAGCAGGATCAGTGCTAATGCTCCCACTATAAATCCAGGATCATTGCCAGTGCTCTCAGTACAGCCTCAGTGCTCCCAGGACATGCCAGGATCACTCCCACTGCTCCCAGTTCATTCCCAGTGCCCCCAGTGCAGCCCCAGTGCTCCTGCTACAGCCCCAGTGCTCCCAGGACACCACCAGTACACTCTGTTGCTTCCAGTTTGGCTTTCTAGCAGCTCCCAGTGCTCCAGAGCAGTTCCCTCACTCGTCCCAGTTCTCCCAGTTCCATAGTGTGGCTCCAGCCACTGCTCTGAGTGCCCCCCCCCCCGGCTCCCAGTACTGCTTCAGCATCCCCCCAGCACTCCCAGTGCCACCCCAGTGCTCCCAGTATCACTCCTTGGCTCTTCAGCACTCCCAGCTCCACCCCAGCGCCACTCCCAGTGCTCCCAGTCTGTTTCCTGGGCCGTGTCCGGACTTGCTCTCCCCTCCCCCCAGCCCTTTCACTTTCACTTTCCCCCGTGCTCAAAAAGGGGAAGCTGGGAGGAGGAGAAGAGCTGGCACTGGGCAAACTAGTCCCTGACTGGGGATAAACTGCAGCTGGACTGGGAAGAGGCAGTGGGGACAGCGCGAGGCCCATCCCCAGCTGGTGGCCCTGGGGTGAGTGGCACCAGGGGACAAACTGGGATCAAACTGGGATGGAGGGTGACTGAACTGGGCTAACTGGGACTGAGCTGGGCTAACCGGGACTGAACTGGGCTAACTGGGACTGAACTGGGTGTGAGGGTGCCTTTACCATTTCAAGCAGGACTCAAGTGGGTTTCAGTCCCTAACTAGGAACTTCTGAGACCAAAAGACCCCCCAGGTTTTGTGCCTCTCCCCACCCCCACCCCCAAGGACTCTAAACAGAGGTTTCTGACCCCAAAACTCCTAAAACAGGAAATTTTGAGCCTAAAATTTTCCAAATTAAGCAGGGCAGGGCAGGGCAGGGAGGGGGGAAGGGGGGGCAGGGGGGAAGTGTTGCACAACAGTTCCCAGAATTGGTGGTTTTGAGATCCAAACATCCAAAAATTAGTGGTTTGGAGCCCCAAAATGTTCCTAAATCGCTGGGTTTGAGCCCAAACACTCCTAAATTTTGGATGGAGTCAGGGAGGGCCCAGGTGAGAGCACTGGGCTGGCACTGGGCTGGCACTGGTAGCACTGGGAGGAGCCAGAGAATGGAACGGCTTCAGCACTGGGAGCACGGGGCGGGGGGTAGGGGGATGAGGAAGTGGCAAGGGGGTGGCACTGGGGAGAGCCATGGGGTGGCACTGGGATACTACTGGCAGCACTGGGAACAGCAAAGAATTGGCACAGAGGCATCACTGGGGGCACTGGGGGGAGCCAGGGAGGGGCACTGGGGGGAGCCAGGGAGGGGCACTGGTGCGGCACTGGGAGCACTGGGGTGCAATGGGGAGAGCCTCTGTGGCTTCACTGGGATTACTGGGAGAGAATTAGGAACACTGGGGTGCCACTGGGAGCAGCGGGGGGCAGTACTGGGGCAGCACTGGGAGCAATGGGGTGCTACTGGGAGCACTGGAGAGAGACAGGGTGCAACCTCTGCACTGCTCCATGTCAAGCTGGTCTCTGGGTCCCCTGCCTGGTCCTTCTCCAGCAAGGGCAGTACCTTCCCTTCTCCTTCCTTTCTTCCTCCTTTCATGCAGAGCATTCCCTTCTCCTGGCTCCATTTCCCAGCTTGCCAAGCCCCTCCCACAGCAGAACATCTGCAGGGCAGCTGGGAATGCTCCTGGCACAGCATGGCCAGGAAGGAGCAGCTGTGAGCAGTGACACTAAGAGGCGAGGCCTGGAGCCAATCCCAGAGCAGCTCCAGAAATTACCTTCTCCAGAGGCAGAATCACTTCCATTCCATGGTGGTTTCTCTAAAGAGTGTCTCTGAAATCCCAGGGACATCCTCCCTCCAGGCCCAGGGACATCCTCCCTTCAGAGATCCCCTGCAAAGGCCACGAGAGAGAGAGAAGCTGCAAGCAGAAGGGACAGAAGAAGAGAGCCAGAACTGCTCCTGCCTCTCCTCCCTGGCTCCATCAGCAGGCAGTGAGTGGTGTAGCCTTTGTCATTATTTCCCTTTTGCATCCAGTGGTCATTTATTTGACTTTCAGTCTGTGCAGACAGGGCCTGGGCTAAAGTTCTCCTTCCAATGGCCACAAACCCCAAAGGCAGCTGAGCCCCAAGCCTGGGCCTTGTAGACAACCCATTGCTGAGTGTCAGCCAGAGCCTCCCCCTCAGCTCATCTTTGACAGGTCAGTGTCTGCTGTCCCTGTTCAAAGCTGAGCCCTTCACCAGCTGAGCAAAGGTCATCGCTGATGCCTAGGCTGCAGGGAAGGAGTTTGTCCTCCCTGACAGCAGGCAGGGTGCAGCTTTTCTCCTGCCATGAGCTCTACTCTGGTGCTGGGCAGTGGGCATCTGGCGAGGGTCTGCTTGGCTTCAGTCTCTCTGGAGCATCAAAGCTCCCTTGGTACCTCCAGTCCCAACACCTTGCCCCGAAGGGGAGGCAGGGCCTGGAGGCAGAGGAGGGATCTGGGGCAGAGGAAGGCTGAATTTCAGCTCCAGTGCCTCAGTCTTCTGTGCCTTTTCCTTCCCTTCTGCAGGTGGAATTTCAGCTGTCCTGTGTCACTCTCCCCCTTGGGTGGCTCAGGCAGGTAAGTGTCTCTCCTGCCCTGAACACTGCACTGCTGTGGGGCTGCAAGAGCAGCACTCTCTTGCCTTCCCAGCAGCTGGGAAGGATTTTGCCCCAGGTGGACAAAGAAACCTGACCCAGGTGGGCAGAGAGACTCCCAGGGGGAGTGGTCCCCGGGTCAAGGTCTCTTCCACTCCCCCTTCCTGCCCACAGCCTGTTTAAGGGGAGCCATCTGCCTGCTTCTGCCTTTTGCTCCTGCCCCTTGCCTGCCTGAGACACCTCTCAGGTGAGTCCTGCCTCCTGCTGCAGCCTCTCTCCTAAGGGCTGCAGCCAGGGACTTCTGGGCCTGCTGTTGTGGAGGCTTTTTTTCATTTACCCTTGTTCCTTACCCCTTTCTCACTTCCCTTTTACTCGAATTCTCTCTCTCTGTTTTACCTTTGCTTTTGACTTCCAAGTGGATTCCAGCCTGTTCCTGTCATGACTTTCACCTCTCTTTTCTCCTGCCTAATTTGCTTTTGCCCTCCTGGGATAAAGGGATAGGGGAGGCAAATCTGAATCTGTTCCATTTGGGCTTTTGGGCTGCAGGGAAGCTTAAAGCACAGCAGAGGGTGACAAAGTAAAAGGGCTGGGAAGGAGGGAGTGAAGCTGAGGGGGAGGCTGGGGGCAGCTGTGTCGAGTGTGGCTTTGGCTTCTCCCCAAGCTGCTTGCTTTGAAATGGTCACCAAATTCAAGTGATCTTCCCCAGGCTGAGTCTGTAGTGCCCACGATGGCCACTGCCTGGAGATCTCCCACTCTTGGTGGCCACCCAGCAGCTTTGCTCTCCTATTGCTCCCCCTGTGCAGTTGAGGAGTGAGGGAGCAGCTTGGTGTGCCTTTGGCAGCCAGCCAAGGTCATTTCACCACTGTCTCTACTCTGGAGCTTTGCCAGGGTCCCCTCCAGGCTTGGAGTTGGTCTCAGAGCTGTGCACATGGCCAGTGCTGCCCTTCCTCTGCCTCAGGGGGGAAGCAGCTGGGCTGAAGCAGCTTCTCCTGTGCTCTGCACAAGCACACAGGACTGATTGTGAGCAAGGAGAAGGATGGGCATGGAGTGAGGATTCTCAGAGGGCTCCCCTGCACCTGAGATGAGACAGGGACCTGCTGGGAGTCCATCAGAAGGTGACACCAAATCTGCCTTCTGCTCTCTAGAGGTTTTGGCCATTCTTTGACCCCTGAGGAAAGGAACAGGAAGGCAGGAGGAGCAAGGAGATGTTTGGTAAGAACTGGGTTTGTTCTCTTTGGGCAGGGGTGGAAAGGCAAAGGAGTCACTGAAAGCCCTGGGTCCCTGGGAGGATGGAGTGGGACTAGGAGGAATCTGTGTGTCCCAGGAAGCTGTTCCATGCACTCTGCTCCTTCCTTAGGGAAAGGTCTTTGTTCATTTTCTTTTTCCATTTGTGTTTTCCTTTTATTTTTGCTTTGATCTGGATGAAACATCTTAAGGGCTCTGAACCTAAATGGCCTTTAAAACTTCAACCCTCCCAAGACCTAGATATGTTTGTTGAGTCCCACTGGTGTTGCCTGGGTACATCCTTTGGAGCCTCTGGGCTCTGGCTCTGTGCAAGGCCAGTGGAGGTCAATCCCTCTGAGCAAGTCACCTGCAGGTTCCCTTCCAGAGCACAGCTGAAGCCAAGGCCTTTGGGGTGGTAGGAATTTGGTCAGAGGGAGGGCCCTGCTGCACCTGAGGGCTGTGAGGCCATTCAGAAACCTGAGCAGACTGAGAGCTGGGCAGAGAGGAACCTAATGAGGCTCAACAAGAGTAAGTGCAGAGGCCTGCAGCTGGGAAGGAAGAATCAACTGCAGCAGGGCAGGTTGGGAGGGGATCTGCTGGGGAGCAGCCCTGTGGAGAAGGACCTGGGAGTGCTGGTGGGCAGCAAGTTCTGCAAGGGACAGCAATGTGCCCTGGTGGCCAAGAAGGCCAATGGGGTCCTGGGGTGCATTAGGAGTGTGTCCAGCAGATCCAGGGAGGTTCTCCCTCCCCCTCTACTCTGCCCTGCTGAGACCTCACCTGGAATATTGCATCCAGTTCTGGGCTCCCCAGTTCAGGAGGGACAGAGATCTGCTGGAGAGAGCCCGAGGGAGGCTACCAGGAGGGAATGGAGCACTGCCTGGTGAGGAGAGGCTGAGAGCTCTGGGGCTGTTTAGTCTGGAGAGAGCAGAAGCCTGAGAGGGATCTGATCCATGTCTATCAGTAGCTGAGGGCTGGGGGTCAGGAGGGAGGGGGCAGACAGGCTCTGCTCAGTTGCACCCTGGGGCAGGACAAGGGGCAATGGATATAAACTCCAGCACAGAAGGTTCCATCTCAACATGAGGAGGAATCTCTTCACTGTGAGGGTCACAGAGCACTGGAGCAGGCTGCCCAGAGAGGTTGTGGAGTCTCCTCTGGAGACTTTCCAGCCCCATCTGGATGTGTTCCTGCGCTGGATTCTATGGCCCTGCTCTGGCATGGGGACTGTGCTTGAAGATCTCTGGAGCCTCCTGCGCAGCTGCAAACATCTGGGTAAGGTGGGACTCTGAACTCCTCTCCCATCCCATGGGAAGAGGAGGACACTAATTATTGTAAATTCTTTTGCAGGAAATACTTCTAGCAGTGCTTTCAGTTTCGGTGAGTGCCAGGAGTGACCAACACCACCTAGGAACAAAAGCCTTCTGAGCAAGGAGCTCTGGAGGCTTCCCATGCCTGAGGGCCCACCACAGTCAGATGAAGCCAGCTCCCCACTTCAGAAATGGCCACTCCCAAAGGCCTCCAGCAAGTCCTTAGTTATGTTGCACACCCTCAGGCAGGTGTCTGGGACTCCAGGCTGCCAGCGTGCAGAGCTGCCTGGGCAGGGAGCTTTTCCCAGCACAGTCTGGGCTCTGCAGTCTCATCCTCCCCAGGTTCTAAGGCAAGGAGTTGCCCTGCCCCTGCTCTGGCCAGCTGGTATCTTGGCAGGGCAGTGTTTTCCCTCAAGGAACACCTGGCAAGGAGCATGGCCTGGGGTCCTTCTCTGGCTGTGCCTTTGGGTGGTGGGGAAGCAATGGGCTTCCTTTGCTGCTGCTGAGAAAGGAGGAGATGAAGTTCCATGGGAACAGGGCCTGGCCCTGCCCCTGAGCACAGGGCTCTGCTGGCAACACTTTGAGCAGGCAGAGGGCCAAGTGAAAACCCTTTCCAGGGAGCACCTTCAAGGTGCAATTGAATCCCTTTGAGGTGAAGATTTCTAAAGGGGGAATGAGGAGAGAAAAATCACCCAGAGGAGAGCCCTGAGAAAGATGCTTTAGCAGGGGCCTTCAGTCAGAGCTCTTGGGCATCTTCCTGGCAGATAGATGATCTCCAGGTATCTGAAGGAGGTACAAGCGGTGTCCCAGTGACACAATGTTTACTTCACAGGACGTCACCCACCAGATCCCTGGGAGCTCTCCCAACAAATGAAAACTCTACAGAAAGCTGTGCAGGACATGCAGGAATCCACCCAGAGAGACCTTCAGAGCCTCAAGGAAGAACTAGGTGAGCAGGGCCCCCACCAAGCAGGCCTTCATCTCTCTGATGGCAAAGGCTGGGCACAGGCAAACCAAGCTGTGAGCACATCCTCTGCACCTCCTCAAAGGGGATGGAGAAGGACAAAGCTCTTTCTTGTGGAGTAGATCATAGAACTGTCAGGGCTGGAAGGGACCTCAAGGCTCATCCAGTTCCTACTCCCCCCTGCCATGGGCTGGGACACCTCACACCAGGGCAGGTTGCTCACAGCCACCTCCAGCCTGGCTGCAAACACCTCCAGGGATGAGGCTTCCACCTGGGCAACCTGTACCAGTCTCTCACCACCCTCATGGGGAAGAACTTTCAACAAGACCAAGTGTGCAGGGTCCTGCATCTGGGTCGAGGCAATCCCAGGCACAAATACAGGTTGGGCAGTGACTGGCTGGGGAGCAGCCCAGAGGAGAGAGACTTGGGGGTGCTGGTGGATGAGAAGCTCAACATGAGCTCTCAATGTGCACTTGCAGCCCAGAAAGCCAATCAGATCCTGGGCTGCATCAGGAGAAGTGTGGCCAGCAGGTCATGAGAGGTGATTCTCCCCCTCTACTCAGCCCTGCTGAGACCCCACCTGGAGTACTGCATCCAGTTCTGGAGCCCCTATTCCAAGAGGGATCTGGAGGTGCTGGAAGGTGTCCAGAGAAGGGCCACGAGGATGATCAGAGGGCTGGAGCACCTCTCCTATGAGGACAGACTGAAGGAGTTGGGGCTGTTCAGTCTGGAGAAGAGAAGGCTCCGAGGTGACCTCATTGTGGCCTTCCAGTATCTGAAGGGGGCCTACAAGAAGGCTGGGGAGGGACTTTTCAGGCTATCAGGTAGTGATAGGACTAGGGGGAATGGGATGAAGCTGGAGGTGGGGAGATTCAGGCTAGATGTGAGGAGGAAGTTATTCACCGTGAGGGTGGTGAAGGCCTGGAATGGGTTGTCCAGGGAGGTGGTTGAGGCCCCGTCCCTTGAGGTGTTTAAGACCAGGCTGGACGAGGCTCTGTCCAGCCTGATCTAGGGTAGAGTGTCCCTGCCCATGGCAGGGGGGTTGGAACTAGATGATCCTTGTGGTCCCTTCCAACCCTAACTGAAACTATGAAACTAAACTATGAAACTTCTTCCTGACATCCAATCTCAATCTCCCCACTTCTACTTTTGCTCCATACCCCCCAGTCGTATCCCTCCCTGACACCCTCAAAAGTCCCTCCCCAGCTTTCCTGCTGCAGTGGCCTCCTACAGGATCATAGAATCACAGAACTGTCAGGGCTGGAAGGGATCTCTAGGCTCATCCAGTCCCACCCCCCCTGCTGTGGGCTGGGACACCTCACACTACAGCAGGTTACTCACAGCCACATCCAGCCTGGCTGCAAACACCTCCAGGGATGAGGCTTCCACCACCTCCCTGGGCAACCTATGCCAGGCTCTCACCACCCTCCTGGGAAACAACTTCTTCCTCACATCCAATCTCAATCTCCCCACTTCTACTTTTGTTCCATCCCCCCCGGTCCTATCCCTCCCTGACACCCTCAAAAGTCCCTCCCCAGCTTTCCTGGAGCCCCCTTCAGATCCTGGAAGGCCACAAGAAGGTCTCCTGGGAGTCGTCTCCTCTCCAGACTGCACAACCCCAACTCTCTGTCTGTCCTCATAGCAGAGCAGCTCCAGCCCTCTGCTGCTCCTGGTGGCCCTTCTCTGGACACCTTCCAGCACCTCCAGCTCCTTCCTGCAGTAGGGGCTGGAGTAGTTCTTGTGTGCCCTGTCCCCAGGGCCAGCTGCATGCTTATGTGGACATTGCAGGTGCTCAAGGCCTCTCTTCTCTCCCTTGTCTTTTTGAAGCAGTGTGTAGCTAGGGCTGTCAATGACCTGATCTGATGAGGTTGCTCACCTCCATGTCCTGCTGGAGAGGTAGAGATGTGATGGAGGGAAGGGCCATGGCAGTGGGCAAGCCCCAGAAGGAGAGAGAGCTTAAAGGGAGGAGGAAGGTTGGGTTCAGGCCTTGAGCAAGCCCTGCTGCCCGTGCAGAGGCTCAGGAGTGCCCCTTCAGTCCTGGTGTGCCTCTGTCCTGCTGACTCCATGTCCCCTGAGCAGTGTCCCTGTTCTGGGAAAGGCAGCTCCAGAGCTGCACCAGTCACCCCCCAGCACCTTCTGGGACTGGGTCCTCCTTGGCAGAAAAAGAGTTTAGCATCTTGTTGTCCCCTTCTGTGAGGAAAGGCCCTGTGCCATTGGTGGGACAAGAGTTTCCTTCAGGGGAGGCAAGGCCATTGTCCTGGTGGCACTGCTGTTTCTTCCAGGAAAGAAAGTGGACGTGAGTACCACAGGGGCCCTGGGATCCCTCCAGCAGCTCTCTCAGCAGATGGAATCTCTCCTGAAGGCTGTGCAGAATGTGCAGACTGTGCAGGAGGCCACTCGCCACGACCTGCAGATCCTCAGAGCAGAGCTGCAGAACACCCAAGGTGAGCAGGATCAGCGCAGAGAGGCAGAAAGCATCAGGCTGGAAGGGACCCTCAAAGGTGGTCTTGTCCAACCCCTCTGCCGTGAGCAGGGACACCTCTAGCTGGATCAGGCTGCCCAGGGCCACATCAAGTTTGACCTTGAAGCCATCTCAAGGGATGAGGCCTCCACCACCTCTCAGGGCAACCACTTCCAGTAGTTCACAACCCTCACTGTGCACAACTTCCTCCTGATGTCCAACCTAAACCGACCCTGCTCCAGCTGCTAACCATTGCCCTTGTCCTGTCCCACAGACCCTTCTGAACAGCCCCTCCCCAGCCTGCCTGTACATCCCCTTCAGATACTGAAATGCAGCTTGAAGGAGCTGCTCCTCTCCAGGCTGAGCAGCCACAGCTCTCCCAGCCTGTCTGCACAGGAGATGTGCTCCAGGCCCCTGATCCTCTTCACTCCACTCCAGCAGCTCCATGGCCTAGTCTTGAGGGCCCCAGCAGACCTTCCCTCTCTGAAAGCAAACCCTGGTGGACAATCAAAGGGACCTGCAAGCAGGTCCTTTGCACCTCCTCACAAGTGATGCAAGTGCACAGGGCTCTATTTCTTGGGGGGCAGCTCTTGTGTCCCATGCAAGTCAGATGCCTGCAGGGGTCCCTCTTGCCTCCCTTGTCTCTAAAGGGAGTCTGTAGCTTGGGCTCTCCATCACCTGAGCTGTGCTAAAGGTGTCCTGCTGCAGTCCTCTTCCCTATTCACCTTGCACATGAGCAGCACAGCACTAGAGGAGAACAAGAGGCTTCTGCTCAGCAGCCTGGGCTGTGTCTCAGCACTCTGGAGCCAGCCTTGGCAAATCCACTCATGGCTGCTTTCCTCTCTTCCCACAGAGCTGTTCAGGATCCAGCGCTACCAAGGTAAGCAGCAGGGCAATGGTGGAGCTGAGCACTCGCTGGGAGTGCAGCTCTGCAAAGCAGCTCCCAGTGCTCAGAGAGCTCTTGGCTGAGGAACGTGCTCAGGGCAGGGATTCTTTGAGAGCTTTGGACTTGGTTGTGTGCTGCTACAGCCCCTGCCTGTGCTTGACAGGAGCCATCCCAGCTGTGGGGAAGAGGGATGGTCAACCAGCATTGGTTGCTTCAGGCCCTGCCTCCCACTCCTGCCTTTGGCCTCTTTCAAGTCTCAGGAGAAGTGCCTGCAGCTGCTCTTGCTCCACTGAAGGCTCAGTTCCTCACTCTTTAAATCTGAGTTGAGATGAGATTGAAAATCTCCTGCAGGCTTTGCTAAGGAGTTCACCATGACCCCAACCCAAATTCCAGCTGCTGGTCCTGCATTTCCATAGCCATGGGACTTGTGTCCAGCTGGTTCAACACTTGGCTGTCCTCCACCATCATTCCCAGCAGGCTCTGCTCCCACACACCAGTTTTCAGCAGTTACTGATCTCTTTGGGTCTGTATTTTAGCAGCTCTTGCTGGCCACTGAGTGTCTGCAGTGATTGCCAGGTGGGTTTCAGCTGCCTGCCAGCCTGATGCCTGATCTCTCCAGCTTCCTCCTCCCTTTCTGTCACACAGAACTTCCTTTGGCCATTCTGATTGCAGCTCCTCAGGCCTGTCAAAGTCTATGGTAGTTCTGGTGTTGCCAAAGAGCAGCAGCATGGCCAACTCCTGGTCCTTCTCCTCAGGCCATCCCCCCAGCAATTCCTGGTCAGCAGCCGAAGGAAGGGAGGGACATGGAAGGTATGGGAGGAGAGAAGCTGGAGGTGCCCTGAGGCAAGAGGCTGCCAGGTGCATCTAAGCATGGAGGGGGAGGAAGAGCAAGGGAGAGGTGGATGAGGACACAGAGGAGAAAGTCTCAGCAAAGCAGAGCTTGTGCTGACTGCTCCTCATGGCATGACTTGGTGGTTGCAGGGGATGTCACCCTGGATGCCGACACAGCTCACCCCAGACTGGAGATCTCTGAGGCGGGAAGAGTGTGAAAGACACTGGGGCCCTCAGGGATGTTCCCAGGAATGACCTGAGGTTTGACAGCCACCTGTTTGTGCTGGCAAAGGAAGGATACACCTCGGGCAGGCACTACTGGCAAGTGGATGTTGGCAGGAGGAGAAGCTGGACCTTGGGTGTTGCGCGGGAGTCTGTGACTCGCAAAGGGACGTTGACTCTGTCCCCTGAGAATGGCTTCTGGGCCATAGGGCTTGTAGATGGGCGAGACTGCTGGGCCTTCGTGGAGCCATGGTTGCGTTTGAGTGTGGGTGGGAGGCCACAAAAGCTTGGGCTCTTCCTGGACATCTCAGCCAAGCAGCTGTCGGTTTACGATGTCCATAAGAAAAGAGCTCTGCACACTTTCACCATTGCTGGGGGCAGCAGCCAGGAAGAGAAGTTTTTTCCTTTCTTCTCCACAGGTCTTGCTTCTGGAACACCTGAGGATGAGCCTCTAAGCATAGTGCAAGACACTGATGATGATGACTAGTTCTGTGCATTGTGCTGAGGGAAGGACACTTCCTGATGGTTTTGCTTCCTCCTCTATTTTCTTTCTGTTAGAAAAAGCTTCTCCAGTAGCATAGGCAATAGGTTTTGAGACACAACTAGAAATAGTTTCAATTAAGCTAGGTAATGGTAATGCCTTGGG
This sequence comes from Colaptes auratus, assembly GCA_015227895.2. Taxonomy (NCBI): domain Eukaryota; kingdom Metazoa; phylum Chordata; class Aves; order Piciformes; family Picidae; genus Colaptes; species Colaptes auratus. The sequence goes on along the minus strand of JAAWVA010000030.1, from coordinate 1,246,674 downwards.
CTTGGATAGCATTGCAGCTGCAGAGAGACAGGGAAGAAGTCCCTGGCTTGGAACCTGCGAAATTGGCCACACACCAATGAGAAGAAACAACTGGAAAGAGAAGATCAGGACTGCAAGGTGTTTGGATAGCATCCAAGACCAGGAAGTGAAAGGATTTTCTCTCATTAAAGATGTTTGTAGCCTTGTAATCCATCTGTCTTGTTCAGCCTTCCATGAGCAGTGTGGTTGCCTTGCTCAGGGCTCCCAGCCTTTTGCAGAGCTCCAGTGCAGGCTGTGTGTGAGGTAATAAAGGATAGTGCTTCGTGGTCACGTTGGTGTGGGGTCATTAAGTTCAAGCACTGTGTCAGCTTGGTGAGCCAGCCAGGACACAGCTCTTGAGCCTCAACCGATCCTGGGGAGCAGAGCATCAGTTGGCACCCGGCACCCAGATGCACCCTGATTCCCCTGGGCCAGAGAGCCTGGGAGCAAGAGCTGCTGGACAGTGAGGTCTCCTCTGGCTCCGCTGAGCTCTCTGAGCAGGTGGGACCTACCCCTGGCACTGCCAGAGATTTTCCCAGAGGGGCTTCCCCTTCTGCTTGGATCTCTGCAGGGCTAGACAAGAATCACCTATGGAGAAGGTATCCTTTAAAATGGGGTTTGGTATCTGGCAGGCTGCTCCTCCAGAGCAGGGGAAGAATCCAAAGCCATCAGAGGTGCTCTGTGCTGGTGGAAGCAGGATGAAGGGTGGTTGTAGCCAGGATGGGGTTGGTCTCTTCTCCCAGGAAACCAGCACCAGAATGAGAGGACACAGTCTCAAGCTGTGCCAGGGGAAGTTTAGGCTCGAGGTGAGGAGAAAGTTCTTCCCAGAGGGAGTTGTTAGCTATTGGAATGTGCTGCCCAGGGAGGTGGTGTTGTTGCTGTCCCTGGAGGTGTTCAAGAGAGGACTGGATGTGGCACTTGGTGCCATGGTCTATTAGTCATGAAGTCTTGGGTGGCAGGTTGGACTTGATGATCTTTGAGGTCTTTTCCTCCTCTCCCCTCCTCCTCTCCTGAGCAGAATGCAGCCAAGATCAGCCACAGCCAAGCAAAAGCCACCAGCTGGTATCTGCTAGAGCAAAGAGCTGAGAAAGAGAGAGTTTATACAACCAACTATAGGTTAGTTATCGGCCCCATGGGGTTATTTAGACCTCATCATTATTTTGCCTTTACATCCAAGGGTAATTTATTGACATTCTGCCACTTTCCACTCAAGGTCTGTGGAAAATTTCCAAGGCATCAGCTTAAAACTGCCACAGGAGTTGATTTACACAGAATATTTAACTCCTCCAGTACAACAGTATCAGCCTACATTAGTGTCTGTATGACACAGAAAGGGGAAGGAAAAACACTGCTCAGAATGCTGGCAACAAGCAAAGCTGCAGCCTCACGCTCCAGACCCAGAGAGCAAGAGAGTGATCGAGAGTCTCCTGTCCAGCATGGCAATGCCCCACAGGGTTGCAATGCCCTACAGGGTGGTGTGATGGGTTGAAATCCATCTCTCCCCCCATTAACTTTGCCAGGGCAGCTCAGTTGGAAGCAAATGATGCTGTATTTGCAGGCAAAACTACCCTCTGCAATGGATAGGTACAAAATACCCAGGACTTACAGTATTTACAGATATTTACAATTAGCAAACAAGACAAACCCCTCTGGCCAGAGACCAGGGAAGACTTTCCACTGCCCCCCACCCCCTGTCCCAGGAAAGAAAGGAGCAGAGAGAAAGCAGGGGTTAGACTTAACCAATATAATTCAGCCAAGGCCGGTCAGAAGCAGATTAACCTCTCCTGAGCGAATGAGCAGAGAAGAGATCAGAAAAGAGCAAAGATTGTTTTGGTACAGGCAGCCTTGTAGCAGATAATTCTCCCATGGATTTGTTTAGAATATTCTTTAGTTTTCCTCTTTACACCCAACTGATTTATTTATACTTTTCTGCTGAAAACCTGTAACAAATTTTTAAAGCACAGCCTAAAACCACCACAGGTGGTAATCCCCTACAGCCACAAGATGTCATGAACTCGTGATTCTGCTGGTGAGGAATATTGGTGAGTTTCACACCACTACATACTTCACCCTTTGTTCCACACAATTCTGTGTCCTGCTGTTGTGGTTTAAGCTTTGCCTGGAGCCCAAAAGCCCCAAATGGAACAGATTTAGGTTGCTTCCCCTGGTAGGGAAAGCAAATTAGGCAGGAGGAGAGAAGAGAGGTAAAATGATGAAAGAACACTCTTGAAATGCTTTGGAAGCAAAAAGGTAAGTTCAACAAAAAATAAAAGGCATGTGAGTAAAAGGAAGGTTACAAAGCTATAAGGAAAAGGGTAAATAAAAATCTACACAAAGCCAGGAACAGCTGCAAGGGATTCTCTGGGTGCAGGATGGATTCTCTTTAGCTGCAGTTCCCTTAGCAGTGTGGAAGCATGTGGAACAGGCCCAAACCACCTGGTTAAACAACTAAGAGCAGCAGGAGGGTGTTGGCAAAATGAGGACAGGAGGAGAGAGCGAGCAAAGAAATCACCACCCCCCACCCCTTAAATAGGGTTGTGGACAGGAGGTGGGAGTGGAACAGACTTTGAGCCAGGGACCCCTCCCCCTGGGAGGGTGCCAGGTCTCTCTGCCCACCTGGGGTCAGATGTTTTTTCTCAACCCACTCTGCCCAGGGCTGGGCTTAAAGTGGCACACATGCTCCCACTCGATGCTTTGTTCCTTGGCCCAAGTGTCTATGAGGCTGTTCAGAGAATGAGTTCCATTACCTGACTCAGTTCTTCCTGGGGTGCTGTGTTGCCACAGCAGCTGTTTCTCAAGACCCAGGATGGGGTTCTGAGTGGTGGCCTGGGGCATGAAGATGTTTCCGGTCATCCAGTGGTTGCTTCTAGCACTGCAAGTACACAGCCTGTGCCTTGGCAGGTTTGTGGCAGGGATGGAAGCAATCTGCCAGGCTTCCCTGTATTGATAGAGTAGAGTAGACCAGAGTAGACCAAACCAGGTTGGAAGAGACGTTCAAGATCATCAAGTCCAACATATCATCCAACACCACCTAATCAACTAAACCATGGCACCAAGCACCCTATCAAGTCTCCTAGTGCAGCTTGAGACTGTGTCCTCTTGTTCTGTTGCTGGCTGCCTGGGAGAAGCGACCAACCTCTGCCTGGCTACAACCTCCCTTAGGGTAGTTGTAGTTTCATAGTTTCATAGTTTCAGTTAGGGTTGGAAGGGACCACAAGGATCCTCTAGTTCCAACCCCACTGCCATGGGCAGGGACACTCTACCCTAGATCAGGGCTGGACAGAGCCTTGTCTAGCCTGGTCTTAAACACCTCAAGGGACGGGGCCTCAACCACCTCCCTGGACAACCCATTCCAGGCCTTCACCACCCTCACGGTGAAGAACTTCCTCCTCATGTCCAGCCTGAATCTCTCCACCTCCAGCTTCATCCCATTCCCCCTAGTCCTATCACTCCCTGATAGTCTGAAAAGTCCCTCCCCAGCCTTCTTGTAGGCCCCCTTCAGATTCTGAGGGCAAGAAGGTCACCCTTGAGCCTCCTTTTCTCCAGGCTAAGCAACCCCAGCTCCCTCAGCCTCTCCTCATAGAGCTTGTCTTCCAAACCCCTCACCAACTTTGTTGCCCTTCTCTGGACATGCTCCAGCAAGACAAACCTCCTTCCTAAACTGAGGGGCCCAGAACTGGACGCAGGACTCAAAGTGCAGCCTAATCAGTGCATTGTACAGGGGCAGAATGACCTCCCTGCTCCTGCTGGCCACACAGTTCCTGATGCAGGCCAGGATGCCATTGGCCCTCTTGGCTGCCTGGGCACACTGCAGGCTCATGTTCAGCCTACCATCAACCAGTACCCCCAGGTCCCTCTCTGCCTGGCCACCCTCCAGCCACTCTGACCCTAGCCTGTAGCACTGCCTGGAGTTGTTGTGGCCAATGTGCAGAACCCGGCACTTGGATGTGTTCAATCTCCTGCCCTTGGACTCTGCCCATCTGTCCAGCCTGTCAAGCTGTGGAAGCTGGCCAACGTGGTGCCCATCCCCAAGAAGGGCCGGTTGGACGAGCCAGGAAATTATAGGCCTGTCATCCTGACCTCAGTGCAGGCAAGATATTGGAATAGGTCATCTTGAGTGCAATCACACAGCACTTCCAGGATGGCCAAGGGATCAGGCCTAGCCAGCATGGATTTAGGAAGGGCAGGTCCTGCCTCACCAACATGATCCCTTCCTATGATCAGGTGACCCACCTGGTGGATGTGGGGAGGCCTGTGGATGTAGTCTAGCTGGACCTCAGCAAGGCCTTTGACACTGTCCCCCACAGCAAACTCCTGGCTAAGCTGTCAGCCCATGGCTTGGATGGGAGCACACTGCATTGGGTTAGGAACTGGCTGGAGGGCCGAGCCCAGAGAGTGGTGGTGAATGGTGCCACAGCCAGCTGGCGGCCAGTCACTAGTGGTGTGCCCCAGGGATTGGTGCTGGGCCCCATGCTCTTCAACATCTTTATTGATGATCTGGATGAGGGCATTGAGTCCATCATCAGTAAATTTGCAGATGACACCAAGCTGGGGGCAGCAGTTGATCTGCTGGAGGGTAGAGAGGCTTTGCAGAGGGACCTCGACAGGCTGGACAGATGGGCAGAATCCAATGGCATGAGACTGAACACATCCAAGTGCCGGGTTCTGCACATTGGCCACAACAACCCCAGGCAGTGCTACAGGCTGGGGTCAGAGTGGTTGGAGAGCGGCCAGGCAGAGAGGGACCTGGGGGGGCTGGTTGATTGTAGGCTGAACATGAGCCTGCAGTGTGCCCAGGCACAAGAAGGCCAATGGCATCCTAGCCTGCATCAGAAACAGGTGGCCAGCAGGAGCAGGGAGGTCATTCTGCCCTTGTACACTGCACTGGTTAGGCCGCACCTTGAGTACTGTGTCCAGTTCTGGGCCCCTCAGTTTAGGAAAGATGTTGTCTTACTGGAGCGTGTCCAGAGAAGGGCAACAAAGTTGGTGAGGGGTTTGGAAGACAAGCCCTATGAGGAGAGGCTGAGGGAGCTGGGGTTGCTTAGCCTGGAGAAGAGGAGACTGAGGGTGACCTTCTTGCTCTCTACAACTACCTGAAGGGAGGTTGTAGCCAGGCAGAGGTTGGTCTCTTCTCCCAGGCAGCCAGTACCAGAACAAGAGGACACAGTCTCAGGCTGCGCCAGGGCAGGTTTAGACTGGATCTTAGGAAGAAGTTCTATACCGAGAGAGTGATTGCCCACTGGAATCAGCTGCCTGTGGAAGTGGTGGAGTCACCTTCATTGGAGGTGTTCAAGAAGAGGCTTGATGGGGTGCTTGGTGCCAGGGTTTAGTTTTTTAGTTGTTTAGGTGGGTTGTATTGTACTGTATTGTACTGTATTGTACTGTATTGTGTTTAGGTGGGTTGGATTGGTTGATGGGTTGGACGTGATGATCTTGAAGGTCTCTTCCAACCTGGTGTATGTATTATTGTATTATTGTATTATTGTATTATTGAAAATTCCCCCCAACATGAAATTGCCAGAGCAGCTGAGCTGGGAGCAAAGGAAGCTGGATTTGCAAGCAAAACCACAATCTACAATGAAATGCAATAAATATGTACAAAATAGACAATATTTACAATATTTACAGGTATTTACAATTCAGAAACACCACAAGAACCCTCCTAGACACAAACAGGGCAGGTAATAGCTTCCCCTTCCCTGCCCTCTCCTTAACCCCCTGGACACAAAGGGACAAGAAAAAGAGCAGGGAATTGTTTGGTTAGACTTAGGCAAACCAAAGCAATGCAGCCAAGGTCAGCAAACCAAGCAGAAGCAAGTCAGTGTCTCCCAGAGCAAGGAAGCTGAAAAGAGGAAGAAAGTTTATCTATCTGAATTTTCTGTCTGTTATCTGTCCAAAGGATTGCTTAGAACTTATCATGATTTTCCTTCTTACACCCAACAGTAACTTATTTACATTCTACTACTTTCTGTTCAAGATCTGTGGAAAATCTATTAGGCACAGCCTGAGGATACAACAGAGAGAGAGAAGTTGCAAGCAGAAGTGAGAGAAGAAGAAAAGAGAAAGAACTGTTTATGCCTCTGCTCTGTGTGCCCATTAGCAGTCAAATTAATTCTACAGACCTCATAATTCTTTTCCTTTCACAGCCAATGGTCATTTATTTTACTTTCAGTGCCTGCAGTCAGGGACTAGGCTGAAGCTCCCCCTTCAAGCTGTACCACTGCTCCAGGATGATTGACCTGTGGCAGCTTTCCCAGGCTCAGATCCAGCAAACAGGTTTGGACCTGCTCCTGCTCTGCTGCTCCTTCCCATCTCTCACAGGAGGCCTCTCTCTGCAGAACAGTTCTGCCTGCCCCTCACCTGCACACTCACATGGTTTAGCTGCTCACTGCTGCCTTCATCTATGGACACTCTCTTGGGCACTTGGGAAAGTGTCCCTGAAGTTCCAGCAAAGTCTTGGAAGAAGGACTTGATGAAGGATAATCTTACTGAAAGGCCTTTGATTTTGTTTAAAGAAACAAGGAGCACAGCTCCTCTTCACAAACCCTGGGAGAGAAAAGAAAAGGGAGAGGAGATGACAGCATCCTCACAAGTCAAAATCCCCCACCAAAAGTAAAAGGTACAGAAGCCAGGCTGGGCCTGCACTGAGAGGCATCAGAACTGCTCGGCAGGAGAAGACAAAGAGTTTATTGCTTCTGAAAACACCCAGGGATCAGTTTACTCAGGGCAGCCTTGAGCTCCTGGTTCCTCAGGCTGTAGATGAGAGGGTTCACTACTGGAGGCACCACCGAGTACAGAACTGCCATCACCACATCCAGGGATGGGGAGGAGATGGAGGGGGGCTTCAGGTAGGCAAAGAAGCCAGTGGTGATAAATAGGGAGACCACAGCCAGGTGAGGGAGGCAGGTGGCAAAGGCTTTGTGGCACCCTTGCTGAGAGGGGATCCTCAGCACTGCCCTGAAGATCTGCACATAGGACACCACAATGAACACAAAGCAAACAAAGAATAAAGAGGCACTGAGCACGATTAGCACAAGTTCCCTGAGGTAGGATGTGGAGCAGGAGAGCTTGAGGATCTGGGGGACTTCACAGAAGAACTGCTCCACAGAGTTGCCCTGGCAGAGGGGCAGGGAAAATGTATTGGCTGTGTGCAGCAGAGCAGTGAGAAAGCCACAGGCCCAGGCAGCTGCTGCCAGGAGGACACAAACTCTGCTGCCCAGGAGGGTCTCATAGTGCAGGGGTCTGCAGATGGCAGCGTAGCGATCGTAGGCCATGATGGTGAGGAGAAAATACTCTGCTGAAAAGAAAACAACAATAAAAAAGACCTGAGCAGCACATCCTGCATAGGAGATGTCCCTGGTGTCCCAGAGGGAATTGGCCATGGATTTGAGGACAGTGGTGGAGATGTAGCCCAGGTCAATGAGGGCGAGGTTGAGGAGGAAGAAGTACATGGGGGTGTGGAGGTGGTGGTCCCAGGCTATGGTGGTGATGATGAGACTGTTACCCAGCAGGGCAGCCAGGTAGGTGGCCAGGAAGAGCCAAAAGTGCAGGAGCTGCAGCTGCCTTGTGCCTGTGAATGCCAGGAGGAGGAAGTGGGTGATGGAGCTGCTGTTGGACATGGTCTGTCTCTGGGCATGGAGGACTGTTGAAAGAGGAGAAGACCTCACACAGGTTAGGAGAGAATTCCTTCAGACAAACTCCTTGGTTATTTCCCAGACAATCCTCTCACATTTACTTCTCCTCCTTTGCAGGAACTTTGTGCACTCCAAGCTTCACAGCCTTGCAGTCATCCCAGCAGGAGGCAGCTGTCATGTCCTGTGTCTCTGATGGTGCAGATGGTAAGCTCTGTTCTGGAGCATCTCCTGCCCCTCTCTAGAAGAGAGAGATGCCAGAGGCTGTGGGATGTGGCAGCTTCACAAGCTCCACAAACTGCAAATCCATCGTCCTGCACCACAGACTCACCATGTCCAGGGCTGGGAAGCTTCTCCTCTTTGAGCTCTCAGCACCCAACCTCTCCTGGCTACCTGGCAGCTCTCTCTGCCTTCCTCACCTCCTTGAGATCCCCTGGCAGTGCCCTCAGCCCTGCTGCCCAGTGCAGAGGAGCAGCTCCTGGGCAGAGCTGTCTCTCTGCAGTGCTGCCTGCTTGCCAGCAGCTCCCTCCAGCCCAGAAGCCTGACTCAGCTCAGCAGCAGAGGACCAGCCCAAGGCATTTAATGACTCCTCTGGTGGCTTTGGTGTCGAGTCCATGAGTCTCAGAGACTGAGAGCAAGCTGAAGAAACCTCTCAGGAAGCCAAATGCAAACTGCCAACTTTGCTGGAGCCCTAATGGGTCCCACTGAGGACCATCACTGACAAAGACTCCCCTGGGGCTCGTTAAAGCAGAAAAGCAGAAGCAAGAGCAACAACTGGGAGCTCAAGACAGTGCCAGGGTTGCTCTGATGCTGAGCAAACCTGGATGGGCTCGATCAAGCCAAAGGGCCAAGTGCTGTCCCCCAGCCCCTTGGAAAGCAGATCCTGTCCCTCAGACATGGCTCAGGGCTCTTCCTGGGGCACTGGGATGTGAGGATGTGCAATGGCTGGAGCAGGTCTATGGTGAGACACTGCTGGGTGGGGCAGGGAGGCAATGAGGGCTTTGTGAATAAAGTTCAGCTACCTTCTGGTTGCAGAGACAATGGCCACAGCCATGCTGATGAAGAGGTCATCTCTGATGAGGGCTTTTAAGCTTTGCCAATGCCCTCAGTGGTCCCCACCACAGCCTGCCCTATGGTGTCCCATAGCTGCAGCTCTTCCTTTGAGGACACCCAGTCCTCTCTCCAAGTTCACCTCAATCTCTCAGCCCCCTCACTGACATCTCTCCATCCTCCCTGCCTGTTCCATGCAAGAGAAAGCCAAGGGCTGGGTCAGCCTCCCTCTGAGTGCCCTCTTGTCCCACAGCACTGCCCTTGCAGGGACATTTCCTTCTCCTCATTTCTGGTCTCAGCTTCCCAAGCCACACTTCCTATCTCCCGATTTTTTTCCCACCATCCAGAACAGCTCCACCAGCTCTGAAGCCACACTTCAGCTACCTGTGACTTAGAGAAAGACAAGAGACTCAGTAAGTTTCTTGTGTTATGCTTCTATTTCAGTGATGGACACAGGTAGAATAACTTCAAAAGACCTGTGTACCTTCAGAGAGTTTTGTGCAGGCTTATATACAAGAAGTTATCCATCTCAAATGACAGAGGCATGTCAATATGTCACAGCAAAGCCCAGATGTTTTCTATCTATAAGGATATCTATCTAAAACCAACAGAAGTATCTTAGAGAAATCCTGGTGTTTCTTATTTATGCAAATGATATCTCTCTAATTCCTCCTGCATTCCAGCTAACAATGAGGAGTTCCTTATCAGCTCTGTTACTGTGTTAAACTTGGTAAGAGTTTAAAAAGCAATTCCTGCTCATCAGTTCCCCCTTTCTTCCATCCAATAGTATATTCCTATACTATATTCTCTTAAAATAATGTCCTGTATTTTTCAGCTCATGCCTAAGTTTATCAGTTTTATATCTCTGGTATGATTCCACACCACTCTGTCCAGCACACAGAACTATCTTAATCAAAACTAACAGTAATATTATTAATAAAACAGTCATTACAATTCCCAACAACAGTTTAAGACAGAAAATGTTGGCCATCCATAAGGTTAATTCTTCCCAGAGGCTTGAAGACCCATATGATGTATCATCCTGTGGTGGTTTGAGCCTTAACTGGGGCTTAAAAGCTCAGATGGGGGATCTCCTCACCTCCAGCCTAAACTTCCCCGGGTGCAGCTTGAGACTGTGTCCTCTTGTTCTGGTGATGGTTGCTTCAGGGAAGAGACCAACTCCCTCCTGGCTACAGCCACCCTTCAGGTAGTTGCAGAGAGCACTGAGGTCTCCCCTGAGCCTCCTCTTCTCCAGGCTAAGCAACCCCAGCTCCCTCAGCCTCTCCTCATAGGGCTTGTGCTCAAGGCCTCTCCCCAGCCTTGTTGCCCTTCTCTGGACACGTTCACGTGTCTCGATGTCCTTCTTAAACTGAGGGGCCCAGAACTGGACACAGGACTCAAGGTGTGGCCTAACCAATGCAGAGTACAGGAGCACAATGACTTCCCTGCTCCTGTGGCCACACTATTCCTAATGCAGGCCAGGATGCCATTGGCCTTCTTGGCCACCTGGGCACACTGCTGGCTCATGTTTAGGGGGCTGTCAATCAGCATCCCCAGGTCCCTCTCTGTTTAACAGCTCTCCAGCCACTCTGACCCCAGCGTGTAGCTCTGCATGGGGTTGTTGTGGCCAAAGTGCAGCACCTGGCACCTGGACTTGTTGAATGTCATCCCATTGGACTCTGCCCATCTGTCCAGTCAGTCGAGGTCCCTCTGCAGATCCCTTCCATCCTCTAACTGACCAACATCTGCTCCCAACTTGGTGTCATCTGCAAATTTGATGGTGACTGTCTCAATCCCCTCATGCAGATCATCAATGAAGATATTAAGGAAGATGGGACCCAGAACTGATCCCTGGGGGACACCACTGGTGACTGGCCTCCATCTGGATGCGGCACCATACACCACCACTCTCTGGGCTTGGCCCTCCAGCCAGTTCCTAAAACCCAGATCAGAGTGTTGCTGTCCAAGCCACAAGCTGACAGCTTAACCAGCATTTTGCTGTGGGGGACAGTGTCAAAGGCCTTGCTGAAGTCCACAGGCCTCCCCACATCCACCAGGCAGGTCACCTGATCACAGAAGGAGATCAGGTTGGAGAGGCAGGACCTGCCCTTCCTAAATCCATGTTGGCTGGACCTGAGCCCTTGGCCATCCTTCAGGTGTGCAGTTATTGCTGCCAAGATAATCTGCTCCATTTTCCCTGGCACTGAGGTCAGGCTGCCAGGCCTGGAGTTTCCAGCTTCCTCCATCCAACCATTCTTGTGGATGGGGATCACAGTGGCCAGTTTCCAGTCACCTGGGACCTCACCGGTGAGCCAGTACGGGAGGAAAATGATGGAGAGTGGCTTGGCCAGCACATCTGGAGAGGTCCCAGAAGACTGGAAGCTGTCCAACATGGTGCCCATCCACAAGAAGGGCCGGTTGGATGAGCCAGGAAATTATAGGCCTGTCAGCCTGACCTCAGTGCCAGGCAAGATTATGGAACAGGTCAACTTGAGTGCAATCACACAGCACTTCCAGGATGGCCAAGGGATCAGGCCCAGCCAGCATGGATTTAGGAAGGGCAGGTCCTGCCTCACCAACCTGATCTCCTTCTATGATCAGGTGACCCGCCTAGTGGATGTGGGGAGGCCTGTGGATGTAGTCTAGCTGGACCTCAGCAAGGCCTTTGACACCATCCCCCACAGCAAATTCCTGGCTAAGCTGTCAGTCCATGCTTTGGACAGGGGCACACTGCGTTGGGTTAGGAACTGGCTGGAGGGCCAAGCTCAGAGAGTGGTGGTGAATGGTGCCACAGCCAGCTGGCGGCCAGTCACTAGTGGTGTGCCCCAAGGATCAGTGCTGGGCCCCATGCTCTTCAACATCTTTATTGATGATCTGGATGAGGGCATTGAGTCCATCATCAGTAAATTTGTGGACAGCAACAAGCTGGGGGCAGTAGTTGATCTGCTGGAGGGCAGAGAGGCTTTGCAGAGGGACCTCCACAGGCTGGACAGATGGGCAGAGTCCAAGGGCAGGAGATTTAACACATCCAAGTGCCGGGTTCTGCACATTGGCCACAACAACTCCAGGCAGTGCTACAGGCTGAGGTCAGAGTGGCTGGAGGGTGGCCAGGCAGATAGGGACCTGGGGGTACTGGTTGATGGGAGGCTGAACATGAGCCTGCAGTGTGCCCAGGCAGCCAGGAGGGCCAATGGCATTCTGGCCTGCATCAGGAACAGTGTGGCCAGCAGGAGCAGGGAGGTCATTCTGCCCTTGTACACTGCACTGGTTAGGCCGCACCTTGAGTCCTGTGTCCAGTTCTGGGCCCCTCAGTTTAGGAAGGATGTTGTCTTGCTGGAAGGTGTCCAGAGAAGGGAACTGAAGCTGGTGAGGGGTTTGGAACACAAGCCCTATGAGGAAAGGCTGAGGGAGCTGGGGTTGCTTAGACTGGAGAAAAGGAGGCTCAGGGGAGACCTCAGTGCTCTTTATAACTACCTGAAGGGAGATTGTAGACAGGCAGAGGTTGGTCACTTTAGGCTTGATGTTAGGAAGAAGTTCTATACAGAGGGAGTGGTTGCCCATTGGAATGGACTGCCCATGGAGGGGGTGGAGTCACCATCATTAGAGGTGTTCAGGAGGAGACTTGATGGGGTACTGGGTGCCATGATCTAGTTGTTTAGGTGGGTTGGATTGGTTGATGGGTTGGACGCAATGATCTTGAGGGTCTCTTCCAACCTGGTGTATTGTATTGTATTGTATTGTATTGTATTGTATTGTATTGTATTGTATCTGCCAGCTCTGTCAGCACCCTAGGATGGATCCCATCCAGCCCCATGGACTTGTGAGTGTCCAAGTGGCTCAGCAGATCCTGAACTAATTCCTCATGGATTTCTGGGGAAATACACTGCTCCCTGATCCCATCACCCAGCTCAGGAGGCCACTCGTCCTGAACTCCTCCTGCCTTGCTGTTAGAAATTGAGGCAAAGAAGGTCTTCAGGACGTCAGCCTTCTCCTCATCTTCAGTCACAGTGTTCCCCTCCAGGTCTAGTGCCACTCTGGCACTGTGATTCTCTGGCACTGTGCCACTCTGGCACAGTGATGCTCTGGCACAGTGACTCTGGCACTGTGATGGCCTGGTACTCTCAGGCTCTGGCACTCTGATATTCTGGCACTGTGATGGTCTGGCACGGTCACGCTCTGGCTCTGTGACACTGGCACTGTGATGCTCTGGCACTGTGATGCTCTGGCACTGCAATACTCTGGCACTGTAAAGCTTTGGCACTCTGACACTCTGACACTGTAATGCTCTGGCACTGTGTGGTGGTTTAGGCTGGGTGCTGGCCTGGATGCCACTGCACAGACCACACCTGGGAGGTCCCAAAAGGGTCCAGCCCACTGGGTGGTCACAGGAAACCAGGTATTTCACCCACAATCCTCTGCTCCTCTATGAAACATCCACGCAGGGTCTCTCTCATTCCTCCATCAACGCTGCCTAGGTACAATGCCGTGAGCTGCCTCCCTTGGGCCTGCCCAGGCCCAAGGTTGGAGGGGGGGAGAAAGAGTCCTGGGTGGGGTTCTGGCTGTACCCCCAGGTGGGGATGGGACATTCCTGTGGTTTCCTGTAAAACTTTCATTGTTGCTTTATTTGTTTTCCCCTTTAAACTTTCCACCGTTTTTTTGCAATCCATTTGTCTGAGTCGTTATTTTTGCACGTGGTGGGAGAATTGGCCTCCCAAACCACACACACTGTGACACTGGCACTGTGACACTCTGAATGGTGACACCCTGAATGGTGACACCCTGGCACTGTGACAGTCTGGCACTGTGACACTATGACACTGTGACACTCTGGCACTGTGATTATCTGGCACTGTGACATTCGGCACTGTGACACTTGGCACTGTGACACTCTGGCACTGTGACACCCTGGCACTGTGACACGCTGGCACTGTGATTATCTGGCACTGTGAAAACCTGGCACTGTGACATTCTGGCACTGTGATGCTTTTGGACTATGACACTCTGGCACCTTGATGCTCTGGCACTGTGATGCTTTGGCACTGTCACTCTCTGGCACTGTGACAGTCTGGAACTGTCATGCTGTGGCATTGTGACACTGTGGCACCGTGACACCCTGACACCCTGGCACTTTGAGTCTGGCACTCTGACACTGTACTGTGACACTCTGGCACTGCGACACTCTGGCACTGCGACACTCTGGCACTGTGATGCTCTGGCACTTTGACATACAGGCACTGTGACACTCTGGCACTGTGATGCTCTGGCACTATGATGCTCTGGTACTATGAGAGTCTGGCACTGTGACAATCTGGCACTGCCACGCACTGGCCCTGTCACGCTCTGGCACTGTGACACAATGACACTCTGGCACTGTGACACTCTGGCACTGTGACACTGTGACACACTGGCACTGTGACGCTCTGGCACTGTGATGCTTTGGCACTGTCATGCTCTGGCACTGTGATGCTCTGGCACTATGACACTCTGGCAATGTGACACTCTAGCACTGTCATGCTCTGGCACTGTCACGCTCTGGTACTAGGACAGTCTGGCACTGTGACACACTGGCACTGTGACACTGTGGCACTGTGACTCTCTGGCACTGTGATGCTTTCGCACTGTGACACTCAGGAACTGTGACACACTAGCACTGTGACACTGGGGCACTGTAATGCTGTGGCAACCGTGACACTCTGGCACTGTGATGTTCTGGCACTGTGACTCTCTTTTGCACTGTGACAATCTGGCACTGTGACGCTCTGGCACTGTGACTCTATGGCACCGTGACGCTCTGGCACCGTGATGCTCTGGCACTGTGAAAACCTGGCACTGTGACACTCTGGAACTGTGACTGACTGGCACTGTGACACTCTGGCATTGTGAGGATCTGGTGTTGTTGTTCTCTGGCATTGTGGTGTTCTGGTACTGTGATGCGATGCTTCTTTGATGCTTGGGTACTCTGAAGCTCTGGAATGGTGATGTTCTGGCATTGTGATGCTCTGGAACAGTGATGCCATGGCACTGTGACACTCTGGCACTATGACAATCTGGCACTGTGACGCTCTGGCACTGTGACTCTATGGCACCGTGACGCTCTGGCACCGTGATGCTCTGGCACTGTGAAAACCTGGCACTGTGACACTCTGGCACTGTGACACACTGGCACTGTGACGCTGGGGCACTGTGATGCTGTGGCAACCGTGATACTCTGGTACTGCGATTGAGAGATGGAGACAAAGCTTGATGCAAGCAAAGTGTCTACTTTATTGTACAAAGTCTTTTCTTTATATAGGCTAACATAATCAAAAGCGACTCGGGATTGGTAATTAGATGTGTCCGTGCAACAGGTACAGATTCGTGATTGGCTGCCGAGAAAATGCCAGGGAACACACATCCCTTGGCAAGGCTCAGACAGGTGTTAGACAAAAGGCAAATGATCACACATCTCTTATCTAAGTTCAGAGAGAAGACAAAAGACTCTACTGCAATGTTTACCAGCTCTAATTCTCAGGTCGTTGTGTGGCTTCCCTGAGTCACAATGGTCGTTGGTAATTAGCTAAATACTTTTTTCTCTTTACACAACTGCAGTTTGCTCCCAAGGTTTGTGGCCTACAAGAGCTAAAACATTTCCTTCTATTAGCTGAGCATTGCTTGAGGTTCTACTCCCTAAATTCATTCCATCACTCTGGCACTGTGATGCTATGGCAATGTGACTCACTGGCACTGTGATGCTCTGGCACTGTGATGCTCTGGCACTGTGAAAACCTGGCACTGTGACACTCTGGAACAGTGACATTCTGGCACTGTGACGCTCTGGCACTTTGTCGCTATGACAGTCTGGCACTGTGACAATCTGGCGCTGTGACACTGTGGCACTGTGACACTGTGACACTCTAGCACTGTGACGCTCTGGCACTGTCACACTCTGCACTATGATGCTCTGGCAATGTGACACTCTGGCACTGTCATGCTCTGACACTGTCACACTCTAGCACTGTCACGTTCTGGTACTATGACAGTCTGCCACTGTGACACTCTGGCACTGTGATGCTCTGGCACTGTGACGCTATGACACTCTGGCACTGTGACACTCTGGCACTGTGATGGTCTGGCACTGTGATGCTTTAACACCGTGACACTCAGGAACTGTGACACACAGGCACTGTGAAGCTGGGGCACTGTGATGCTGTGGCAACCGTGACTCTCTGGCACTGTGACGCTCTGGCGCCATGATGGTCTGGCACTGTGAAAACCTGGCACTGTGACAATGTGGCACCGTGATGCTCTGGCACTGTGATGCTCTGGTACTGTCATGCTCTGGCACTGGGACACTGGCACTGTCACACTCTGGCTCTGTGATGCTCTGGCACTGTGACGCTCTGGCACTATGACACTCTGGCACTGTGATACTCTGGCACTGTGACGCTATGACAGTCTGGCACTGTCACGTTCTGTCACTGTCATGCTCTGATACTATGACAGTCTGGCACTGTGACACTCCAGCAGTGTGATTCTACAGCACTGTAACACACTGACACTGTGACACTGGCATTCCTAGGATCAGGTACTGTGGTTCTCTGGCATTGTGATGATCTGGTACTGTGATGCGATGCTACATTGATGCTTGGGTACTGTGAAGCTCTGGAATGGTGATGTTCTGGCATTGTGATGCTCTGGAACTGCAATGCCCTGGCACAGTGACACTCTGGCACCGTGACGCTCTGGCACCGTGACACTCTGACACCATGATGCACTGGCACTGTGAAAACCTGGCACTGTGACACTCTGGAAAGGTGTCACTCTGGCACTGTGACACTCTGGCACTGTGGTACTCTGGCACTGTGACAATCCAGCAGTGTTATTCTACAGCACTGTGACACCCTGACACTGTTGACACACTGGCACTGTGACACTCTAGCATTCTGAGGATCTGGTACTGTGGTTCTCTGGCATTGTGATGATCTGATACTGTGATGCTATGCTACTTTGGTGCTCGGGTACTGTGAAGCTCTGGAATGGTGATGTTCTGGCATTGTGATGCTCTGGTACTCTGTTGCTCTGGCATTGTGATGTTTTGGCACTGTGACACTGTGGCTCTGAGACACATTGCCACTGTGATGCTTTGGCACAGTGACACTCTGGCACTGTGACGCTCTGGAATTGTGACAATCTGGCACTGTGATGCTCTGGCAGTGTTGCACTCTGGCACTGTCACACTGTGGCACTGTGATGCTGTGGCACCATCACACTCTGGCACTGTGATACTCTGGCACTGTCACTCTGGCACTATCACGCTCTGGCACTGGGACACACGGGCACTGTAATGCTCTGGCACTGTGACGCTCTGGCACTGATGCTCTGGCACTTTGACGCTCTGGCACTTTGATGCCCTGGTCCTGTGACATTCTGGCACAGTGATGCTTTCGCACAGTGACATACACGCACTGTGACACACTGGCATTGTGAGGTTACGGCATAGTGACATACAGGCACTGTGACTCTCTGGCACTGTGATGCTTTCACACTGCGACACTCCGGAACTGTGATACACTGGCACTGTGACGCTGGGGCACTGTGATGCTGTGGCAACCGTGACACTCTGGCACTGAGATGCTCTGGCTCCGTGACTCTCTTTTGCACTGTGACAATCTGGCACTGTGAAAACCTGGCACTGTGACAGTCTGGCACTGTGACACGCTGGCACTGTGACGCTCTGGCACTGTGAAGCTTGGAGAGTCTGGCACTGTGACAATCTGGTATTGTGATGCTCTCGCACTGCGACACTGGCACTGTGACGCTCTGGCACCGTGATGCTCTGGCACTGTGAAAACCTGGCACTGTGACACTCTGGCACTGTGATGCTCTGGCCCTGTGACACTCTGGCATTGTGACACACTGGCACTGTGACACAATGACAGTCTGGCACTGTTACACTCTGGCACTGTGACACTCTGGCACCGTGATGCTCTGGCACTGTGATGCTCTGGCACTGTCACGCTCTGGCACTGGGACGCTCTGGCACTGGGATGCTATGACAGTCTGGCACTGTCACACTCTGGTACGATGACATTCTGGCACTGTGACACTCTGGCACTGTGACGCTCTGGCACTTTGGTGCTCTGGCCCCCTGCTGCTCTGGAACTGTGATGCCCTGGCACTGTGACAATCTGGCACTATGACACTCGGGCACTGTGATTCTATGGCACAGTAATATACAGGCACTGTGACTCTCTGGCACTGTGATGCTTTCGCCCTGCGACACTCAAGATCTTTGACACACTGGCATTGTGACGCTGTGGCACTGTGATGCTGTGGCAACCATGACACTCTTGCACTGTGATGCTCTGGCACTGTGACTTTCTGGCACTGTGACAATCTGGTATTGTGATGCTCTGGCACTATGACACTGTGGCACTGTGATGCTCTGGCACTGTGATGCTCTGGCACTGTGAAAACCTGGCACTGTGACACTCTGGAACAGTGACACTCTGGCACTGTCACGCTCTGGCACTGTCACGCTATGACAGTCTGGCACTGTCACACTCTGGCACTGTGACACTCTGGCTCTGTAATGCTCTGTCTCTGTGATGCTCTGGCACTGTGATGCTCTGGCACTGTCACGCTCTGGCACTGAGACGCTACGACAGTCTGGCACTGTGACACTCTGGCACTGTGACACTCTGGCTCTGTGATGCTCTGGCACTGTGATGCTCTAGCACCATCACACTCTGGCACTGGGACACAGTGGCACTGTGACGCTCTGGCACTGTGACACTATGACAGTCTGGCACTGTCACGTTCTGTCACTGTCACGCTCTGGTACTATGACAGTCTGGCACTGTGACACTCTGGCACCGTGATGCTCTGACACTGTGAGGCTGTGGCACTGTTAAAACCTGGCACTGTGACACTCTGGCATTGTGATACTAGGGCACTGTGACAAACGGTCACTGTGACACTCCAGCAGTGTGATTCTACAGCACTGTGACACACTGACACTGTGACACTCTGGCATTCCTAGGATCTGGTACTGTGGTTCTCTGGCATTGTGATGCTCTGGTACTCTGTTGCTCTGGCATTGTGATGTTTTGGCACTGTGACACTGTGGCTCTGAGACACATTGCCACTGTGATGCTTTGGCACGGTGACACTCTGGCACTGTGACGCTCTGGAACTGTGACAATCTGGCACTGTATGCTCTGGCAGTGTCGCACTCTGGCACTGTCACACTGAGGCACTGTGATGCTGTGGCACCGTCACACTCTGGCACTGTGACACTCTGGCACTGTGACACTCTGGCAGTGTTGCAATCTGGCACTGTCACACTGTGGCACTGTAATGCTCTGGCACTATGATGCTCTGGCACTGACACACTCTGGCACTGTCACGCTCTGGCACTCTCACACTCTGGTACTATGACAGTCTGCCACTGTGACACTCTGGCACTGTGATGCTCTGGCACTGTGACTCTCTTGCACCGTGATGCTCTGGCACTGTGAAAACCTGGCACTGTAACAAACTGGCACTGTGACACACTGGCACAGTGATGCTCTGGCACTGTGACTTTCTGGCACTGTGACAATCTGGTATTGTGATGCTCTGGCACTGTGACGCTCTGGAATTGTGACAATCTGGCACTGTATGCTCTGGCAGTGTCGCACTCTGGCACTGTCACACTGTGGCACTGTGATGCTGTGGCACCGTCACACTCTGGCACTGTGACACTCTGGCACTGTGACGCTCTGGCAGTGTTGCAATCTGGCACTGTCACACTGTGGCACTGTAATGCTCTGGCATTATGATGCTCTGGCACTGACACACTCTGGCACTGTCACGCACTGGCACTCTCACGCGCTGGTACTATGACAGTCTGCCACTGTGACACTCTGGCACTGTGATGCTCTGGCACTGTGACTCTCTTTTGCACTGTGACACTCTGGCACTGTGACGCTCTGGCACCGTGATGCTTTGGCACTGTGAAATCTGGCACTGTGACACTCAGGAACTGTGACACTCTGGCACTGGGACACTGTGGCACTGTGACACTCTGACACTGTGATGCTATGACAGTCTGGCGCTGTCACGCTCTGGCACTGTCATACTCTGGTACTATGACAGTCTGGCACTATGACAGTCTGGCACTGTGACACACTGGCATTGTGACACTCTGACACCGTGATGCTCTGGCACTGTGACGCTCTGGCACTGTGACACACTGGCACTGTGACACTCCAGCAGTGTGATACTACAGCACTGTGACACCCTGACACTGTTGACACACTGGCACTGTGACACTCTGGCATTCCTAGGATCTGGTACTGTGTTTGTCTGGCATTGTGATGATCTGGTACTGTGATGCGATGCTACTTTGATGCTTGGGTACTGTGAAGCTCTGGAATGGTGATGTTCTGGCATAGTGATGCTCTGGTAGTCTGTTGCTCTGGCATTGTGATGCATTGGCACTGTGACACTGTGGCTCTGAGACACATTGCCACTGTGATGCTTTGCACGGTGACACTCTGGCACTGTGATGCCCTGGCAGTGTGACACACTGGCACTCTGATGATCTGGCCCTGTGACACTCTGGCTCTGTGATGATCTGGCACTGTGATGCTCTGGCACTGTGATGCTCTGGCACTGTGACACTCTGGCACTGTGACGCTCTGGAACTGTGACAATCTGGCACTATGATGTTCTGGCAGTGTTGCACTCTGCACTGTCACACTGTGGCACCATGATGCTGTGGCACCATCACACTCTGGTACTGTGTCACTCTGGCACTGTCACGCTCTGGCACTCTCACCCTCTGGTACTATGAGAGTCTGGCACTATGACACACTGGCAGAGTGACTCCCTGGCACTGTGATGCTTTCGCACAGTGACATATACGCACTGTGACACACTGGCATTGTAATGCTATGGCACAGTGACATACAGGCACTGTGACTCTGGCACTGTGATGCTTTCGCACTGCGACACTCAGGAACTGTGATACACTGGCACTGTGACCCTGTGGCACTGTGTGACTGGTTGTGACTATGCTTTTAAGAAAGAGACAGTTGCTGAACACTCTGGCTGAATGTTTTTGATATTTAAACAAAAACAAGATAGTCTAAACTAATTTCATTGGTAGATTGCAGAATGCAATTTTAAGTTTGGGTTCTGTTAGTTCAGTCTGGTCTGGGTTCAGGCTGGGTGCAGTCTGTGCTTCTCAGTCCTGTGGGCTGGACAGCTTCTCTCTTTCTGAAGCAGGAACGGCCTTGAGTTAACAGCTAACCAGATAAGAAAACTAATTCCTGCATGTGCTTTTGAGCTAACAGAATTTTTCTTCCTTAATTGCCTTTCTCTCTCTCTCTAACCCTTTTTGGGAAAAAGGGGAGGTGGGGAGGGAGAGAGGGGGGTTCAGGGAACCCCCCTGGCCGGCTGGAGGGAAAAGGTTTTTCTGCATTCTGTTCATTGCTGTGTATTTCTGTATATATTGTAAATATTGTATATTTGTGTACATATTCATTGCATTCCATTTATGCCTGTAAATATAGCTTTCATCTGCTCTACCGACTGAGCTAGCTGTGGTTTCTTTCTTTGTGTGTGGGGAGGGAACTTTCTCACCCCACCACACACTGTGATGCATTTAACACCATGACACTCTGGCACTGTGATGCTCTGGCACTGTGATGCTCTGGCACTGTGACTGTCTTTTGCACTGTGACTGTCTTTTGCACTGTGACAATCTGGCACTGTGACGCTCTGGCACTGTGACTCTCTGGCACAGTGATGCTCTGGCACCATGATGCTCTGGCACTGTGAGACTCTGGCACTGTGAGACTCTGGCACAGTGATGCTCTGGCACTGTGACTGTCTTTTGCACTGTGACAATCTGGCACTGTGACGCTCTGGCACCGTGATGCTCTGGCACTGTGAAAACCTGGCACTGTGACACTCTGGCACTGTGACGCTCTGGCACTGAGATGCTTGGACACTCTGGCACTGTGACACTCCAGCAGTGTTATTCTACAGCACTGTGACACACTGACACTGTTGACACACTGGCACTGTGACACTCTGGCATTCTGAGGATCAGGTACTGTGGTTCTCTGTGGCACTGAGAAGCTGTGGCAACTGTGACACTCTGGCACTGTGATGCTCTGGCACTCTGACTCTCTGGCACTGTGATGCTCTGGCACCATGATGCTCTGGCACTGTGAAAACCTGGCACTGTCACACTCTGGAACTGTGAAACACTGGCACTGTGACAATCTGGCCCTGTGATGCTACGGCACTGTGACACACTGGCACTGTGACACTCCAGCAGTGTTATTCTACAGCACTGTGACACACTGACACTGTTGACACACTGGCACTGTGACACTCTGGCATTCTGAGGATCTGGTACTGTGGTTCTCTGGCATTGTGATGATCTGGTACTGTGATGCGATGCTACTTTGATGCTTGAGTACTGTGAAGCTCTAGAATGGTGATGTTCCGGCATTGTGATGCTCTGGTACTCTGTTGCTCTGGCATTGTGGCACTGTGGCTCTGAGACACATTGCCACTGTGATGCTCTGGCACTGTGACACTCTGGCACTGTGATATTCTGGCAGTGTGATGCTCTGGCACTGTGATGCACTGGCTTTGTGACACACTGGCACTCTGATGCTCTGGCCCAGTGACACTCTGGCTCTGTGATGCTCTGGTACTGTGATGCTCTGGCACTGTGACGCTCTGGCACTGTGACGCTCTGGAATTGTGACAATCTGGCACTGTGATGCTCTGGCAGTGTCGCACACTGGCACTGTCACGCTATGGCACTGGGATGCTCTGGCACTGTGACGCTCTGGCACTTTCACCCTCTGGCACTGGGACACACTGGCAATATAATGCTCTGGCATTATGATTCTCAGGAACGGTGACACACTGGCATTGTGATGCTACAGCACAGTGATATACAGGCACTGTGACTCTGGAACTGTGATGCTTTTGCACTGCGACACACAGGAACTGTGACACACTGGCATTGTGACGCTGTGGCACTGTGATGCTTTCGAACCGTGACACTCAGGAACTGTGACACACTGGCACTGTGACGCTGTGGCACTGTGATGCTCTGACAACCGTGACACTTTGGCAGTGTGATGCTCTGGCACTGTGACTCTCATTTGCACTGTGAGAATCTGGCACTGTGACGGTCTGGCACGGTGACTCTCTGGCACCGTGATGCTCTGGCACCATGATGCTCTGGCACTATGAAAACCTGGCACTGTCACACTCTGGAATTGTGACACACTGGCACTGTGACAATCTGGCACTGTGATGCTACGGCACTGTGACACACTGGCACTGTGACTCTCTGGCACTGTGATGCTTTCACACTGTGACACTCAGGAACTGTGACACACTGGCACTGTGATGCTGTGGCACTGAGATGCTGTGGCAACTGTGACACACTGGCACTGTGATGCTCTGGCACTCTGACTCTCTGGCACTGTGATGCTCTGGCACCATGATGCTCTGGCACTGTGAAAACCTGGCACTGTCACACTCTGGAACTGTGAAACACTGGCACTGTGACAATCTGGCCCTGTGATGCTATGGCACTGTGACACACTGGCACTGTGACACTCCAGCAGTGTTATTCTACAGCACTGTGACACACTGACACTGTTGACACACTGGCACTGTGACACTCTGGCATTCCTAGGATCTGGTACTGTGTTTGTCTGGCATTGTGATGATCTGGTACTGTGATGCGATGCTACTTTGATGCTTGGGTACTGTGAAGCTCTGGAATGGTGATGTTCTGGCATTGTGATGCTCTGGTAGTCTGTTGCTCTGGCATTGTGACGCATTGGCACTGTGACACTGTGGCTCTGAGACACATTGCCACTGTGATGCTTTGGCAAGGTGACACTCTGGCACTGTGATACTCTGGCAGTGTGACGCTCTGGCAGTGTGACACACTGGCACTCTGATACTCTGGCCCTGTGACACTGGATCTGTGATGATCTGGCACTGTGATGGTCTGGCCCTGTGACACTCTGGCACTGTGACGCTCTGGAACTGTGACAATCTGGCACTGTGATGCTCTGGCAGTGTTGCACTGTGGCACTGTGATGCTGTGGCACCATCACACTCTGGCACTGTAACACTCTGGCACTGTGATGCTCTGGCACTGTCACGCTCTGGCACTGGGACACACTGGCACTGTAATGCTCTGGCATTATGATTCTCTGGCACTGTGATGCTCTGGCACTGTGACACTCGGGCACTGTGATGCTATGGCACAGTGACATACAGGCACTGTGACACACTGGCACTGTGATGCTGTGGCACTGAGATGCTGTGGCAACTGTGACACTCTGGCACTGTGATGCTCTGGCACTCTGACTCTCTGGCAGTGTGACGCTCTGGCACTGTGATGCTGTGGTGCTGTGATGCTCTGACACTGATAGTCTGGCACTGTGATGCTCTAGCACTGTGATGCTTTTGGACTGTGGCACTCTGGCACAGTGATGCTCTGGTACTGAGATACTTTGGCACCATGATACTTTGGCACCATGACTGTCTGGCACTGTGACTCTGTGGCAGTGTGATGCTGCGGTACTCTGAGACTCTGGTATTGTGATGCCCTGATACTGTGTTGATCTGCACTGTGATGCTGTCACTGTGACACTCAGCCACTGTGACTCTCTGGCACTGTGACACTTGTGCACTGTAATGCTCTGGCACTGTGACTCTCTGGCACTCTGACACTGTCAATGTGACACTCGTGCACTGTAATGCTCTGGCACTGTGACACTGGCACTCTGATACTCAGGCACTGTGATACTCTGGCACTGTGACTGGCACTGTGACTCTCTGTGACTCTGATACTCTGTACTGTGACACTGGCACTCTTACACTCTGGGACTCTGTTACTCTGTACTGTGATGCACTGGCACTGTGACACTCAGGCATTTTGATGCTCTGGCAGTGTTATGTTATCGCATTGTGATTCTCAGGTACTGTGATTCCCTGTATCTGTGACACTGGCACTGTTACACTCTTGCATTGTGAGGTTCTGGTACTGTGATTCACTGGCATTGTGATGATCTGGTACTGTAATGGGATGATACTGTGATGCTCAGGTACTGTGAAGCTCTGAAATCGTGATATTCTGGCATTGTGATGCTCTGGTACTGTCATGTTATTGCATTGTTGTGGCAATGCCAGTGATGAGCAGTGTGAGCAATCTGGCAGTATAGGCTTGGAGGCTGACATGGTGGTAGGCCATGCTCAGCATAAGTGCAGAAGTGGCTAGCAGTGTAGCAAAACAGTGCTGTGCCTGCAGCATGTAACTAAAGCAGGACACTGGTAGCTACAAATACAGAGAGTCATCTGGGAATAACAGGACACAAACCTGCATCAACAACCTCGCTTGTTAGTAGTAGTCTGACCAATAATCTATAACAGTGCGATGTGTGGTCATTCGTGGGGAACCAATGAAGCTGTGCCACCAATGCTCCCCGAGTTTATATAAGTTGTAGAAGTTCCCTTAATATGTCCTCTCCTCTCCTCTCCTCTCCTCTCCTCTCCTCTCCTCTCCTCTCCTCTCCTCTCCTCTCCTCTCCTCTCCTCTCCTCTCCTCTCCTCTCCTTTCCTCTCCTTTCCTTCCTCTCCTTTCCTTTCCTTTCCTTTCCTTTCCTTTCCTTTCCTTTCCTTCCTTTCCTTTCCTTTCCTTTCCTTTCCTTTCCTTTCCTTTCCTTTCCTTTCCTTTCCTTTCCTTTCCTTTCCTTTCCTTTCCTTTCCTTTCCTTTCCTTTCCTTTCCTTTCCTTTCCTTTCCTTCCTTTCCTTCCCTTCCTTCCCTTCCCTTCCCTTCCTTCCCTTCCCTTCCCTTCCCTTCCCTTCCCTTCCCTTCCCTTCCCTTCCCGAGAAAATTCTGTTAGCTCAAAGCGTGTGCAAGAATTAGTTTTCTTATCTGGTTAGCTTTGTTAATTCAAGGTTGCTCCTGTCCGGCAAGATGTTGCTTCAGAGAGAGAAACAGGCCCACACGAACAGAGGTAAAGTACAGACTGAACACAAACTGAAACTGACAGAACTTAAACTTAGAGTTGCATTCTACCAATCTACCAATGAAATTAGTTTAGACTATTTTGTTGTCATTTAAATACCAAAACCATTCAGCCAGAGTATTCCAGCAACTGTGTCTAAAACGGTCACACTGTATGATGCTGGAGCTTCTCAGGCTCAGCGAAGGTTCCTCCTCTGGAGATACTCTCAGAGCTAAGGCTCAATGGACCTGCCTGGATGCTGGCTTCTCCTTGTCGTTGTGACCGTTTTAGGCTGTGCCTTTAAGAAAGGGACAGTTGCTGAACACTCCGGCTGAATGTTTTTGATATTTAAATGAAAACAAGATAGTCTAAACTAATTTCATTGGTAGATTGGTAGAATGCAACTTTTAAGTTTTAGCTCAGTTTGTCTCAGTCAGTTTCAGTCTGTTCTCTCTCTGTTCGTGTGGGCTTGTCTGCTTTCTCTCTCTGAAGCAACCGCTGCCGGACAGAGCTGACCTTGAATTAGCAAAGCTAACAAGATAAGAAAACTAATTCTTGCACACGCTTTGAGCTAACAGAATTTTTCTCCTTAATCACCTTTCTCTCTCTCTAACCCTTTTTGGTAAAAAAGGGGAGGGAGGGAGAGGGGGGTACAGGGGCCGGGGGGCACACCCTCCTCTGGCTGTAGGTCTTTCTGTATTACGTTCATTGCTGTATATTTCTGTATATATTGTAAATACTGTATATTTGTGTACATATTCATGCATTCCATTTATGCTTGTAAATATAGCTTATTTCATCTGCTTCTCCGACTGAGTTAGCTGCAGTTCCTTTGTGTGTGTGTGTGGAGAACTCACTCACCCTACCACAGTCATGCAGAGGCTATGAGTTTGCTTGCGTATATGAGAGAGAAGACTTAATAGCAATGAGCTCAATGACAGAGGCTATGGACAGGCTTTGTCCTCTCAAGCAAGGAGAGAGAGCAATGTGAAAGAGGGGGCAACTGGTTTACCAACTGGGGCAATACTTCTAGGTTCCTCAAGGCTGGATTTGACCAACGGGCACTCTTGTAAACAACTGGCTTCGGGAAGTGTGAAGCTAGAATTATGCCATGCTTGGTATTAGCATGAGCATCCCATGCAATGGGTGCGTGCAATGCTCCGTGCCGGCCTGGCTAATGCCTTGGCCTTTGTTTCCCTCATGAAAGAGGGGGAACTTGTCCACATGCTGGGACAAGATTCAATATCTGGTCATAATGTGCCTTCACCACAAAGGTGTCCAGAGAAGGGCCATGAGGATGAGCAGAAGGCTGGAGCTGCTCTGCTGTGAGGACAGTCTGAGAGAATTGGGGCTGTTCAGTCTGGAGAGGAGAAGGCTCCTAGGAAACCTTCTTGTGGTTTTCCAGGATCTGAAGGGGGCTCCAGGAAAGCTGGATGAGCCTTGAGGTCCCTTCCAACCCTGACAGTTCTGTGACTGGATGAGGCACTTGGTGCCATGGGTTGGATGGTGCTGGGTGATAGGTAGGACTTGATGATCTCGAAGGTCTTTTCCAACCTGGTTAATTCTGCATGATTCTATGAAAATCTCTGAAAAAACTCTGAGCAGCTCACAACAACTGATTCTGAAGAGGGTTTGGGGAGTTTCTAGGCTTATTGATCAGTTTTGACATTCTTCAAGCACACTTACAATGGTTACAAACTGCCATAAAAATCATCAACAATTCTTTAGAACTCTTAAACCACATTAAAAAACTGATTGAAATCTTTCAAAAGCTTGAGAACTTCCTAAAACCACCTAAAGCTGCACTCAAATTAACTTTCTTTAACACTTGGGAAAGTTGATGGAGTTTTTAGTTTGTACTCAAAGATCTTTGAAAGATCTGCTTCAAAACAATCGAAATCTCTCCAGAAGTCCTTAAAGCCTCCGAGAAACTCCTAAAAGCCTCACTTGGAAGATATTTTAGCGAGTTCCTGACCTTCTTTCAGTGTTCAACATCCTTCCAAAATGCTTCTGAGGGCTTAAAACTGCCTGAAAAAAACAGCAGCATCTCCTTGAAACTCTTAAAGACACCTAAAAAAAAATCACGGAAACAGTTCCAAACTTCCCAGAGCACTCTGGAACCTCCCTGGAGAGGCTTTGAAGTCTCTTTGTAAAGAGCTCTGCAGTGACTTTAATTTAGAGCTTTTGGATTCTCAACTCTGCAAATAAATCTAAAAAAAACCCCAACAATCAAAAGCTCTTCCAAGCTCCTGAGAGCCTCCTAAAGACGTTTCGAAGCTGATGAAAATCTCCTAAGAACTCATTTGGAAGAGTTTTAAAGGAGTTGCTGCGCCCCAGCCCTGCTCCTGCCCCGCACCCACAGGCAGGACGGAGCCGCCCTGGCTGAGAACTACACCTCCCGGCATGCCCCGCGCAGGCCCTCCCGGACCCTTCCCCGCTCCCCTGACGCCGCCCTCGGCGCTCCACAGCCCCTCAGCCCCTCCGGCCCCGCCGCAGCTCACGATCCGGCAGCCGCCGCTCGGCCGCGCCCCCGGCACCGCGGCCGCGCCCCACGTGGAGGAGCAATGGCGGCCGCGGCCGGCAGCGGCAGCTCCTCGCTGTGCCTCGGTAGCAGGGAGGGGGAGGAGCTGCCGCTCTTCTGGCGCCTCTGATGGGCTGTTGATGCCCGGTTGTGGGCGGGACTTCCTCTCCGGGCCCAGGGCTGTTTCCGCTCGGCGGGGACGTGACCGCCGGCGGGGCGGGGCCGGGGCCTCCCACGCAGCGCTCTGTGTTCGCCGGGAGCCTGCCGGGGCCGGCGGCCGCCCGCTGTCTGCGCGCTGAGCTCTTCCTCGGCCTCCTGCTCTGCGTCGCCTCTGTGCCGGCTGCAGGTGGGGTGAGGAATGTGTGGGGCTGCGGAGGGGATCCTGAGGCGGGGATGGAAGCCTTGGGGCTGAGGGTTGTGTGCCGGAGCTCGGGAGGGCTCTGTGGGGTTCCGGGGGGACCTGTGCGGGGCTGGGGGGGGGCGGGAGGGTCCGCGGGATCCACAGGGTTGGTGCTGGGGGAGCTGGCGGTGCTGGGGGAGCCTCTGTGTGGCTGTGGCGTGGGGAGGGGGCGTGCGGAGTCCTGGGGCGATGAGAGGGGGTCCCTGTGGCTCTTGGGGCGGGGGTGTCCTTGCGACTCTTGGGGAGAGGTCCCTGCGGCTCTGGGGGGTTCTGTGTGGTTGGGGGGGGCTGTGCTGTTCGGGGGAGTGTGTGTGGGGTGTCTGTATGGTTCTGGGGACCTCTCTGAGGCTGTGGGTAGCTGTGGGGGGGTCTGTGGTGTTGGTGGGGGTCTGGGGAGTTGGGGGGGGTGTCTGTGGGGAGGTGTCTGTGGGGCAGCGCAGAGGTGTGCAGGGTCCCTGGGTGTCGTCTGTGATGTTGGGGGGGGGCGGGTGCGGGTCCGGGGGGGGGTGGGCAGGGGTCGGTGTGTTTGGGGTTTCCCTGTGCTGCTGAAGCCCCCTGCTAGGGGCAGCTGCAGGCCGCCTCTGGCTGCTGCTGTGCTCCAGCCGGAGCCATCGGTGCCCGGCAGGGGCTGGCCCTGACCCTGTGCCCCTGGCCCTGTGCCCTCTGCTCCCTGCTGCCCCGGCAGCAGAGCTGAGCTGGCAGCGGCGCTCTGGGGGCTGCCAGGGGAGGTGGTGGCAGCGTGGGGGCTGGGGTGCAGGAGAGGCTCCTGTGGGGGAGCCCTGGGGCGTGGAGCCTTTGTGCTGGCAGCTGCTGGGCAGCTCTGTGCTGAAGGGCAGTGCCTGGGCTGAGGGCTGTGCCCTGGGTGCCGTGGGGGTGCCAGCCATGGGGGCTGTGCTGAGCCTGAGCTTGGCAGCTCCTGGGGCTGGTGCCAGCTCTGGGGAGGTTTGGCTGTGCTGGGGGTGGTGGCATCCAGCCCCTTCCTGTGGGGCTCTGCTGTGCCCAGCCCTGTGCTGCCACCACTACCTCAAGTGACCCCAGCCCTACTGCAGGGTTTTGGGGACCCTTTAAATTACAGGATGCCCCCAACCCCATGCTCCCTTGTGCTGCTCTGCAGGAGGTTCCAGATTCTCCCTCAGGGTGTTTTGTTTTGGGGTCCCCTGGCTCCTGAGGAGGACACCCCCAGTTTTGGGGGACTGCCCACCACGTGGGGGCCATTGAGCTCCAGGACACTTTAGCAACGGAAGCTGAAAATGGCCCCAGAAATGCTCCTCTGGACCCACGCAATGTTCCACTGGACTCCAAAATGGCCCTGGGGAACCCCAGAATGAGTCCTGGAACTCAAAGTGTTCCAGCAGGATGCCCCAGTGGAGCCCCAGACCCTAAAATAAACCCCAAGGAACCTCAAATAGCAGCCTGGTACCACAGAACCCCTGGCACAGGAGCACAGCCCCAGGGCAGCCCCAGGGGGAGCTGAGCCCCTGGCACAGGAGCACAGCCCCAGGGCAGCTCAGTCTGACATTGAGTTTCAAGACAGTGGCAACACAGAGCCATGGAATCACCTGGGCTGCAAGGCAGCTCCAAAAGTCACCTAATCCAAGCCCTGCAGCCAGCAGGGACATCCTCAGCTGCAGCAGGGACATCCTCAGCTGCAGCAGGGACATCCTCAGCTGCAGCAGGTTGCTCAGGGCCCTGTGCAGCCTTCCCTTGGATATCTCCAGGGATGGTCCCAAGCACCTCCCTGGGCAACCTGTGGCAGTGCTCCAGCAGCCTCCTGGTGCGGAACTTGTTCCTCACATCCAATCTCAACCTGCTCTGCTCTCAGCCCAAACCATTGTCGCTGCTCCTGTCCCTGCAGCCCTCTTGTAGCCCCTGCAGGGGCTGGGAGCTGCTCTGAGGTCTCCCTGGAGCCTTCTCCTCCCTCTGCTCAGTTGCACCCTGGGTAGGACAAGGGGCAGTGGCTATAAACTCCAGTACAGGAGGTTCCATCTCAACATGAAGAGGAACTTCTTCACTGTGAGGGTCACAGAGCATTGGAACAGGCTGCCCAGAGAGGTTGTGGAGTCTCCTCTGGAGACTTTCCAGCCCTGGCTGGCTGTGTTCCTGTGCTGGATTCTATGGCCCTGCTCTGGCAGGGGGTTGGACTCAAAGATCTCTTTGGGTCCCTTCCAACCCCTGGCATCCAATGATCTTTCTCCTCCTTTTCCTCTCCCTCAAGGCTGCGCTTGAGCTCCTCCAACTTGTTCTCCTGGGTATTCTTCTCCAGGGGCTTCAGTGGGGCCATGCTGGGGCTCTAGGTCAGCCCTGGGGCCTGGGTGAGTGCCCTGAGGCTCAGAGGGAGTGCAGATGGACTGAGGGATGGACAGAGGGAGGGTCAAGGAGGTGGGAGGGGTTAGTTCAGCAGCAGTGATGGCAGCACCTGACCCCAGAAGCTCAAACACCCAAATGCTGCCTGGCTCAGGACAGTCCCCTGACACCTTCTGACAGCCAACACCACCTGAGCTGGCACTCAGGGTCCTACCTGCACATCCCACCCCATACTCCAGGGCAGGAGGCACCTGGGGTCTGGCTCCCTCTCTGGGCCCTTTCCTCCGGGTGGGGGCTGCAGGCTTCTCTTTGAATCACTTTGGAAGAGTTTTGGACTTTTAAAAGAGGTCTTGAGGGGTTTTCAGGCATCTTTGAAGAGTTTTGAGAAGCCAAAATCTCTCCAGCGTGCTGGGGGGAAAAACAAAGAGAGATTTTAATGCATCCTGAGATGGGTTTAGGAACTCTTAGGAGTTTGGGAAGGATTTTAATGAGGATTTTTTTCTGGGCCTTTAGGTGTTTGGAAGGGGTGATGAGGATTTTTAGGGCACTTTGGAAGTTTTTAAGCCTTTTGGAAGCATCTTGAAGACATAAATAAGCCTCAAGAGTCACCAAAGTATCTTCAGAATCAGTTTTTAGGAGTTGTTAAGAGATTCAAAGAGATTTTACAGAATTCTAAAGGTTTTTGCCAAGTCGTGGAAGGATTCTGATAATCTTTTGAAGCCTTTTGGAAGGGTTTTGAGCATGAATGGTCAGGTGCCACGGTGGGACCCCTGGTGCTGCATTGGCCTCGAGCCGGGTGGGAAGCTCTGCCTGCACTCAGGCCCTGATTCAGCTGCTCAGGTGGCACAGAGAGGGCACTGCAGATTCATTCTCCTCCATCTTGTCTTCATCCTCCTTGTTCTTGTACTCCTCATCATCATCCTCCTCATTCTTGATCTCAGCCTCCTTCTCCTTCTCTTCCTCTTCCTTTTGAGGCTGCACTTGCAGCTCCTCCAACTTGTTCTCCAGGGTGTTCTCCTCCAGGCTGTCATCCAGGGTTACTGTTGGGCCATGCTGGGGCTCTAGATCAGCTCTGGGGCCTTGGTGACTCTGTGGAGACTCTCAGAGGACACAGAGTGGGTGCAGATGTGCCTATGGACAGGTGGATAGAGGGTCAGGGCTGCAGGGGGTAGCAGGGGTTATTGCAGCAGCTGTGTGCCTCTGCCTGGCTCCTACCTACAAGAGTGGTGGCAGCAGCTGACCCCAGAAGCTCAAACACCCAAATCCTGCCTGGCTCAGGACAGCCTCCAGCATCCAACAGCTCCAGACACTGACATTCCCCTGACACCCAACCCAAGCAGGCACCTGGGGGTCCTACCCCTACACCCCACCGTGGGGCAGGAGTCATCTGAGGTCTCACTCCCTCTCTGTCCCCCTTCATCAGTTCCTACATGAGGTGGCTGCAGAACCCCTCCCCACCCCTCATCTATAACCCCCCCTTGGCTTGGTGCTGTTCTTTCAGCCCTCCAGCTCATCCCAGCCTTTAGTCTCAGGCCCCTTCCATTCTTGTGCTCCTGCTTCCAGCCCAGTTCCTTAGATGCTTCCTCAGCCACAACATTTTCCCCTGCACTCTTCCAACTGCAGTGGCAATGGGGGTGGGGGACACAGGGTCATGGGACAGCAAAGCCACCAGGGACATGGTTGGGCTGGTGGTGTCATATAGATGTTCTATCCCCCTGAGCACAGCTCCCAGGACAAGATGTAAGCAGGCAAAGATGTTCATTATGTTGCACAGCAAGGTTCTCTAGTCTGTCAGGAGGCACAGGTGCCACATCTTCACTGGCTGTTTTCCACTGGCATGTGTGTAATTAAGGCACACAATAGGTTAAAGTAACAAAACATTATTTTAACACATCCAACCAAATTCTGCCTCATTTCTCTCCTTCAGCTACAAGATGTTTACATTCCTCTATGAGTCACAGACCACACACAGCCTTCTCTAATTCAAGCAAAGGCAAATCCCCCTCTGCATTCCCCCTTGTTGTGTTACTCACAAGAGCACACTGTCCATCGACCTTTCTAACACTTTCCACATGCATGAAAGCAGGCAGGGTAAGATTACCAATATAACAAAAGCAATTAATAAAGTCAGCAATCCAGTTTTGAGAAGAGATTTTATCCATCCAGGTAAGCTCCATCCATGGAAAATCTTCTCCAGTCCAAGAAAGGTCTGGTCCTGGTGAGTCTTTGCTGTTCAATCCATCAGGGTTTTATTTGCTGGTGGGTGGAACTGGATTTCTCACACAACACATCCCATCAAAATCTTCAACACCCATGACCATGGACTATACAATACAATACAATAAACCAGGTTGGAAGAGACCTTCAAGATCATCGCGTCCACCCATCAACCAATCCAACCCACCCGAACAACTAAACCATGGCACCAAGCACCCCATCAAGTCTCCTCCTGAACACCTCCAATGAAGGTGACTCCACCCTCTCCACGGGCAGCCCATCCCAATGGGCAATCACTCTCTCTGTATAGAACTTCTTCCTAACATCCAGTCTAAACCTTCCCTGGTGCAGCTTGAGACTGTGTCCTCTTGTTCTGGTGCTGGCTGCCTGGGAAAAGAGACCAACCTCCACCTGTCCACAACCTCCCTTAGGGTAGTTGTAGAGAGCAAGAAGGTCACCCCTGAGCCTCTTCTTCTCCAGGCCAAGCAACCCCAGCTCCCTCAGCTTCTCCTCATAGGGCTTGTGTTCCCAACCCCTCACCAACTTCATTGCCCTTCTCTGGACACGCTCCAGCAAGACAACCTCCTTCCTAAACTGAGGGGCCCAGAACTGGACACAGGACTCAAGGTGTGGCCTAACCAGTGCAGTGTACAGTGGCAGAATGACCTCCCTGCTCCTGTTGGCCACACTGTTCCTGATGCAGGCCAGGATGCCATTGGCCCTCTTGGCTGCCTGGGCACACTGCAGGCTCATGTTCAGCCTCCCATCAACCAGCACCCCCAGGTCCCTCTGGCCGTTCTCCAGCCACTCTAACCCCAGCCCGTAGCACTGCATGGGGTTGCTGTGGCCAATGTGCAGAACCTAGCACTTGGATGTGTTCAATCTCATGCCCTTGGACCCTGCCCATCTGTCCAGCCTGTCGAAGTCCCTCTGCAAAGCCTTTCTGCCCTCCAGCAGATCAACTCCTGCCCCCAGCTTGGTGTCGTCTGCAAATTTACTGATGATGGACTCGATGCCCTCATCCAGATCATCAATAAAGATGTTGAAGAGCATGACTAGTAACAAGAAATCTATGGCAGCCCTGTTCTGTAAAGTAGCATGTCTGATATACTGATGTTCAGTAGCCAAATCACTTCATATCTCTGATGTGAGGTTTGGTTTTGCTAACCAACAACTTCTTCTGTTTAACTGCATGAGCGCTTTCGCAGCAGCTGCTCCGGGAGTAAGGATGGTTAGCTGCTATTATTTCTCCTTTATGTCACAAATCTGTGTCATCCCTACAATGACTGCTCATACTGAGGCTTCTGTGTTTGTGAGAGGCCAGCTGGGTGTGGTTTAATATCATACTGATATTAGGTGTTATCAGACTAAGGCATCCTACAGAGCAAGGCCCCTCCTATCATCCTAGAGGGCAAGCCAGGCCAGGCTTGATCCCCACAGATAAGAACAATTCCTGGGGGTAATTTTCTAGGCTGAACAGTACTTGACAGTCCTTTACCTTTTTCTTTCCTATTAGTAACCTTACACCACATGGAATCGTTTCTAAACCTAGGATTTGCTGGAGTGACCTCTTGTGTCCAGGTATTTTTCCCAGGATTCCTTGGATCCATCATTCCTGTGGAACTGCAGTAGGTGCATGCTGGCATTTTTAAAGGGTAAGAAGGAAGAACCAGGGAACTCCAGGCCAGTCAGTCTCACCTCTGTGCCTGGAAAGATCATGGAGCAGATCCTCCTGGAGGCACTACTGACTCAGAAGAATAGTGAAGAGGTGATTGGAAACAGTCAGCATGGCTTTGCCAAGGGCAAATCCTGCCTGACAAACCTGGTGGCCTTCTATGAGCAGGTGTCAACATTAATAGATGAGGGGCGAGCAACTGATGTCGTTTCCCTGGCCCTGAGCAAAGCCTTCTACCCTGTCCTGCACCACATCCTGGTCTCCAAACTGGTGACACATGGGTTTGATGGGTGCACCACTAGATGGATAAGGAACTGGCTTGATGGCCGCACCCAAAGAGTAGCTGTCAATGGGTTCCATGTCCCAGTGGAGGCCAGGGACAAGCAGAGTCCCTCAGAGATCAGTCCTGGGACCAGGCTTGTTCAACATCTTTGTGGGTGACATGGACAGTGGCACTGAGTGCACCCTCAGCAAGTTTGCTGATGACACCAAGCTGTGTGGTGCAGCAGACACACTGGAGGGAAGGGATGCCATCCAGAGGGACCTGGACAGGCTGGAGAGGTGGGCACAAGCCACCTCATGAGGTTCAGCAAGACCAAGTGCAGGGTCCTGCATCTGGGTGGAGGCAATCCCAGGCACAAATCCAGGCTGGGCAGTGACTGGCGGGGGAGCAACCCTGAGGAGAGAGACTTGGGGGTGCTGGTGGACGAGAAGCTCAACAGGAGCTCTCAATGTGCACTTGCAGCCCGGAAAGCCAATCAGATCCTGGGCTGCATCAGGAGAAGTGTGGCCAGCAGGTCAAGGGAGGTGATTCTCCCCCTCTACTCAGCTCTGGTGAGACCCCACCTGCAGTACTGCCTCCAGTTCTGGAGCCCCTATTACAAGAGGGATCTGGAGGTGCTGGAGTGTGTCCAGAGAAGGGCCACGAGGATGATCAGAGCGCTGGAGCACCTCTCCTGTGAGGACAGACTGAAGGAGTTGGGGCTGTTCAGTCTGGAGAAGAGAAGGCTCCCAGGTGACCTCATTGTGGCCTTCCAGTATCTGAAGGGGGCCTACAAGAAGGCTGGGGAGGGACTTTTCAGACTATCAGGTAGTGATAGGACTAGGGAGAATGGAATGAAGCTGGAGGTGGGGAGATTCAGGCTGGACATGAGGAGGAAATTCTTCCCCATGAGAGTGGTGAAGCCCTGGAATGGGTTGTCCAGGGAGGTGGTTGGGGCCCCGTCCCTTGAGGTGTTTAAGCCCAGGCTGGATGAGGCTCTGGCCAGCCTGATGTAGTGTGGGGTGTCCCTGCCCATGGCAGGGGGGTTGGAACTAGATGATCCTTGTGGTCCCTTCCAACCCTGACTGATACTATGACACTATGATTTTTACACTGCCTAAGGCTTCTGTTTCTTGTGGTTCTACATTGATCTTACCCAGGTAGTGATTCCACATACTCATTTCTTCAATGCACATTGCCATGTTGGTTTTACATTTTATTTTGGGCAACTGTGAAGTTATTTCCTGTACTATCTCTGAGGGATCTGCTAATGGGATTGCTACCAGACATGTGCCATGGAGGCACAAAATCTAGTTTGATTCAAGGCCTTAACTAAGGTTACCCATATATTGTTACTGTTCCATGGAATTAGTTTGGAAGGGTGGTACTCAATTAATGGATAACTCAGTGTCATGGTAATTGTCACAGAGGTATCAGAAGCTTCATCATTCTCTGGTCTCAGGAATCTTTTGTTTCTTCCTCAGGTCTGGCTTTGTGCTGGGATCCACTTGGGTCCTGAGTCTGTTCAAGCACAAGCATATCCCTTTCCCCAGGTTGATAAACTACAAGGGCCTTCCCATTTACCATCATGCAGAGACTTTATGTAGACCCTGGCTTTCTGGGGACTCCCTGTAAGTTCTTTGGACTGCAGTGAAGCAAAATGAGAATGAATTATCGGCATGTCTGCTTCTGTAAGAGAAAGAAAACTCAGTACATAAAATGCTTTATTGAGTCTATTCTGAGGACTTTCCCCAACCATTCCCCTTTGTGTTTTTCTAACACTTCTTTCAAAGTACAGTGAGTGCATCCCACAACTGCTGGAGCTGTAGGGGATGTGGGATGCCAGTCAGATGTGTTATGCCCCATTGCTTTAAAAACTCTTCAGTTCTCTGAGGGATATACCCAGGAGCATTTTCAGATTTGATGGTGTGAGGAATTCCCAGTACTGTAAATGCTGAAAGCCAATGTCTAATAACATCCCTGCTTTTCCCCCTGTATGCACTGTGGCCCAGAGTGCTCCTGAAAAAGTATCAACAGGAGCATGAGTGCATTTCAGTCGACCAAATTCCTGAATGTGAGTGGCATCTGTTTGCCATAGCTGTAGAGCTTGTAGCCCAGGTGGGCTGCTCCCTGTTCGAGTTGAAGGGGCGAAGGCTTGGCAGTCTGGGCAGGCAGGAACAATTTGTTTTGCCTGTGTCCATGAGAGGGCAAACTGTTTTCTCAGAGCTTTAGCACTCTCATGAAAGAAGTCAAGAAACAGCCTAGCTTGTAATAAAATCTGAGGTGTTGGAGAGAGAGCAGAGGAAATGTAAGTGTTGGATGATAGGTTGGACTTGATCTCCAAGGTCTTTTCCAACCTGGTTAGTTCTATTCTGCTCTATTCTGTTCCTTCTGTAATAAATCCTGGAAGGCTTGTATGACTTCTGACATGCATGACATAAAAAGGATGTTCTTGATATGTTAATAAATTCCACACATTTTTAAACAAGAAACATAATTGTTCATTTGCAGTGTGCTTAAGACAGGATTTCTCTAGACTAGGAATCACATTAGCAACCTATTGTGAGTCAGTAACAGTAACTACATTTAAAGGAGATTTTTCCCATTTTAAAAAAGCCTGAATCACAGCATATAGCTCCACAATTTGTGGTGAGCCTTGAACTGAAAAGATTTCTTGTTTCCCTTCTTCGTGTTCCTGCCAGACTATGGCAGCCTTGCCTGATTTTCCAGAGCCATCAGTAAGCACTGTTGAGCCTTCCACAGGTGCTGAGTGGCACAATGGCTTGGACACTGACACAACGTCCTTGCAAAATTCAGTAATTTGTGCTGGAAAATGTATCTCAATTTTTCCTGGATAGCCTTCCAAGGCTACCTGTAAAGATAAACTATTTGCTTGACACCAACGTAAATAATCTGCAGTTATGGGAACACAAATTGTGGATGGTTCTTGTCCGGAGAGTTGTAGAATTCTTTTATGGCTTTTTATGATCTCATCTGACATCACTTCAGTTTTAGCATCAATGGTCTTTTGGGGTTGATTTGGCAAAAAATCCATTCTAGGATAATGAAAGGATTGGCCAGGGATGATATCCACTGGCCTACAAGTCCATAAGCTTGGCAAAGAGTCACAAAACCGAATAGAATAGAATTAACCAGGTTGGAAAAGACCTTTGAGATCATCAGGTCCAACCTATCACCCAACAACATCTAATCAACTAAACCATGGCACCAAGTCTCATGCAGTCTCTTCCTAAACACCTCCAGGGATGGTGTCTCCACCACCTCCCTGGGCAGCATATTCCAATGGCCAATCTCTCTTTCTATGAAGAACTTCTTCATAACCTCCAGCCTTAACCTCCCCTGACACAGCTTGAGAAATAACAGAATAGGAGAAATAACAGAACAGGATGATGGGTGTGTTGCCTGTGAGCTTTCCTTTGTGTCAAAGCTCTTTCAGTTCTGGAAACAGCCTGCTCAGCTTTAGCAGTTAACTGCCAGGGTGATAACAAAGCATTGTCACCCTTCAACAAATCCAAAAGTGGAGTGAGTTCAGTATTAGTCATCCCTAAATACGGACGTATCCAATGTGTTGTTCCTAGCAATTTCTGCAAATCAGTCACATTGTTTACAGTAATATCCAATGTAATATCTTGTAGTTGGGTGGTTTGATCTAAATTTTTCCAACCTAGATACTTCCAGGGAGGAATTGTTTGAGTTTTGGCTGAAGCAATTTTAAGTCCTCTTCTTTGTAAAGCTTCTTGTGTTTGCAGAGCTATTTGTTGTAATTGAGTTTTGTCTGAAGCTGTGACAAGTTTATCATCCATGTAATGCAAACAGAAACGATCTGGAAACAATCTTATTTCACAGAGAGCTTCAGCTACAAGTTTCTGACAAATACTTGGACTGTTTTTCATTCCTTGGGGTAGAACTTTCCATTGGGATCTCTGTAAAGGTGCTGAGTTATTGATGGAAGGAATAGAAAAAGCAAATTTGTGTCTGTCCTGTGGATCAAGAAAAATAGTGAAAACAATCCTTTAGATCTATGACTATAATGTCTCAGCCCTTAGGTGTCATGGTGGGTGAAGGCATTCCCAGTTGTAAAGGTCCTGTATCTTCTATGACTTCATTTATTTTTCTTGTATCATTCTCCAGGTTCCATTCTTCTTTTTTATTGCAAAAACTGAGGTGTTCCAAGGACTGGTTGAGGGTACAATGTGTCCCTCTTGTAGTTGCTCCTGTACTAGGTTTTTAAAGTGTAAGTTTTTCCTCACTAAGAGGCCACTGATCCACCCACAGTGGTGTTTCAGTAAGCCAAGTGAGCTTTGGTGCTGTAGGAAAGGAGATTGTTGAATCAGTGACCCCTACAAAAAATGTGAAGTGGTGCTAATAGTAACATTCCAGCGTGACAGAACATCTCGTCCCCAGAGATTTATGGGTGTTGTGGAGACACATGGGTGAGTGGTGGCAATCTGCCCTTCTGGAGTCACAATTTGGACATACAAGGCACTTTGCTGTGCCACTGCTGCTCCTCCAATGCCAGAGAGTGCATCTGAAGTTTTCATCAAAGGCCAGGAACTTGGCCAGTCCTGTGCTGAAATAATGATCACGTCAGCTCCTGTGTCAATCGTACCACAAATTGGAATCTTGGAAGGTTTTGCATCTTTAAGTAGAAGTTGGCAGAAGTTGGCCTTTTAGTAGTTAAAGTTTGAGTCCAGTGTATTTGAGGCTTTCCTGTGGCTCCAAAGCCAGCTGTTCCTCTTTTTTTCCTCCTACATTGCTAACTTGATTTTTGAAAGGCACAAGCTGTGTGATAACGCTTTCTGATGGAAGAAAGACAGGAGGGGAGGGAATCCACACTAAGGCTTGTATTCGACCTACAAAATCAGAATCAATAACACCAGGCAGTACCAATAGTCCTTCTAAAGTAGCACTTGAACCCCCTATCAGCAAGGCACTCATTCCTCTACCAATTGGACCATATGTGTTTAGTGGCATCTTATGCACACTGTGATCTACTGTAACTGATTGTGTTGTGGCAAGATCCAGTCTGGCACTCCCCTCTGTGGCTGGGAGCAAAGAGTTGATGATTGTCTGAGGCCAGGATTTTGTATCCTCGTGTGCCCCCTCCCCATGCTCCGTTGCCTGTTTCCTGTCATCACTGGTAAGGGATTTCTATTGTGGTGGTTTGAGCCTTAACTGGGACTTAAGAGCTCAGATGGTGGCAAGGCTGAGAATCCCTCCCCTGCTCCCCCCTCCTCCCTCCCAACAGAGAGGGGGAAAAAAAGAAAGGGAAGGAGCAAATCCACCCAGAAATAATTTGGAGTCGGCTAGGAAGTAGAGAGGTAAAGAGTTATCTTTAAACAATATATATATATAAAAACCAGTAACAGGTAAGGTTCACAAGGGGCAAGGAACAAGGATGGATGGGAGGGGGGAAAAAAACAAGAATACAATGCAAGTCTCTCTGGAGAGGCGTGGAGGCAGAGGGGAGAAGGATCAGGCCCAACCGCGTGGCAGAAGAGCAGGAAGGCAGCTGCAGTAGCTCTTGTCCAGGAAAGGCAGGAGCCAAGAAGAGCTGATGGCTGCAGTGTCCTCCCTTTTATACCCTAGCTGGGCAGGGTGGGGGAGTGGAACAGACTCAGTTTCCCAAGGGGAAAAACACCCTGCAGGGAAGGCAAAGGGCTTGCAAGCCCTTCCCCCCTGTTTTCAGGATGAGTGTAACCCATCACACCCATAGATACTGAATTTAGAAGGGCACTGATTAGAGAACTGATCCTGCCTCTGGCATGTAAAGCAAAAAGCAGTTTGCTGAAAGTCAGCAGGCTGTTGTGTTGTGTTACACTTCCGGCTCTGATGTCCCTTTGTGACAGTTTCAGGCTGTGCCTTTAAGAAAGATAGCTGCAAATTCCCCAGCTGAATAGTTGGGTGTAAAAAGGAAAACAATAGCGATAATTCTAAATGAATGTTATTGGTAGATGAGTGGGATGTGGTTGTAGAAGCTTACATTGTTCCAGGTTGAGGCAGAGCCTCCCTTGCCTCCCATCAGGGCAGAAAAAACAAGACTGGAACAAACAGATTGCAGAAGTGGTGGAAAGTTGAAATGGAAAAGCAGAGAACGTTTTACAGAGAACCACAAGCACAGTGACAAGAAGAGATCCCAAAGCATACCCAGAAGTATCCCAACACCTCCCCACCTGAGGGTACACCCAAATACCCAGGGCTCTTTCTTCCCCCCACCCCCTCCACTGTTAGGCTAATCTCAGCTGGCCAGGTCTGAGACTGCCCTTCCCCCTTCTCCTCCTGGTATTAGGCCTGGCCAGGCCCAAGAGGCTGTGAGATGACTCCCCTCCATTACCAGATAGGGAGCATCTCCACAGGAGCAGTGAGGGAAGAAAGAGAAAGGGTAAGACCTTGCTGGTGGTTTTATAGGGAGCAGGGCATTATGGGATGAAATACACAGCGTCCTGTGTCCACCCTCTGGGCTGGATCCTTGGGACACCGGGGATGTGTCTTATGTGGCCACAGCAGGGGGCACCCAGCCCAAACTGCCACATACATTTTTCTGTCTGTCTCTCTGTGCTGGCATGGATGCTGCTCTGGGACAGAGACTGCTTATCATCTAACAACCTTGGGATAAGCCTTTTTTTCAGTAAACCCCCCTGCATACTCTTGTCCCTACTGTGTATTTTGTGTTTATTCATTGCATTCCATTCTTGCTTGTAAAATACAGCACCTTCATTTGCTTCTCCGACTGACTGCAGCCGAGCTTTTGTTTGCTGTGGGTGGGTTAAACCATCACATCCTTCTGTCCACAGTCAAAACATGTTGGAGAACTTTTAAGAGCTGTGGCTCAGAGCCACTGCAGGAGCTGCGTTAGCAGCCATGGCCTCTACGTCTGATGCTGTAGTGTTTAGCTTCTGGCATGCTTCGATCACCTTGACCATCATAGGTTCCTTTAAGGGCAGTATCATTTTCTTACACTCTGCATTTGCATTCTCCATGGTAAGTACCATGAGAAAAGTTTCCTTTGCCTCCTTATGGTCAACTTGTTTGTCTATGGCATCCTTTAATCTCTCTGTGAAATGTAGAGAAGTTTCTGATGGACCTTGTTTAATAGATGTGAATTTTAAAGTAAGCTTCCTCAAATCAGGAACATGTCGTAATGCTGTGCCAGTTTACTTGGAGAGTTCTACACATTGGCCACAACAACCCCAGGCAGTGCTACAGGCTGGGGTCAGTGGCTGGAGCGTGGCCAAGCAGAAAGGGACCTGGGCGTACTGGTTGACAGTAGGCTGAACATGAGCCTGCAGTGTGCCAAGGTGGCCAAGAGGGCCAATGGCATCCTGGCCTGTATCAGAAAACAGTGTGGCCAGCAGCAGGGAGGTCATTCTGGCCCTGTACACTGCACTGGTTAGGCCACACCTTGAGTCCTGTGTCCAGTTCTGGGCTCCTCAATTTAAGAAGGACATTGAGAGACTTGAAGGTGTCCAGAGAAGGGCAAGAAAGCTGGGGAGGGGTCTGGAGCACAGCCCTGTGAGGAGAGGCTGAGGGAGCTGGGGTTGCTTATCCTGGAGAAGAGGAGGCTCAGGGGAGACCTTCTTGCTGTCTACAACTCCCTGAAGGGAGGTTGTAGCCAGGTGGGGGTTGGTGTCTTCTCTGAGAGAATGATTGCCCATTGGAATGTGCTGCCCAGGAGGTGGTGGAGTCACCATCATTGGGGGTGTTTAGGAGGAGACTTGATAGGGTGCTTGGTTGCATGGTTTAGTTGATTAGGTGGTGTTGGATGCAATGATCTTGATGGTCTCTTCCAACCTGGTCTATTCTATTCTATTCTATTCTATTCTATTCTATTCTATTCTATTTATTCTATTCTAATTTCTGGGTGCCAGGTTGCTTGATCATTTGGTTCTGTCTGTGGGTCTGTGCATCTGTTACATCATGTAAATGATCTCCTCATGGTCATTTTCAGTTGCTGCTGTGTGGCAAAAGCCACTTAGTATCAAAACAGCCAACTGCATCGGTGTTAATATTACTCTGACAGCTGTGGTGATAACAAAAGATGTTAGGATTGGTGAAAAAGCAGTTTGTAAAAGACTCTGAGTGTAAGGGGAGTTGAGACTATGTTCAGTAACTGTTTTCCTTAAATCTTGCATTAGTGGCTGTGACAGTTTAGGCTGTGCCTTTAAGCTGCTGGCATGCTGGCTGCTTCGCTGAAGGACGTTTATCAGCTACGCTTGAGATAAGCATTACTAATGTCTTAAAGACACTTTGAGCTAAATGAAATTCCCCTAACATCTCCTTTTCTCTTTTCTTCTAATTAACCAGAGGGAAAAGGGAGGGAGAGGTTGGGGGGGAGGTGAGGCGGAGTCCTCCTGCCCAAGGAGGATTTCTGTGTTGTTTTCTCTTTGTAAACCCTGTATATTTTGTACATATTCACTGCATTCCATCATTGCTTGTAAACTGCAGCTTTCATTTTGCTTCCCCGGCTGAGTTCAGCCAAGCTTTTGTTGCTGTGGGTGGGTTAAACCATCCCAGTGGCCATCCCACTGGTTCAGAACCAGCATTACCCTGTGCATTGATATACACAGGAGGAGCTATGAAGTCTTTTCCTGCCTCTTCAATTGCACGCTCATTAATTTTTTCCAAGTTGCAGCAGGATCACAAACTACTGTTGAATGTGAACATGGGGAAGTGTCAGAGCTGTTACAAGATAGTTGCAGGCTGCTGGTGCAGGGGGGCTGTGGGCTGTTGAGAGTGAGGCTGAGGGTGAAGCAGGGGTGCCAGCGGGGGGCGGGGGCTGTCGGCGGTGCTAGCGGTGGGGTGGTAATTTGCTGCTGCTGCTGTTTGACAGGTGCCAGTGCCTGCATCATCATCTCCTCTATTAAGGGTGCAGGCAAGCTTAATGGCTCAGAGGGTGGAGGAGGAGGGGAAGGGGGTGTGTGGATGTTGAAGAAGAGCTTTGTTCTGGTGAAGTGATGTTGATTACTGTTGTAGTGGTTTTATGATCCTCTGCTAATATCTCTAAGGAATCTTTATCAGTCTCCATGTTGTCAGGGAAGAAAGCAATTTCCTCTCCTTTTGTTGCTGCCTCGAACAAAGCCTTCCCTGCCCCTCCCCTGAAAAGCATTCTGCACATTACAACCTTCAGCATTCTCTCCAAGCTATACAAGCAATGAGGAAAGTTTCCTTTAATCATACGTTGCTGCTCTTTTTTTCAAGAGTAATGACTCCCAGTGTCGAGTTCTCCTCTTCTGTTATTTGATTCCCCATTATGTGCTCACCAAAAGGAGGCTCCAACCCCCAGGGAGGCTCCAGACACCCACCTTCCCCAACTGCTCACCTCTGCTTCGCAGTTCCACAGATTCTCCTCTTTTTTCTTTTCTTCCTTCTTATTTTTAACGTCCTCTCATGCTTCGCTTGTTCTTGTCTTGTGCCTTTAACGCTTCTGGGTCTTCTTTCCTCCCTCCCTCCCTTCCTCCCTTTCACCCTCCCTCCCACCCTTCCTTTCTCCCTCCCTCCCCTTTCCTTCCTCTTTCCTTCATATCAAGGAATGCCACAGGGGTAAAAGTCAATTGATTAATCTCACAGAGACTAACCTGAAGGCTGCCATTTGTGACGCTGACGAGCAGGAGCAGCTCTGCAACCCTCTGAAAGTGAAATTTCTTGGTGGTGCAAGTGGAAGTCATAATGAATAGTCACTCAAGGTGCACCTTAGGGAGTCACCATTTGTTGTCCTA
This sequence comes from Colaptes auratus, assembly GCA_015227895.2. Lineage (NCBI taxonomy): Eukaryota > Metazoa > Chordata > Aves > Piciformes > Picidae > Colaptes > Colaptes auratus. Next base: position 1,201,831 of record JAAWVA010000030.1, on the reverse strand, counting down.
TAGAAGGTGGATTCACCCTGAGCACAGCTTCCAGGGCTGTTCTTTCAGCCCTCCAGCTCATCCCAGCCTTTAGTCTCAGGCCCCTTCCATTCTTGTGCTCCTGCTTCCAGCCCAGTTCCTTAGATGCTTCCTCAGCCACAACATTTTCCACTGCACTCTTCCAACTGCAGTGGCAATGGAGGTGGGGGACACAGGGCCATGGGACAGCAAAGCCACCAGGGACATGGTTGGGCTGGTGGTGTTGTATAGGTGTTCTATCCCCCTGAGCACAGCTCCCAGGACAAGATGTAAGCAGGCAAAGACGTTTATTATATTACACAGCAAGGTTCTCTAGTCTGTCAGAAGGCACAGGTGCCACATCTTCACTGGCTATTTTCTACTGGCATGTGTGTAATTAAGGCAAGCAATAGGTTAAAGTACCAAAACAATACTTTAACACATCCAACCAAATTATGCCTCATTTCTCTCCTTCAGCTACAAGATGTTTACATTCTTCTCTGAGTTACAGACTAAACATAACCTTCTCTAATTTGAACAAAGACAAATCTTCCCCTACAGGCTGGGAATGAAGGAAGGGCCTGGGAATGGTGAGGCAGGAGTTCGACCTTGTCCCTCCAAAAAGGGAACAGGATCAAGGGCCCAGCTGAAAATGTGTGCAGGAGATGCCAGAATCTGGCAGCATTTCAGGAGCTGAAAGGAGTGAATTGTGCTGCAGCTCTGCTTGTGTCAGCTGGGAGATCACCAACAGCCCATGGGCACTGTGCCCTCCTATCAAACCTCATTTTCTCTTGGGGATGTGGAATAGCTCCAAAGGGAAAGCTGAGAGAAGGGGGCAGGGAGAGATGGAACCAAAAACCTCTTGAATGAGGCTTTTTAGGCTGCCTGTGTGTGGATAGTGCTGGAGGGGTCAGGTTTGGCCAGGAAACAGAGACTCCTCCAGCATCACAGTGGAGGGCTGAAGAGGTTTGGCAAGAAGCATGAACAGCCCCTTCTGTGTGCCTTCAGGGTTTCCCTGATCTTCTGAGGACAGAAATGGTCCTGGCCAGGCCCCTGCTGGCTGGATGCGCCTGCAGGGTAGAGCTGAGCATAGAGTGGGGGGTTGGCGGGATCTCTGTAAGTAGGGCCAGGGAGAAGAGCTGGGACCAGAGCGACAGCTCCTGGCAAATGCATCTGCAGGCAACAGAGCCCTGGGCAAGCAGTGGGAGGAAGCAGCAGGCAAGGCCTGGGAGAGGCTGGCTGGAGGCAGCTCTCTTGTGGTGCTGCCCCGCAGCTGTGTGCTGGGCAAGGAGCTGAGTGTGTGCTTCTTCAGCAGCCCTGGCTGTGAGCTGTGCCTGTGCTGCTGGGCTTGGGAGCTGCCCCCAGCAAGGCTCAGCTCTGCTGCATGGCCCTGGGCAGTGCTGAGCCATCCCTTGCAGCTCAGTGCTCTCCTCTGAGCCCTTTTCTTTTCTCCATCAGGGGCTGTGTCCTCTCTCCATCAGCCCTGCCCCTCTGGCCTGGGCAGGAGTTTGCAGATCTGCCTCTTGGAACAGCTCAGCAGGTAAAGAATGCAGAATGGCACAACAGTCTGACCCCAGCCCACTGCTGATCCATGTGGCACCTTCCAACCTCCTCCAGCCCCTCCTGCCCACCACATTTCACTTCTCTAGGGGCTCTGAGGGCCATCAGCTGTGGTGGGAGTCTGGGGACCCCCCAGGTGTTTGGTTGTCAGTTGTGTGGAAGGAGGCAGTGGTTAGGGTTGGGATGTGGAGGGTGGGCAAGAAAGGGTTGGACGTGGTTTGGTCTTCCTGGGTCAGTGCCACTGCCTCCATTGTCTGAGCCAGGAGAGATCGAAGGACCTCCTGGGCCAGGAACTGCCCTGCCAATGCCACTGGGCCTGGGATCAGCGGGGATAAGACTTCTCCATAAGCACCAGGGTGGTTTAGTGGGTTCTGGGGCTCAGGAATCAGCACACACATCACAGGTGCTATCCAGGCACAGCTTGCTTTTACTGAAAGGCAGATCAGGTTATGGGACATTGGAGCAAGGCGCAGACAGAGTGTGAGGCCCTGAGAGCGAAGCACAAACTGAGAGCAAGGCAAAGGTCACTGACAGCTTCGGAGAGCTCCGAGTGTCAGGGGGTGACCAGCAGTCATCCCAGCAGGCATCCCTGCGGCACTGGGTGGGATTGGTGCAGCTGCTCTCTCCCCCACCAGAGATTCTGGTTTTACATATCGAGTCAGTGTCCTGTGACACCAGGCTGGGCTGTGCCATGAGGCTGGGCTGAGGAGAACAAAGCTCCTCCCTGCTGCACAATGTGTTACAGAACCCACTCTGGTTTCCATAGTTTCAGACTTAGTTGACAGGTTCGGCCACATCTGGCCAAGAAGAGATTAACCTATTCCTACCACACCAGGGTATCTCATCACCCTCAGCACAGGAACCTGGGGTCTCAGCACAGGTATTAGAGGGCTGACCTTTCATGGTGGCAAGTACTGGGGTTTGAGAGCCTCTCTCCATTCCTTGCCCCAGCTGACTGTTGGGAGGTGTTGGGTGTCAGGGACTGTCATGACCCAGGCAGGATCTCAGGGTTTGAGCTCCTGGGGTCAGGTGCTTCCATCTTTCCTAAGGCACAGTGGTGAGCCCTTGCCCCACCATCATGGCCTCAGAGAAGGACCTGGACAAGAGATGGGAGGCAAAGAAGCACCCAGAGAACAATTTGGAGCAACCAATGTGCAGACCCAAGGAAGAGGAGGATGAAGGTGACAAGATAGAGGATGGCAATGTGTGTGAGGAGGAGGAGGACAATGAGGATGAAGATGATCATAATGAGGAAGAGAAGGAGGAGTATGAGGAAGAGGATGAAGCCATGGCAGCCCCCTCTGTGCCTCCCAAGCAACTGAATCAGGGCCCTGAGTATGGGCAGAGCTTCCCCCTGGCTCAGAGCCAGTGGAGCACCACTGCCCCCAGCCTGGCACCAGGCCCTATGTCTGTGGTGACTGTGGCAAGAGGTCCACTCAGAGCTCCACCCCAACACAACACTGCCACACCCACACCAGTGAGAAATCTTTCACCTGTGCTGCCTGCGGCCAGAGCTTCGGCTGCAGCTCCAACCTCACCCTTCGTTGCCTCACCCATACTGGAGAGAAGCCCTACGTGTGTGGGGACTGTGATAAGAGATTCACTGACAAGTCCTCCCTCATGAAGCATTGCCGTGTCCACACTGGTGAGAAACCTTTCACTTGTGACGCCTGCGGCAAGCGCTTCAGCCAGCGCTCTAACCTCGCCCAGCACCGCCGCATCCACACCAATGAGAGGCCCTACAGCTGCACTGCCTGTGGCAAGAGTTTCAACAGCAGTTCGAGCCTTACCAAGCACGGCCGTATGCACTCTGGTGAGAAGCCCTTCACCTGCTCTGACTGTGGCCAGAGCTTCAGCCAGCGCTCCAACCTTACCCAGCATCGTCGCATCCATACCAACGAGCAGCCCTACAGTTGCGCCGCCTGCGGCAAGAGCTTCAACAGCCCTTCAAGCCTCACCATCCACCGCCGCATGCACTCCGGTGAGAAACCCTTCACCTGCTCTGACTGTGGCCAGAGCTTCAGCCAGTGCTCCAACCTCACTCAGCACCGCCGCATCCACACTGGTGAGAAGCCCTATGCATGTGAGGACTGTGATAAGAGATTCACTTACAAGCCTTCCCTCACAAACCATCGTCGTGTCCACACCAGGGAAGAGGCCTTCATTTGTGGCGACTGCGGCAAAAGCTTCAGCCGCAGCTCCACCCTCACCATCCACCGCCGGATCCACACTGGAGAGCATCTGTTCCCCTGTGCTGACTGCGGCAAGAGCTTCACCCTGAGCTCCACTCTCCTACAGCACCGCCTCATTCACAGTGGTGAAAAACCCTACAGCTGCGCCGCCTGTGGCAAGAGCTTCAACAGCAGATCAACCTTGGCCCAGCACCGCCGCACCCACACAGGTGAGAAGCCCTTCACCTGCAGTGACTGTGGCAAGAGCTTCAGCCAGCGCTCTAATCTCACCCAGCATCGCCGTACCCATGCCTGTGACCAGCCCACACTGGGTAGCAGGCAGAAATAGACATATCCTGGGTCTGCTGGGATAATTGTGAGCCCCTCGAAATGGCTTTTCCAGGAGATGGAACCAAGATCACCTCTTTTCCACCTGCATTTCTCAGAGGCTGGGGGCCCCAGCAGCAACAAACTCCTTCTGCCCTTCTGAACATCAATTAGTGGTGACAAGAATAATTATGGTGATGAGTTGGCACAGCAGGAGCTGCCGTTGGAGCTGGATTGAGCTTTGCCAGGGTTTGTCTGGTTCTTCCCCAATGCTTTGGGTCTCCCTCAGGTTTAAAAAAAAAAAACAACAACCCTGTCCATTGCCCAGTTGTGTCAATAAGAACCCAAAGTTACCACATCCTGTCTTTTTTGCTTTTATTTTCCCACCATGCTCAAATGTTGAGGGCATTTGGTCTCTAGGAATGGGGCTGGAGCCATGTGCCCAATTCAGGGAGGTCAAAGTGAGGAAGAGCCTTGAGAGTGTCTTGCAGAGGGCAGTCTCAAGGGCATCTCAGAGGGTTTTTTTTTCAGGGGTCTGAAGACATCTTAGATGTTTGGGGGCCTGGAGAGTTCTAGGATTGACTTCTGGGATTTTTGGACGGTGTAGGGGGAATCTCAGGGAGGTCTTTGAAAGCACTCAGAAAGCTTCTCTCAGATTTGCACTAAGGGGTTCTGCTGCTTCCCCCTAGCTCAGCAGTATTCCTGATGGATTCCTGCTGACCTGAGGTTTCCCTCAGGCTTTCCACCCACACAGAAATCAGAAGAGAGTTTAAGAGCTTTTAGGAGCTTCATGAGTGTGGAGAGTTGAGTTATTCTGAGAAACAATGCTGTGCCTCACCACAGTGCCCACTGAGTGCTGCTGTACCAGGTATACAGGATCACAGATCACGTTAGGGGTTGGAAGGGACCTCTGGAGACCTTTGAGTCCAACTCCCTGACAGATCAGGACCATAGAATCCAGCACAGGAACACATCCAGATGGGGCTGGAAAGTCTCCAGAGAAGGGGACTCCACAACCTCTCTGGGCAGCCTGCTCCAGTGCTCTGTGATCCTTACAGTAAAGAAGTTCTTCCTCATGTTGAGGTAGAACTTTCTATGCTGGAGTTTCCATCCAATGCCCCTTGTCCTACTGTGGTGAAGGCACATTATGCCCAAATATTAAATCTTGTCCCAGCATCTGGATAAGATCCCCCTGGCATTAGCCAGGCCAGCACGGCCCCCTGCATGCTCCCATCGCATGCAGTGCTCGTGCAAATACCAAATATGGCATAATTCTAGCTTCATGCTATCTATAGGCTGAAGCCAGTTGTTCACAAGAGTGCCCATTGGTCAAACCCAGCCTCGAGGAACCTATAAGTATTACTGCAGTGGGTAGACAAGTTGCCCCCTCTTTCACTTTGTCTCTCTCCTTGCTCAAGAGGACAGTTCTTGAGCCATAGCCTCTGCCATTGAGCTCATTGTTGTTAGCTTCTCTCATACATGCATGCATACTGAAAGCCTCTGCATGACAAGAAGAAGCCTGTATCAAATTATCTCCAGAGGGAGGACTTTCGCTGAGCCTGAGAAGCCCAGCATTGTTATAGCTAGTCACACCGACCAGGAGAGCCCACTGTGCTACCTGAGGACTGGACCCCTGCAGATAAGATCTGCCCAGTTGCTGGGGAGAAGGGACTTGACCAAGTCCAGAAGTCCACACGTCTGCACAACCTCACTATCATGGGAGAGGAGCCCTGTAAACCTCAGGGAAGACCTAGAGCACTGTCCATGCACCATACCCAGGACTGCTCTGAGAGTCCCACTGCTCCTTTAAGCCAAGTAAATGGGAAGCTGCCACTCTACACAGCTGCATTCCTTCCCCAAGGCTGTTTACATCAGCCCCGAGACCCATTGTAGCCAGGCTGACCCCTGCCAGGTCCAACCCGCCTGCTGCCGTGCCAGATCGGAAGCCTCCGACCCCACAGCCCTGCCTGCTGCTGTGCCAGATTGGAAGCCTCCGACCCCGCAGCCCCGCCTGCTGCTGTGCCCCATCAGATACCTCCGACCCCGCAGCCCTGCCTGCTGCTGTGCCAGATCAGATACCTCCGACCCCGCAGCCCCGCCTGCTGCTGTGCCAGATTGGAAGCCTCTGACCCCACAGCCCTGCCTGCTGCCGTGCCAGATCGGAAGCCTTCAAGCCCGCCTATCAGCAACCGTCGCCCAACCCTGCCATGTGAGTCAACTCTGAGGGCCAACCCTGTGCCAGGGACCAGCCCTACCAGCCCTACTGGCCCCACTGGGATGATCCCTGCAGGACCTATCATCTGGAGGGAATCTGCGGAGTCCTGTGAAGGAAACCTGCTTGCTAGCTAAGCCCAGGTTCCATTTCCTCTCCACTGCCAGAGAGAGGAGACAATACAATACAATAAATCCAGGTTGGAAGAGACCTTCAAGATCATCGTGTCCAACCTATCAACCAATCCAATCCACCTAAACAACTAGATCATGGCACCCAGTACCCCATCAAGTCTCCTCCTGAATAGCTCCAATGATCGTGACTCCACCACCTCCCTGGGCAGACCATTCCAATGGGCAATCACTCTCTCTGTAAAGAACTTCCTCCTAACATCCAGTCTAAACCTCCCCTAGCGCAGCCTGAGACTGTGTCCTCTTGTTCTGGCGCTGGCTGCCTGGGAAAAGAGACCAACCTCTGCCTGTCCACAATCTCCCCTCAGGTAGCTGTAGAGAGCAAGAAGGTCACCCCTCAGTCTCCTCCTCTCCAGGCTAAGCAACCCCAGCTCCCTCAGCCTCTCCTCATAGGGCTTGTCTTCCAAACCCCTCACCAAATTTGTTGCCCTTCTCTGGACACGTTCCAGCAAGTCAACATCCTTCCTAAACTGAGGGGCCCAGAACTGGACGCAGGACTCAAGGTGTGGCCTAACCAGTGCAGTGTGCAGTGGCAGAACGACCTCCCTGCTCCTGCTGGCCACACTGTTCCTGATGCAGGCCAGGATGCCATTGGCCCTCCTGGCTGCCTGGGCACACTGCAGGCTCATGTTCAGCCTCCCATCAACCAGCACCCCCAGGTCCCTATCTGCCTGGCCACCCTCCAGCCACTCTGACCCCAGCCTGTAGCACTGCATGGGGTTGCTGTGGCCAATGTGCAGAACCCGGCACTTGGATGTGTTAAATCTCATGCCGTTGGATTCTGCCCATCTGTCCAGCCTGTCGAGGTCCCTCTGCAAAGCCTCTCTGCCATCCAGCAGATCAACTCCCTCCCCAAGCTTGGTGTCGTCCGCAAATTTACTGCTGATGGACTCAATGCCCTCATCCAGATCATCAATAAAGATGTTGAAGAGCATGGGGCCCAGCACTGATCCTGGGGGCACACCACTAGTGACAGGCCGCCAGCTGGATGTGGCACCATTCACCACCACTCTCTGGGCTCAGCCTCCAGCCAGTTCCTAACCCAATGCAGTGTGCAGGGGCTGACAGCTTGGCCAGGAGTTTGCTGTGGGGGACAGTGTCAAAGGCCTTGCTGAGGTCCAGGTAGACCACATCCACAGGCCTCCCCACATCCACCAGCCACCCAGCCGCTGTCCAGACCTGCCTAGGAACCAGTCCAGTGACAGTAATCTGCCAAAACTCAACCTCGCTACAAACAACCGCTACAGAGTATCTCCCATGTGCTTTCCACTCGCTAGCGTTCAGTTCAAAGCCTCCGCGTCTAGCAGTAATCTCTGATGCACAGAAACATTGCTGTATACAGCCAGAAGCTGCCTGCATCCTGTCGAGTCGCCATCTAGTGGCCAAGTGGCGGAACTGCAACTTTTTGTTATAGAAATATAGAAATAATTCTGTGACTAGTTCAGTTGAGTTCTAATTACAAGACTGAGCCACTTATGGGATGTATTTAATGAACGTGCACTAGAACATGTATATCAGTCAGTGAATCAATGGTTATTAATAATTTTTATAATTAATAAAATATTTTCATAATTCATATTTCATAACCTCTTCATCACACCTACCCCAGGGCACAGTGAGCAGAGCCTGTCCCTGTCCCTTCCTTCCTGACCCCCAGCCCTCAGCTATTGATAGACATTGATCCAGATCCCCTCTCAGTCTTCTCCTCTCCATACTAAACACCCCGAGGGCTCTCAACCTCTCCTCACCAGGCAGAGCTCAGTCCCTTCAGCATCCTTGTAGCCCTCTGTTGGGTTCTCTCCAGCAGATCCCTGTCCCTCTTGAACTGCAAAGCCCAGAACTGGATGCAATGTTCTAGGTGAGGCCTCACTAGGGCAGAGTAGAGGGGGAGGAAAACCTCCCTGGCCCTGCTGGACACTGCCAGGGATTTTCTTAATAATGATGTCTGAAACAGGAATTCTAAAACTGTAATTGTTTATTGCTCAGGGAAATCCCTCCCTGGTCTGTACACAGATGTAGATTATTTACAGATCAAGGATTCAGTAGGAAGATGTTTATCACACAAAGAGAATACTGATACCAACAAACCATTTAGGAAGTTCAGAAATCTGGGAAAGGAGAAGCCTCAGGGAGCTTTTTCCCCACTAGAAAGCAGGAGGCAGAATCCCAGAAAATCCAGGAAATAAACCCAAAAGAGCCACATTCCCTCACAAGAGAGGTGCCCTGAGCAGGGAGAATTTCTTGTGGTTCTTTAGCTACCAAAGCTCTGTCAAGACTGTGCCAGGTTACACCCAGCCCAGGAGGGGTTGGGCTGAAAAGAACCTACCCCCAGGTGGACAAAGAAACCTGACCCAGGTGGGCAGAGAGACTTGGTCCCCTCTCAGAGGGGGAGAGGTCCCCGGGTCAAAGTCTGTTCCGCTGCCTGTCCACAGCCTTTTGAAGGGGAGACATTTCCTGCCTCTCTCTTTCTTGTTCCTGTCCTCACCTTCTCCTGCTGCTGCTGCTGTAACCATGTGGTGGGGCCTGTTCCATGCTGCTCCAGACTCATAAGGACAGCATCTAAAGAGAGCCCACATTGCATCCAGAGAATCCTTTGCCAGCTGTGCCTGGGTCTGTAGAGATTCTTCATTCACCCTTTTTCCTTCTACCTTTGTAACCTTCCTCTAACTCAAATGCTATAAATATCTCTCTTGTTAAAGTTACTTTTTTTACTTCCAAATTGATTCAAGATTGTTTCTTTTTACAGTTTTACCTCTCTTTTCTTCTGCCTAATTTGCTTTCCTCTGCTGGGAAAAAAGGGAGAGGGACGGCAATCTAAATCCATTTGGGCTTTTGGACTCCAGGAAAGCTTAAACCACAACAATGATCCATTGGGAAGATGCCATCTGTTGCCAGCCAGCACATCAAAGCCAAGTACATTCCCCAGGTAGGGGCTTAGAGCTGCCTCCAACACTAAGGTGCTGTAACAAAATACAAATGGATTCCATATTTTGGGCAGTGATATCTTCAGCCACCACCAGAATTTTTTTTGAGAAGCATATTTACTGGTTCTGTTACTCAGCTGTGGGTAACAGATTCTACATCCAAGGAATCTGAAGACAATGAAATGATTTAAGCACAGATTAGAGAATTTCCACTGCAGTGATTCCAAGGGGGAAATGGAGGTGCCACAGTCTATGGTATCCCACAAGAGGGATTCTGTAGCAGCTTAGCCAGGGACTCACAGCTTGCTCCCTTGTTTGGGATCTCACCAGATACTGTAACTATAATTCAAGCAGTTCTTGGCTCCCATAAGCCCTCTCTCCTCCCATGCCCAGATCACAGGCTGTAGCTCTTTCTTGGCTCAGAGAGGGCTAAAAGGCCTCTCTCCTCTTGTGTGCTCTGGCACAGGGCTCTCAGAGCTTCAGTCACCTCACAGTCTGTGGCAGACGGTGTGTCTCCTCTCAGATGCTCTGGCACCGGGCTCTCAGAGCATTGATTGCTTCAGGCTGCAGCAGTGCAGCTCTTCTGGGATTTGGTGCTCTCAGGGCTTGTCCCCTTTCTGCCTCTGGCACAGGGGTCTTGCAGCATTAGTTGCCTTGGTCCAGGCACAAGGCCCAGGTGTGCTTTGCCTGCTAGGAGAGGCTCTTCAGCTGCAACTCCAGCAGCATTTGGCTCTTGTTGCTTTCTGGGTGAGAACAAAGCCACTTGCCACCTTCTTGGCTGGTTTAAACACTGTCCAAAGAATGTCCATTGGTGACAGAGACACCTGAAGGCTGAACCTCCAGGATGGGGCATGTCCAAGTGTGGTGGCTGGGAGTTCAGTTGGGCCACACACACACACAGAAACCATGGCTAACTCAGTTGGAGAAGCAAAAATGGAAGAGCTCTATTTTACAAGCATGATGGCATGCAGTGGATACATACACAATATACAGTATGTGCAGTATACACAGCAAAGAATGTAACACAGAATCCTGCCCTCCTCCAGCAAGGAGGGTCCCCCCCAAAACCCCTTCTGCCCCTTCCTCCCTTTTTTCCCAAAAAGGGTGAGAGAGAGAGAGGTAATTATTAAGGAGAAAATTCTGTTAGTTAACAGTGTGCTAAGGAAAGAAAAAGAATTCGTTTCTTATCTCATTAGTTGAAGGTCAGCAGCCAAGCTCAGAGAGAGAAACAGCAGCTGCTCAGACAGACTGAAACAGGACTGAAACACACACTGAACTAAAACTAACATTTAAAGTTGCATTCTGCCAATCCACCAATGAAATTCGTTTAGAATATCTTCATTTTCCTTTTCACACCAAAACATTCAGCCAGAGTGTCTCAGTAACTGTCCCTTTCCCAAAGGCATAGCCTAAAACTGTCACACCAAGGATGGCCAGGGGCACACACAGTTCACAGCTGTGTTACAAGGTCAGTCACACCTGCTGCACGGTTACCTGGACCATCTGGAGCCCAGGAAATGTCCAGGTTTGCAAATTCACAGGGGCTTAGCCCCTTGTCTGGGCTAGGGCATGTTCTGGGGGTTGTCCCTTCAGGACAGGTGCTGCATTTGTGCCCTGGGAGCCACCCCCTTGCTTTTGCTAAATAGCAGCTGGGTAGCACCCAGTGTTGTAGTGAATGTAGGGATGGCTGATCCCCAGGCTCTCTGCCAGCTGCAAATTCAAAACACTTACTTGGGCACCCATGTCAGGTAGGAATTTCACAGTCACTCTTTCTGGTCCAGATGGGATTGAAATGAAAGGCTCTGAATTATCAGCCTTGGGCAGACCACAGAATCACAGAACCAACCAGGTTGGAAGACACGTCCAAGATCACCAAGTCCAGAAAATCACCCAACCCTAACTAATCAACCAGACTGCAGCACAAAGTGCCTCATCCAGGCCCTTCCTAAACACCTCCAGGGATGCTGACCCCACCCCCTCCCTAGGCAGCCAAGGCCGATCTCTCCTTCTGTGAAGAACTTCTTTCTAAGACCAAGCCTAAACCTCCCCTGGCACAGCTTGAGACTGTCCTCTTGTTCTGGTGCTGGGTGCCTGGGAGAAGACACCAACCCCCACCTGGCTACAACCTCCATTCAGGGAGTTGGAGAGAGCAAGTTCTCCCCTGAGCCTCCTCTTCTCCAGGCTAAGCAACCCCAGCTCCCTCAGCCTCTCCTCACAGGGCTGTGCTCCAGACCCCTCCCCAGCTTTGTTGCCCTTCTCTGGACACCTTCCAGCATCTCAATGTCCTTCTTAAACCAAGGAGCCCAGAGCTGGACACAGGACTCAAGGTATGGCCTAACCAGTGCTGAGTACAGGGGCACAATGACTTCCCTGCTCCTGCTGGCCACACTGTTCCTGATGCAGGCCAGGATGCCATTGGCCTTCTTGGCCACCTGGGCACACTGCTGGCTCATGTTCAGCTGCTGTCAACCAGCACCCCCAGGTCCCTTTCTGGCTGGCTGCTCTCAGCCACTCTCACCCCAGCCTGTAGCACTGCCTGGGGTTGTTGTGGCCGAAGTGTAGCACCTGGCACTCAGATGTGTTAAACCTCACTCCATTGGACTCTGCCCATCTGTCCAGCTTGGCAAGGCCTCTGCACAGCCTCCTACCCTCTGGCAGGTGGAATCCTGCTCCCAGCTTGGTGGCATCTGTGAATTCTGTGTCTCCAATCATGCAGAGCCAGCTGTGGCTGCTCAGGCTGGGTGCAGCTCCTTCTGCAAGGCCAAGGCCTCGCGCCGCAGCTCTGTGGGCAGCAGACGGTTCTCTGGAGGGGGACAGGGCACAGGGCATGGACAGATGGACACAAAACTGGGGGTCTCAGCCCCCCATAACCCCCCAGGCCCACACCTCCCCCACTCTCCTCCCCCAACTCCTCTTTACACTCTCTTTAATCTCTCCAAACCCTCTTTAGCCCCCCTGAAACCCACCCTTACCCCACACCCACCTTTACACCCCTTTATTCCCCCCCACCCCCTTCACCCCCATGATTCCCCTTCTGTCCCCTCCCAACCCCCTTTAACCCTCCCCCAATCCTCTTTATCCCCCACCCCCCCTTTTCCTGCTCCTTCACTCCCTCTTTATCCCCAGCCACAGATTGAAGCCCCCAAAACATTTACTCCCCCAAATCCTCTTTATCCCCCAGCCCCCTCTCAAGCCACTCCCTACCCCCCACATCCCTCTGCCCCCTCTGAAGCCTTTTCTCCCCTGAACCTCCCTTGACTCTGCTCAAACTCTCCTTTCACCCCCCAAATCCCATTGATACCCCCAACCACTTCACCCCCTTCAGCTCCCCTTTAGCCCCTCAGCAGCCCCCTAGATCCCCACCCTCCCTGCTCCTCCCCTCCTGCTCCCCAGCCCTGCCTGCTCCACTCCCCCTGCTCCCCTCCCTGATCCTCCCCTCTTGCTCCCCACCCCTCCTGATCATAGTTTCATAGTTTCAGTCAGGGTTAGAAGGGACCACAAGGATCATCTGGTTCCAACCCCCCTGCCAGGGGCAGGACCCTACACTAGATCAGGCTGGCCAGAGCCTCATCCAGCCTGGGCTTAAACACTTCCAGGGATGGGGCCTCAACCACCTCCCTCAACAACCCATTCCAGGGCTTCACCACTCTCATGGGGAAGAACTTCCTCCTCATGTCCAGCCTGAATCTCCCCACCTCCAGCTTCATTCCATTCTCCCCAGTCCTATCACTCCCTGATAGCCTGAGAAGGCCCTCCCCAGCCTTCCTGTAGGCCCCATCAGATACTGGAAGGCCACAATGAGGTCACCTCTGAGCCTTCTCTTCTCCAGACTGAACAGCCCCAACTCCTTCAGTCTGTCCTCACAGGAGAGGTGCTCCAGCCCTCTGATCATCCTCCTGGCCCTTCTCTGGACACCTTCCAGCACCTCCAGATCCCTCTTGTAATAGGGGCTCCAGAACTGGAGGCAGTACTCCAGGTGGGGTCTCACCAGATCCTTCCCTCCTGTTCCACCCCTCCTGTTCCTTCCCTCCTGTTCCTCCCCTCCTGTTCCCCATCCCTCTCTGCTCCTTCCCTCCCTTCCCCGATCCTCCCCTCCTTCTCCCCCCTGCTCATCACCATCCAAAGCCTGTCTCAGTTTCTGCTTCTTCTCCTCCTGCCACCGCAGCTGCTCCTCCTGTGCTCGGCGCTGCAGGTACTTGCGGCGCTGCCGAGCCTGCCGCCGCAGCTGCCACACACACAGCTCTGGGGACAGCCCGGGGGGGGGCAGGGAGGGCCAGCCCGGGGCGGGAGGCGCCAGCCCCGGGCGGGGGGAGCACATGGACGGCCAGCCCTGGGGGTAGGGGGGCGCAGGGACGGCCATCCCGGGGAGGGGCGCAGGGACGGCCATCCCGGGGAGGGGCGCAGGGACAGTTGCAGGCACTCAGAAAATCAAAGAATCAATAAGGCTGGAAAAGACCTCAGAGATCATCAAGTCCAACCTAGCACCTAACACCCAACACCTCCTGACAGCTAAACCCTGGCTCCAAGGGCCACATCCAGTCCTCTCTTCAACACCTCTAGGGATGGGGACTCCAACACCTCCCTGGGCAGCACATCCCAGTGGCCCAATCTGTTTGTGAAGAATTTCTTCCTAACATCAGCCTAAACCTCCCCTGGCACAGCTTGAGACTGTGTCCTCTTGTTCTGGTGCTGGGTGCCTGGGAGAAGACACCAACCCCCACCTGGCTACAGCCTCCCTTCAGGGAGTTGGAGAGAGCAAGAAGGTCTCCCCTGAGCCTCCTCTTCTCCAGGCCAAGCAACCCCAGCTCCCTCAGCCTCTCCTCCCAGGGCTGTGCTCCAGACCCCTCCCCAGCTTTGTTGCCCTTCTCTGGACACCTTCCAGCATCTCAACATCTTTGCTAAGCTGAGGGGCCCAGAGCTGGACACAGGACTCAAGGTGTGGCCTAACCAGTGCTGAGTACAGGGGCACAATGACTTCCCTGCTCCTGCTGGCCACACTGTTCCTGATGCAGGCCAGGATGCCATTGGCCTTCTTGGCCACCTGGGCACACTGCTGGCTCCTGTTCAGCTGCTGTCAACCAGCACCCCCAGGTCCCTTTCTGGCTGGCTGCTCTCAGTCACTCTCACCCCAGCCTGTAGCACTGCCTGTGGTTGTTGTGGCCAAAGTGTAGCACCTGGCACTCAGATGTGTTAAACCTCACTCCATTGGACTCTGCCCATCTGTCCAGCTTGGCAAGGCCTCTGCACAGCCTCCTACCCTCTGGCAGGTGGAATCCTGCTCCCAGCTTGGTGGCATCTGTGAATTATATATCTCCAATCATGCAGAGCCAGCTGTGGCTGCTCAGGCTGGGTGCCTCCAAACAAAAGAGGCCACAGAGCTGAGCCCTCCAGCACCCAGAGTGTCCAGCCCAGGGGGTGGGCACAGGCCATGCTGTGTTGCTACCCAGAAATCCTGCACCCTCTTAAACCTGGCTGCAAAGTTGTGCTCTTTCTCTTTCTTCCTTCCCTGCTCCCATGGGAGGGAGACTCTCTCTGTCCTGCTAGCGCTGGGGGAGCCTCCCAGCCCTCTTGAGCCTCAGTAAATTTTCTCCTGCACAGTCCTGGCTTCTTTAGGCCTAGTGCGAGGGGAAAAGGGGGAGGGGGAGACCAGCAGTCCAGGCTTGGCCAGCCTGAAACCAGCCTAGCAGTGGTGGGGGGAAGAAAGAGCCCTGGGGGGTTGGGTGAAGGCCAGGAGGGGAGCAGGGCAGTGCTGGGTGGTGACAAGGTTAGGTTGGGGATTTCCTTGAGCTTCCTCTGCTCTGCTGTGCTCTGCTCTGCACTTTGAAGTTCTGTAGCCTGGGAACTGCTTTTCCACTTCAACTTCCCATCGCTTCCCAGTGTGAGCCTGTGTGAACCTGATCCTTCTGCCCCTTTGGGAGCAATGCAGCAATCTGGGCTGCTCTAAACTAGGACAGCCCTAAGCCTAACTTAAACTGAACCCTAACCTTAACCCTAATGACCCTCATACTAACACCTAACCCTAAACTTAACCCTGACACTAACCCTGACCTCTAACCTTCACACCAACAACTGACCCTTACCCAGCCCCTAATGCAAACCCTAAACTTAACACTAACCTTAACCCTAACACTAAAGCCCTAACCCTGACCTCAACCTGTGGTGGTTTGGCTCTGGCCTGGGGGCCAGATGCCCACCAAAGCCGCTCTATCACTCCCCCTCTTTAAGCGAACAGGGGAAGAAGGAAAGGAAAATATAACAGAAGCCACAGGGGTAAATAGGAGCAATTTAATAACACTAATAAGCAAATGGCAATAGACCGCGCGGAAGCAGAAAAGCAGAGAGAGAGAGGTTAGTCTCTACTTCCCATCAGCAGGACGATGGTCGGTCTCGGGAAGCAGGGCTCTCTAAGCTTGGTGGTTCCTTGGGAGGATGAACGCCATGGACGAAGCCCCCCCACTTCCTTCTTTCATTGCATTCTTATACCTGAGCTGATGTCATATGGTATGGAATACCTCTTTGGCCAGTCTGAGTCAGCTGGCTCAGCTGTGTCCCCTCCCAAGACTTTGCCCGCCCCTCGATCTACTCTTGGAGCAGGGAAATGTTGAAAGGACACAGCCTGGATACTGGATTCAGCCGTAGCCAAAACACTGCCGTGTTATCAACTACTGCTGCAAAAAACCACAACACTAGAAAGATGCTGTGAGAATTAACTCCATCTCAACTCAACCCAATACAATCTCCACCCCTTATTCCATACCATTTGCATCATGCTCAGGTTTTACACATTTCAATACATTTAATCATCTCATTTGATTCTTACACCAAAACATCAAAACAATAATTTCTTGCTTACATTCACAACCTGATCTACATACTTAAGCTATTTCAATACTCCAACATATAGAGATTTATATCAATGTTTCAGTCCTCTATTAAGGAAAGTTTCTTATGTTGGTTTTGTTATTCTGTTCTTGGACACCAACTCCAGCTGGTCTCAACCATTGTGTCGCTCTTGATCCTTGCAAACCTTCATCAGTCTGGATTCTTCTTACTCCATTACTTTCTGCAACATGCAACTCACATTATTCACATTTCAAATTACCTTTCCCCCAGTGTTAGATCCCTTTGAGGCACGCACTGAGTCTCCCCATTTCTTTTCATTACCCACCAAGTACATCCAGGCCCCTGAGCAAAGACAATCCCACGAATGGGTTTGCCTTTCCCATGGGAGGAGCAACCCACACTGCCTTTCCTAGCCATTTTCCCATGTGTACTACAGGGACTTTATCTCCCCCCACAGTGTGCAAGGGTTTTGTTTGGGCAGGACCAGGAGGGTTAGCAGATCCTCGAGAATTAACCAGCCAAGTGGCTTCTGCTAAATTTGCATCCCAATGCCTCCATGCCCCATTACCCAATGCTTTCAGCATAGTCTTTAACAGTCCATTGTATCTTTCAACCTTCCCAGAAGCTTGTGGGTGATAGGGAATGTGATACACCCATTCGATGCCATGTTTCTTGGCCCAGGAGCTGATGGCATTGTTCCTGAAGTGAGTCCCGTTGTCAGACTCGATCCGTTCAGGGGTACCGTGTCGCCACAGGATTTGCCTTTCAAGGCCTAAGATGGTGTTCTGGGCAGTAGCATGATTTACAGGATATGTTTCCAACCAGCCTGTAGTTGCTTCTACCATGGTGAGGATGTAACGCTTGCCTTGGCGCGTTCGTGGCAGTGGTCCAATATAGTTGATTTGCCAGGCCTCACCATAGCGCAAACCCAGCCACCGCCCTCTGTTCCAGGGAGACTTAGCTCTCGTGGCCCTCTTGATTGCAGCACAGGTTTCACAGTCATGTGTGACCTGTGTGATGGCTTCCATGGTCAAGTCCACCCCTCGGTCACGAGCCCACCTGTACGTAGCATCTCTCCCTAGATGTCCTGATGTTTCATGGGCCCATCGAGCTACAAACAGTTCACCTTTTCGCTCCCAGTCTAGATCCACTTGAGCTATATCAATTCTGGCAGCCTTGTCTGCATGCTCATTGTTTTGATGTTCTTCATTAGCATGACTTTTAGGTACGTGAGCATCAACATGACGTACCCTCAAAGTCATGTTCTCCACCCGAGCAGCAATGTCCTGCCACAATGAGGCAGCCCAAATAGGCTTGCCCCTGCGTTGCCAGTTGGTCTTCTTCCATTGCTGTAGCCATCCCCACAAGGCATTAGCCACCATCCAAGAATCTGTGTAAAGATAAAGTACTGGCCACTTTTCTCTTTCAGCAATCTCTAGAGCTAGTTGGATGGCTTTCACCTCTGCATATTGACTCGATTCACCTTCTCCTTCAGTAGCCTCAACAACTTGTCGTGTAGGACTCCATACAGCAGCTTTCCACTTCCTATGGTTTCCTACCACACGGCATGATCCATCAGTAAACAGAGCATAAGGCCTTTCATCTTCAGGCAACTCGTTGTATGGTGGTGCCTCTTGGGCACGAACCACTTCCTCAGGTGATGCTCCAAAATCTCTACCTTCTGGCCAGTCCATAATCTCTTCCAGAATTCCTGGGTGTTTTGGTTTTCCCAGTCGAGCTCGCTGTGTAATTAGTGCTACCCACTTACTCCATGTAGCACTGGTGGCATGATGAGTGGAAGGGATGTTCCAAACCACCAACCCTAAACTTAACCCTAATCCTAACCCTTAACCCTAACTTAAAACCCTGAACTTAACATCACCCCAAACTCCTAACCCTAATCCCTAACCCCACCACTCACAAACCTAACCCCTAAACCTAGCTCAGAATCCCAACCCTAACCCTGACAGGAACTTTAACTCCTTAAACCCTACCCTCAGTCTAACCCTGACACCTAAACTAAAGTCAACCCTTAATTGCTAACCCTAAAATGAGCTCTGACCTCAACCCTAACGCTTAAGACTTGCCTTAGCACCAAACCCTAAACTCTAACCCCAAATGCTAACCATAAGCCTAATCCCTGAAGCCAATCCTTACTCAAACCCTAACCCCTAACTATAAAGTTATGCACTAAGCCCTAAACCTAACTTTTCACAACCCTAACCCTTAAACCTAATGAACCTCACACTAACCCTAAGCCTGACACTAACCCTAAGCCTGACACTAACCCTGATCTCTAACTCTTACTCCAACACTTGGCTGTTACCATAAGCTCTAACTCCTAACCTTAACACTGACTCAAAGACTTAACACAAACCCTAAAGCTCCAGCCTTAAACTCAACCCCAAACCACTAACCCTAAACTTAACCCTAACCCTCAAAAATAACCCTGAAGGCCTGGCCTTAACCTTACCCCAAACTCATAACCCTAATCCCTAACCCAAATACTGATCAACCTAATCCCTAAACCTAGCTCAGAATCCTAACCCTAACCCCTGACAGGACCTTTAACTTCCTAAGCCTAACCCCTAAGCCTAACTACAACTCTTAGTCTAACCCTGACACCTAAATTAAAGCCAAGCCTTAACTGCTCTGACCTCAACCCTAACCCCTAGCCCTAGCCTTAACTCCAAACCCTAACCCTAAAATCTAATCCCAAAACCCAACGCTAAATTGAGCTCTTCTCTCAATCCCAACACCTAAACCTAACACCCTAAGCCTAGCCTAACACCAACCCTAACCAGGTGAACCTCAGGAGGTTCAACAAGACCAAGTGCAGATGGGTGGGGACAATCCTCACTCTCAGCAGAGCTGAGGGTGTGCTGGGTGGGCAGGGCAGTGGAGGAGGTATTGGCTGGAGGGTGGCATCTAAAGGGTGGTGGTCAACAGCTCCATGTCCATGTGGAGTAAGGGGACAAGTGTCTGTCTCTCAGGGGTCTACACTGGGACCAGTGCTGTTCATCAGCAACACAGAGATTGAGACCCCCCCAGCAGGTCTGCAGGTGGCACCAAGCTGAGTGTTGAGGTTGGTAAGGCTGAAGGATAGGATGGGAACCATCCAGAGGGCTCTGGGCAGGCTGCAGAGGTGGCTGAGGAGGGCTTTATGATGTTCGATAAGGCCAAGGTCCTGCACCTAGGTCAGGGCAGCCCTGGGTATCAGTTCAGACTGGGGGGTGATGAGATCCAGAGCAGCCCTGCAGAGATAGACTTGGGGGTGCTGGTGGAGGAGAAGCTGGACAGAAGCCAGCAATGGGCACCGGCAACACAGCAGGGCAAGGGCAGCAGCCTGGGCTGCACCCAAAGTAGCATGGCCAGAGCTGGAGAGAGAGGATCCTGCCCCTCTGCTCTGCTGTGGTGGTCACACCTACTGGGTCATGTTAGAAACTGGGGACATTCAGTGTATCCCACAGCGGAACGTGACTCTGGCTGAGAGAGGATGAACTCGGCAGGGGGGCAACACTCATCAATGTATTATAGTCATTGTGTAAATAGTTGTAAGTTGTTCTAAGTTTCTCCCTCCTAGCCTAATACCAGCCTAGCATCCAGGACACAACGTACACACTGCACACCAGTGAGCTCCCGCATCATCTCACCTCCACCTGTACCTGATGTCCCTACAGCAATGGACTGTACCCAATGTCCCTACAGCAGCAGACTGTTCCCGACTTTTCCCTTCCAAAGACAAACTGATTCCTGAATTTTTTTCTCCACATCCCTGCCCAGTTCAAGCAGCACCTACATTGACCATCACCAGAGAGAGAGAGAGACTTGCCCTGGGAGAGAGCGAGCCGGGATAACAAGGGACTTGCACCAAGGATCCGAATACCACGTGTCAAGATTGCATGAAGGGGCTGTGGCAGGAGAGAGGAAGTGGAACAGAGGGGTGGATTGTGGTGGGTTAACACCCTTTTCTGAGAACAAAAGAACAAAGCAGGGTGGAGGGCTTGCAGGTACTTTTCACTCCCTGCAGGGCATTTTTCACCTGGGAAGCTGAGTCTGTTCCACTTCCCCCTCCCTGCCCAGCTAGGGTATAAAAAGCAGGACATCATAGCTGTTGGCCCCTGCTTTTCTGGCTCCTGCCTCTGCTGGATGAGAGCTACTGCAGCTACCCTCCTGCTCCTCTGCCACGTGGTCGCACCTGCTGCCTCCACAATTCCTCAGAGAAAGGCTGGTTTTGTATTATTTTCTTGGTTTTGTCCCCTTCCCATCCATCCTTGTTCCTTGCCCTTGTGAACCTTTTTCCTGTTATTGTTATATATATATATTGCTTAAAGACAACTCTTTACCTCTTGTGGTGGTTTGAGCCTTAACTGGAAGTTAAGAGCTCAGGTGGGGGGCAAGGCTGAGAATCTCTCCCCCACTCCCCCCCTCTTCCCTCCCAACAGAGAGGGGAGAAAAGGAAAGAGCAAATCCACCAAACAATAATTTGCAGTCGGCTTGGAATTAGAGAGGCAGAAGCCAGAAAAGCCAACAGCTACGATGTCCTGCTTTTTATACCCTAGCTGGGCAGGGAGGGGGGAGTGGAACAGACTCAGCTTCCCAGGCAAAAATGCCCTGCAGGGAGTGAAAAGTACCTGCAAGCCCTCCACCCTGCTTTGTTCTTTTGTTCTCAGAAAAGGGTGTTAACCCACCACACCTCTCTACTTCCAAGCCAACTCCAAATTATTGTTTGGTGGATTTGCTTCTTCCTTTTCTCCCCTCTCTGTTGGGAGGGAGGTGTGGGGGAGAGATTCTCAGCCTTGCCCCCCCACCTGAGCTCTTAACCTTCAGTTAAGGCTCAAACCACTACATCTGCCCTCACCTGCAGGGCTGTGTCCAGCTCTGGAGCCCTCAGCACAGGAAGGACCTGGAGCTGCTGGAGAGGGTCCAGAGGACACCATCAAGATGATCAGAAGCTGAGGAGCTCTGCTCTGGGGACAGGCTGAGGAGCTGGGAGTGTGCAGCCTGGGGAGGAGGCTTTGGTGACTCTTGAGGCTTATTTATGTCTTCAAGATGCTTCCAAAAGGCTTAAAAACTTCCAAAGTGCCCTAAAAATCCTCATCACCTCTTCCAAACACCTAAAGGCCCAGAAAAAATCCTCATTAAAACCCTTCCCAAACTCCTAAGAGTTCCTAAAACCATCTCAGGATGCATTAAAATCTCTCTTTGTTTTTCCCCCCAGCACGCTGGAGAGATTTTGGCTTCTCAAAACTCTTCAAAGATGCCTGAAAACCCCTCAAGACCTCTTTTAAAAGTCCAAAACTCTTCCAAAGTGATTCAAAGAGAAGCCTGCAGCCCCCACCCGGAGGAAAGGGCCCAGAGAGGGAGCCAGACCCAGCTGCCTCCTGCCCTGGGGTATGGGGTGGGATGTGCAGGTAGGACCCTGAGTGCCAGCTCAGGTGGTGGTGGCTGTCAGAAGGTGTCAGGGGACTGTCCTGAGCCAGGCAGCATTTGGGTGTTTGCGCTTCTGGAGTCAGGTGCTGCCATCACTGCTGCTGAACTAACCCCTCCCACCTCCTTCACCCTCCCTCTGTCCATCCCTCAGTCCATCTGCACTCCCTCTGAGCCTCAGGGCACTCACCCAGGCCCCAGGGCTGACCTAGAGCCCCAGCATGGCCCCACTGAAGCCCCTGGAGAAGAATACCCAGGAGAACAAGTTGGAGGAGCTCAAGTGCAGCCTTGAGGGAGAGGAAAAGGAGGAGAAAGATCATTGGATGCCAGGGGTTGGAAGGGACCCAAAGAGATCTTTGAGTCCAACCCCCTGCCAGAGCAGGGCCACAGAATCCAGCACAGGAACACAGCCAGCCAGGGATGGAAAGTCTCCAGAGGAGACTCCACCACCTCTCTGGGCAGCCTGTTCCAGTGCTCTGTGACCCTCACAGTGAAGAAGTTCCTCCTCATGTTGAGATGGAACCTCCTGTGCTGGAGTTTATAGCCATTGCCCCTTGTCCTACCCCAGGGTGCAACTGAGCAGAGGGAGGAGAAGGCTCCAGGGAGACCTCAGAGCAGTTCCCAGCCCTGCAGGGGCTACAAGAGGGCTGCAGAGGGACTGCTGCCAAAGGGCTGCAGGGACAGGAGCAGGGACAATGGTTTGGGTTGAGAGCAGAGCAGGTTGAGATTGGATGTGAGGAACAAGTTCTGCACCAGGAGGCTGTTGGAGCACTGCCACAGGTTGCCCAGGGAGGTGCTTGGGGCCATCCCTGGAGATATCCAATGGGAGGCTGCACAGGGCCCTGGGCAACCTGCTGCAGCTGAGGATGTCCCTGCTGGCTGCAGGGCTTGGACTGGGTGACCTTTGCAGCTGCCTTCCAGCCCAAACCTGAACTTAACCCCAAAGCTACCACGGAACCCTGGCGCCTGAGGCTCCACCAATCAGCGCTCTCCTTGGGGTGCTGGCGGCGCGGCGAGCTGAAGCCCTGTCAGTTGCCATCTTGAGTGAGGGCGCAGCGTCACCTTCCCCTGTTCGCCATCTTGAGTGAGGGCGCAGCGTCACCTTCCCCTGTTCGCCATCTTGAGTGAGGGCGCAGCGTCACCTTCCCCTGTTCGCCATCTTGAGTGAGGGCGCAGCGTCACCTTCCCCTGTTCGCCATCTTGAGTGAGGGCGCAGCGTCACCGCCCCCTCTCCGCATGTGGAACGCGGCTCGCTCGGGCTCGCCCCTCTCTGGCAGCACCGGGCGCTCCCATTGGTCTTCCATCGCCCGGCCAATGAGCGGCGGCGCTGTTGGGAGGTTGCGGCGCGTGGAGCGCGGCGCGGGAGCGTGAGCAGCAATGGTAAGGGGGAGCCGGAGCCGGAGCCGGGCCCGGGGCTCCCCTCAGGCTCGTCCTGAACCCTCCCGCGGCACCTCCGCCCCTTCCGGAGCCCCCCCTTCCCCACCGCGGTGTCCTCACGGGACCCCCACGCCCGTGTCCCAGTGCTCCCCACCGCGTGCCCCCTCCTCCCTTCCCCCCGCTGTCCTTGTGTCGGCCCCACGGGGCCCCTCGGTGTCCTCCCCGGTGCCCCCACGCCCCTCCGCCTCCTTCCCCTGTCCCTGTGTCCCTCTCTGCTGTCCCCCGAGCTGTCCCTGGCCCTCTCCCAGCTGCAGCCGCAGCAGGCCTGGCAGGGCCGTGAGTGCCTGCAGCTGTCCCCGTCCTCCCTCCCCACCCCGGCTGTTCCTCTGTCCCCGTATGTGTGAGTGGTGTCCCCCCCCGAGCTGTCCCTGTCCGTGTGTCTGTCCGAGCTGTGGCAGCAGCTGAACATGAAGCCAGCAGTGTGCCCAGGTGGCCAAGAAGGCCAATGGCATCCTGGCCTGCATCAGGAACGGTGTGGCCAGCAGGAGCAGGGAAGTCATTGTGCCCCTGTACTCAGCACTGGTTAGGCCACACCTTGAGTCCTGTGTCCAGTTTTGGGCCCCTCAGCTTAGCAAAGATGTTGAGATGCTGGAAGGTGTCCAGAGAAGGGCAAGAAAGCTGGGGAGGGGTCTGGAGCACAGCCCTGTAAGGAGAGGCTGAGGGAGCTGGGGTTGCTTAGCCTGGAGAAGAGGAGGCTCAGGGGAGACCTTCTTGCTCTCTCCAACTCCCTGAAGGGAGGCTGTAGCCAGGTGGGGGTTGGTGTCTTCTCCCAGGCAGCCAGCACCAGAACAAGAGGACACAGTCTCAAGCTGTGCCAGGGGAGGTTTAGGCTGATGTTAGGAAGAAATTCTTCACAAACAGATTGGGCCACTGGGATGTGCTGCCCAGGGAGGTGTTGGAGTCCCCATCCCTGGAGGTGTTGAAGAGAGGACTGGATGTGGCCCTTGGAGCCAGGGTTTAGCTGTCAGGAGGTGTTGGGTGTTAGGTGCTAGGTTGGACTTGATGATCTCTGAGGTCTTTTCCAGCCTTATTGATTCTATGATTCTCTGAGTGCCTGCAGCTGTCCCTGCGCCCCCCGCCCCGGGCTGGCCGTCCCTGCCCCCCCACCCCCCGCCCCGGGCTGGCCGTCCCTGCGCCCCCACCCCCCCGCCCCGGGCTGGCCGTCCCTGCGCCCCCCCCCCCGCCCCGGCTGGCCGTCCCTGCGCCCCCCCCCGCCCCGGGCTGGCCGTCCCCTGAACCGTGTGTCTGGCAGCTGCGGCGGCAGGCTCGGCAGCGCCGCGAGTACCTGCAGCGCCGAGCACAGGAGGAGCAGCTGCGGCGGCAGGAGGAGAAGAAGCAGAAACTGAGACAGGCTCTGGATGGTGAGGAGCAGGGGGGGCAGGAGGGGGGGGATCGAGGAAGGGAGGGGAGCAGGAGGAGAAGGAGCAGAGAGGGATGGGGAGCAAAGGGGAGGAACAGGAGGGAAGGATCAGGGAGGGGTGGGGAGCAGGGGAGGGGAGCAGGGAGGGGCTGGGGAGCAGGAGGGGAGGAGCATGGAGGGGTGGGGATCTGGGGGCTGCTGAGGGGCTAAAGGGGAGCTGAAGGGAGGTTCAGGGGAGAAAAGGCTTCAGAGGGGGCAGAGGGATGTGGGGGGTAGGGAATTGCTGGGGGATAAGGAGGATTTGGGGAGGTAAATGTTTTGGGGGCTTCAATCTGTGGCTGGGGATAAAGAAGGAGTGAAGAAGCAGGAAAAGGGGAGGTGGGGGATGAAGAGGATTGGGGGAGGGTTAAAGGGGGGTTGGGAGGCGACAGAAGGGGAATCATGGGGGTGAAGGGGGTGGGGGGGAATAAAGGGGAGTAAAGGTGGGTGTGGGGTAAGGGTGGGTTTCAGGGGGGCTAAAGAGGGTTTGGAGAGATTAAAGAGAGTGTAAAGAGGAGTTGGGGGAGGAGAGTGGGGGAGATGTGGGCCTGGGGGAGTTATGGGGGCTGAGACCCCCAGTTTTGTGTCCATCTGTCCATGCCCTGTGCCCTGTCGTCCCCCAGAGAACCGTCTGCTGCCCACGGAGCTGCGGCGCGAGGCCTTGGCCCTGCAGAAGGAGCTGGAGTTGGACACCCCAGGGCTGGGTGAGGGCAGCCAGGGACCAGATCTGCCTCATTTCTCCCCAAAACAAAAGAAGCTTCTGGGTTTGCCTTAAATCCTCCCCAAAACTGGGCCTGGATTTTCCTGCATGCCACCCAAAATCCAGCTGCAGTTTGCTGTGATGCCTCCTGAAGGGGCAGCAAAATTCACCTGGAAAAGGGGGGGGGAGGGAGGCTTCCCCACAGGCACCCCCAACATGAGGATCAGACTTGGACATTTACCCAATTTCCCAGGTTTTAGCCCCAAAAAGGGACAAAGGTCTGCCCCAAAAGCCTTCAAAATGAAAGTGGAATTTGGCTTTTTCTCCCTCCCAAAAGGAGGTGAAATTTGGCCTTTAAGTGGGAACAGATTTGGCCCAAAATGGGCATCAAATTGGCTCAGTTTTACCCCAAAATCAGCATCACATTGGCTCAGCTTTAGCCCAAAATGGGCATCAAACTTCCCCCCTAAAATCTCCTGAATTTGCTCTATTTTCCCCCAAACTGCCCCCCTTCAAAGAGCCTTGAGAAGCCCCCAAACAGCCCCAGAATGGCTGCAAGCCTCTTGTGCTGTGCCCTCTGCAGATGGCACAGGCAGCCAGGATGATGAGTACCGCTGGGCAGGCCTGGAGCCCCCCAAGGTGATGGTGACCACCTCCCGGGAGCCCAGCTCGCGGCTCCGCCTCTTTGCCAAGGTGGGTGGGGCTGGTGGGAGGGGCTTGGAGGTGACCAGGAGGTTGGGGGTTTGTGTCCATGGGTGGGGTTGGGTGGGGTCAGTGTCCCCAGGTGGGGTCGGTGTCCCCGGGTGGGGTTGGGTGTGGTCGGAGTCCCTGGGTGGGGTCAGTGTCCCCGGGGTAGAGTTAGGTGTGGTCAGTGTCCCCGGGTGTGGTTGGGTGTGGTCAGTGTCCCCGGGTGGGGTCGGGTGTGGTTGGGTGGGATCAGGTGTGGCTGGGTGGGGTCTGTGTCCCCGGGCGGGGTCAGGCGTGGCTGGGTGGGGTCTGTGTCCCCGGGCAGGGTCAGGCGTGGCTGGGTGTGGTGGGTGTCCCTGGGTGGGGTCGGGTGTGGTGGGTGTCCCCTGGGCGGTGCCAGGGCGCGGTGCCAGGCTGGCTGCCCGCAGGAGCTGTGTCTGCTGCTGCCGGGTGCCAGGCGCATGAACCGTGGCCGGGCGGAGCTGGGAGCCCTGGTCGGGGCCTGCCAGGCCGCGGGGGTCAGCGACCTGCTGGTGGTGCATGAGACCCGCGGCAGCCCCGGTGAGACCCAGCACCGTGCCCCCCCGTGGTCCCCCCCACCCCTCCTGTGTCCCCCTGGCCCCATCTGTGTCCTCTCTCCCCCACCCTGCATTTTTCCCTCCTGTGTCCCTGCCCCACCCCCCCAGGGCCCCTTCCCCTCTGGGGAGACAGGGAACACTCTGGGTGGTGGGGCACACAGCCTGGGGGCCATATGGCCCTGCATGGGGCCAGGGGAGGGGGTGGGGCCAGTGGAGGGGTGAGGTTAACTGGGTGGGGCTAATTAATAGGGTGGGGCCAATAGATGGGGCCAACAGGCAGGGCCAGTGGAGGGGTGGGGCCAATGAAGGGGTGGGGCCAATGGATAGGGCTGGTGGAGGGCTGTGGGTAACAAAAGGGTGGGGCTAATGGGGGCGGGACTAACAGAGGGGTGGGGCTGATGAGGGGGTAGGCTACCAACCAGGGTGTGGCTAATCAAAGGGGTGGAGCTAATGAGCCAGGCAGGGATGATGGGAGAAGGGTGTGGCTAGTGAGGGGGTAATGAAGGGATGATGCTAACGAGGGAGGGGGGTGGCTAATGGGGGCTCACGAGGTGGGGCCTGCTGGCTGGGGGGGCCTGCTGACCCCTGCCCCCACCCCAGACGGGCTGCTGCTGTGCCACCTGCCCCATGGCCCCACCGCCCACTTCACCCTCAGCGGCGTCGTCCTGCGGCAGGAGGTTGGGGGCCTGGGGGGGGCTCCCCTGGCTGCCCCCCACCTGCTGCTGCTCCACCTGGACTCCCCCCTGGGCCGGAGGGTAAGGGGGGGGGCTCTGGGGGCGTGGGCACAGCCAGGGGGGCACGGGGTGTGGGTTGGGATGTTGAGGGGCGGGGGCTGGGGACTTTGGGGTGGAGGGGGGCGGTGAGAGGATGTGGGGGGGTCGGGGGGGCGTTGGGGCGTGCTGGGGACGCTGGGAGGGGCCAGGCAGGCCAGGGGGTGCTGAGCTGCTGCTGTGCCCTGCCCAGGTTGGGACCATCCTGAAGCATCTCTTCCCGGTGCCCCGCCCGGACAGCCGCCGCGTCGTCACCTTCGCCAACCAGGATGATGTCATCTTGGTCAGGTGGGGGAGGGGATGGGGACAGGGGGGAAGGGACACTTGGGGGACATCCCTGGGGAACCCCCCCAACGACTGAGCTCCCCCTGCAGGAACCACGTCTACAAGCGCAGAGGCAAGACGGTGGAGCTGGAGGAGGTCGGACCCCGGTTCCAGCTGCGCCGTGAGTGTGCCCCCAGCTGCCCCCCCCCCCATGCCACCTCACCCCCACCTCACCCCCTGTGTCCCCAACCTGTCCCCACAGCCTACCTGATCCGCCTGGGCACGCTGGAGCAGGGCGATGCTGCCGACGTCGAGTGGCGCTGGCACCCCTACACTGCCACCGCCCCCAAGCGCCGCCTGCTCAGCACCACCTGAGCCGGGCCTGGGCACCCTGCTGAGGCCTGGGCACCCTCCTGGACTCCTGAGTGCCTTTCTGATGCCTGGGCTCCCGCCTGGGCGCCTGGGTGCCCTCATGGTGGTTGGGGTACCCTCGTGCACAGCTGGGTCCTCCTCCTGATGCCTGGGACCCCTCCTGGACGCCTGGGTGCCCTCACGGATTCCTGGGACCCCTCCAGAAGTCTGGGTCCCTCCTGGACCCCTGGATGTCCTCCTGATGCCTGGGACCCCTCCTGGACCCCTGGATGTCCTCCTGATGCCTGGGTCCCTCCTGGACCCCTGGATGTCCTCCTGATGCCTGGGACCCTTCCTGGACCCCTGGGTTCCCTCCTGGGCACCTGGTTCCCCTCATGATGCTTGGGGTCCCCTCCTGGGTCCCTCCTCATGTTTGGGGTCCCCTCATGGACACCTCTGTCCTCCTTCTGCTGCTTGGGACCCCTCCAGCTGCCTGGGTCCCTGCTGGGCACCTGGGTCCCCTCCTGGACCCCTGATCCCCTCCTGGTGCCTGTCTCCTTCAGGCTCAGCTTTGTGTCCCAATGTATTTGGTCTTCTCCACTTTTGGGTCCAAATCCATCCTTTTGGCTTCACCCACGCCCCGGGGGGAGGGACCCAGGTGGTCTCTGGGCTCTGCCCTCACACCCTGGACCATTCCTCCAGGGCTTCCCGTGGACCTTTGCGCTTCTCGACCTGGGGGTTCCAGCCCCGAGGCAGGGGGCTGGCGCTGAGCAGGGGGCCCCAGGAGGGCTTGGGTCTCCCCCCGGACATCAGTCCCCTGCTGGGCACCGAGGCTGCTTCCCGGGGTGCTCCTCGAGCCCTCTGGGGGCATCGGCTGGGGCAGAGCCACCCCAAGCACCGATCCAGGGTGGGTGCAGAAGCGCTGGAGAGAGCCTGGAGGAGAACTTCAGCGCCGGGCAGCGGCAGCCCGAGGAGCACCCCCCGAGAGCTGGGCGGCAGCTGCCGCAATGGGAGCGGGACCGGGCGAGGCGATGCTGCCGCTCACTGCCGCGGCACCGGGACGCGGCGCAGCGGAGAAGCCGAGAGGGCAGAGCCAGGCTGGCGGCGTTGGGGCTGCTCAGCCCGGAAGGGAGAAGGCTCCGGGGGGAGCGGGTAGCGGGCGGCGCTGCCGAGCCGCGGGCGGGTAGCAGCCCCCGGGGGCTGCCCGGGGCCAGCAGCAGAGCACTGAGGAGCGGCGGGAGGCAGAGAGCCAGGGCCGGGCGGGGCGGACGGACCGGGACCCGCCCCTGGCACCACCCCGGACCCGACCCCGGTGCCCGGTACCGGCCGGGTGCTGCCGAGAGCCTCCGCGGCCGCCCAGCGACCTCCCCGAGATGGCAGCGTTCGGAGCCGGCCGGGTGAGGCCGAGACGATCCCCGGGGGCTGGGGGCAGGCGGGACGGGACGGGATGATCCTGATGCTTCCCCCGGTGTTGCCGAGGCAGGGCTGGGGAGGGTCTCGCCGCGGCCGCCGAGGTCGGGGTCCGGCCGAGCTCCGCCAACCCCGAGCCCGGAAGGCTTCGACAGCAGCAGAGCCCCCGGGGCAGTTCTCTGTCCCCCAGGGCAGCAGCAGAGCCCCCAGGGCAGTTCTGGGTCACACCTTCAGGACCCTTTCCAGTCTCTGGCTGCTCTGGGAAGGCTTTGGGCAGTTCGGGGCAGCAGCAGCAAAGTTCCTCCACAGTGCCCAGGTTTGGGTCTTGCCAGTCCCAACCTGGCACAAACCCAACAGGGTCAGGCTCGGGGCGGGGGGGGTGGTGGTGCAGGGGACTAGAGCAGCGCCCCCAGAGCAGCTCCCAGGGGAGCACAAAGTCCAGGCAGGGCTGGAAAGCCTCCAGCGGCTCCTGGCAGCTGAGCTCTGCTCCACGGCAGGAATTTGTTCCTTGCCCCTTGGTTCCAGGCTGTGCCCATCCCTACCCCCTGAGTGCCCCTAGGCTGTGCCCATCCCTGCTCCCTGAGTAGCAATAGGCTGTGCCCATCCTGCCCCCTGAGTGCCCCTAGGCTGTGCCCATCCCTGCTCCCTGAGTGCCCCTAGGCTGTGCCCATCCCTGCTCCCTGAGTAGCAATAGGCTGTGCCCATCCTGCCCCCCGAGTGCTCCTAGGCTGTGCCCATCCCTGCCCCCTGAGTGCCTCCAGCCTGTGCCTCTCCCTGCCCCCTGAGTGCCCCTAGGCTGTGCCCATCCTGCCCCCTGAGTGCCACCAGGCTGCTCTACCAATCCCTTGTCCTCTGCTGATGCTTTCCTGCCTTGCTCCTTCCCCCTGTGCCTCCCTGCTGCAGCCAGGCCAGGAGCTACTTGTGAGCTCTGACTGCCCCCCCCCCCCCACCTCTGCTGTCCCCCAGCCTCTGACACCCCCCGGGCTCTGCTCTCCCCTGGCCTCTGACCCCCCCCCGGCTCTGCTCTCCCCTGGCCTCTGACCCCCCCACCCGTGGCTCTGCTGTCCCCCAGCCTCTGACACCCCCGGCTCTGCTGTCCCCAGCAGGTGCTGCGAGCTGTGGCAGGGCAAGGATGGAGATCCCTGACCAGCAGAGCTGCTCCAGATGTGCACAGCAGCACAGCTGGCGCTGGCTTCAGCTTCGGTGAGTGCTGAGGGTGGGCAAGGGGCAGGGACAGAGCTCAGCTGTGCTGCAGCTCCCTGGCAGTGCCCAGGGCAGGCCTTGGCTCCGGGCAGCTTTCTCTGCTGCTCTCACAGCTTTGGGAGCCCAAAGTCCTTCCCTGCCGGCTCAGGGCAGCCAGGCCTGGGGGGGCTCCGGGGCAGCTGCTCCTGCCCTGGGCCAGGCTCTGGCTGCAGCTGCTGGGCTGCCAGAGCTGCCTGTAGGAGCTGTCCCCAGCTTGGTTTTGCAGCGCTCCCGTGGCTGCCTGTGGCCTGAGCTGGGCTTGGGCACGGGGCCAAGGCAGGCAGAGGTTCCCCTGCCCCTGGGCCGCTCCAGAGGGCACTGCAGCTGCTGTGGGGCACAGCCAGGCGCTGGAGCTGAGCAGCCAGAATGGGCACAGCAGCAGCATCACTCTGCCTCCAGCTCCTGCTGCCCTCCCTCAGCCAGCCAGCAGCTCCTGGCATGGGGCACTGCAGAGCAGCTGCCCTGGCACTGCCCACTCCGGTGCCCTGCTCCGGGGGGCTTCGGTGGGGAGGCCTCTGAGGAGGCTTTCTCCAGGCAGCCAGGGGCAGCTGAGCCACTCTGCCTGCTGGGCTGGGCCCTGCCTGCTGGGCTGGCAGCCCTGGTGACTGTGCTGTGCCTGGGGCTGGCCTGGCAGAGCTGACTGAAGAGCAGAAGAAGTTCCAGGCCACGGCTCGGAAGTTTGCCCTGGAGGAGATCATTCCTGTGGCTGCTGAGTACGACAGGACTGGAGAGGTGAAGCTGCCTGCAGGGGGCTCAGAGCAGCCCTGGGGGGGGAACAGAGCAGCCCGGGGGGGGGGGGGGCACAAAGCGGCCCTGGGGAGGGACACAGAGCAGCCCCCAGCTGCCCCTGGCAGGCTGTGCCCCGTGCTGAGTGCTGCCTGCCCTGCCCTCTCTCTGCCAGTACCCTGTGCCCCTCATCAAACGAGCCTGGGAGCTTGGCCTGATGAACACTCACATCCCAGAGAGCTGTGGTGAGCAAACCCTTGGGGCCCTTCTTCTCCCCGCCAGGGGCTCTGCAGGAGCTGCCCAGAGCCCAGGGCTGCGTCCCTGCCATGCTGTGCCCCCTGGCAGCCCCTCTGGCCCTGGCACAGGTCTATGCAGCCAGCTGGGCTGGGGCTGGCTGGGGGCAGGCAGGGGCCAGGCCCTGCAGGGGGAAGCTGCTGCTGGAGAGAGCCCAGCAGGGGCTGGGGAGATGGGGGGGGCCTGGAGCAGCTCTCTGGGGGGGAGGACTGAGAGGCCTTGGGGCTGTGGAGTCTAGAGAGGAGAGGGCTGGGAGGGGACCTGGCCAGGGGCTGGGAAGAGCTGAGGGATGGGGGGTAAGAGGAAGGGGCCAGGCTCTGTCTGGTGGTGCCCAGGGAGAGGTCAGGGGGCAGGGAGGCCAAGCAAGAGCCCAGGAGCTGCCACTTGGGCAGGAGGAGAAACTTCTGTGGTGGAAGGCTGTGAAGCCTCCTGCCCTGGAGCCTTCCCAGCCCCACCTGGATGTGGCCCTGGCATCCCTGCCCTGGGTGCCCCTGGAGGGGCTCTGGAGGTCCCTCCCAAGCTCAGCACTCTGTGACACTCTGCTGTGGAGCACTCCTGGCTGGGGGCACTCAGGGGGTTGGTGACACTCAGGGGGTTGGGGGGGACACTCAGGGGGTTGGGGGGCACTCAAGCAGTTGGGGGGGGCACTTCACGGGCTGGGGGGCACTCAGGGGGCTGGGGGGGCACTTGAGGGGCTGGGGAGCACTCCGAGGATTGGGAGGCATTTGGAGGGCTGGGGGGGCACTCAGAGGGGCTGGGAGGCACTTGAAGGGCTGGGGGGCACTCAGAGGGTTGGGAGACACTTGAGCGGCTGGGGACACTCAGAGGGCTCCCCTGGGAGCTGCCCTCAGTCGGTGCCACCCTTCCCCTGCAGGGGGGCTGGGCCTGGGCACCTTTGATGCCTGCCTGATCACCGAGGAGCTGGCTTATGGCTGCTCAGGGGTCCGGAGTGCCATTGCTGCCAACTCCCTGGGGGTGAGTGCTGCCTGCTCCTGCCTCCCCCCACCACCTCCTGGGCCCCTGCCCGAGCTGGATTCATGCTCTCAGTGTTCCTTTGCAGCAAATGCCAGTGATCATTGCAGGCAACCAGCAGCAGCAGAAGAAGTACCTGGGCAGGATGACAGAGGAGCCTCTGATGTGTGTGAGTACAGCCCAGAGCCCTGCAGCCTGGCCCTGGCCGCTGCCGGCACCAAGGCCATAGGCAGGGGATGCCGAGCGGCTGCTTGCAGCCGTCCTGAGCCCCTCCTGCAGGGAAGAGCCTCTGCTGCCCCCTCCCACAGCGGCTGCAGGGAGGTGCAGGGATGGCCCCGGCCCCGAGAGGCACAGAGCTGCAGGGCTGGGGCTGAACCCATCCCCCGGGGCTGCCTGGGAGCCAGCAGGGAGCAGAG
The DNA here is from genome assembly GCA_015227895.2 of Colaptes auratus. NCBI lineage: Eukaryota > Metazoa > Chordata > Aves > Piciformes > Picidae > Colaptes > Colaptes auratus. The sequence continues at coordinate 1,168,930 of JAAWVA010000030.1, read as the reverse complement.
AGCCCTGGGCAGGGCCTCCGGAGCTGCCCAGCTGAGGCTCCTCGGGGGCAGAGCAGGGGAGCCCCCAGAGCCTCCCCCGGGCTGCTGCTGCCAGGCTTGGAGCTGCTCAGCTCCCGGCCCACGGCCTGGGGCAAGCTCCAGGCTGCTTCTGGTCAGCTTCCAAAACCAATTCTCAGCATCCCTGTGGATTTCTGTATTGGATTGAACTGAGCTGGAGTTAATTCTCCTCACAGCATCTTTCTAGTGCTGTGTTTTGCAGCAGCAGTTGAAACACAGCAGTGTTTTGGCTACAGCTGAATCCAGTCTCCAAAGCTGTGTCCTGCCAACGTTTCCCTGCCCCAAGAGTACATTGAGGGAGGGCAAGATCTTGGCAGGGGACATGGCTGAGCCAGCTGACCCAGGCTGGCCAAAGAGGCATTCCATATCATATGGGCTCAGCTCAGGTATAAGAATGAAGGGAAAGAAGGAAGTGTAGGGATTCGTCCATGGCATTCATCCTCCCCAGGAACCACCAAGCTTAGCCCTGCTGCCCGAGGCCGAGCGTTGTCCTGCTGCTGGCCAGTAGAGACTAACAGCTCTCTCTCTGCTTGTTGCTTCCACGCAGTCTATTGCTGTTTGCTTATTAGTGTCATTAAATTGCTCCTATCTTATTCCTGGCTTCTGTTCTATTTTCTTTCCCTTCTTCCCCTCTTCACTTAGGAGGGGGAGTGATAGAGCAGCTTTGGTGGGCATCTGTCCTCCAGGCCAGAGCCAAACCACCACAGTCCTTTTCGTTCCCTGACCGGGAAACGAAATACAACCTAGCTGTAATTTCTGCAGTTTTTCTATAAGCTTGCTGAAGATCCAGGCTCCTGTGCTGGTCCTGTGGCTTGGTGATAACTTGTGCTTTGATTTGGAAATACTTCATTTGTTTGGGAACCTGCCGAGGCAGATAATGGCTGTGTGTTTCTTTCTCCTGCTTGTAGGGCTGCTGCTCTGTGGGCGCTATGCTGGAGAGGTCATCATTTCTGTCTCCCCACCTGAAATGAATGTAGAGAATTTTATTATGCAAGATTTGAATTTTATCATGCAAGAATTTCATTATGCAGGATACCAAGATTTTGATCCATCCTTACGTGAGCTCTCTGGGACTGCCAAGCAGGTTGCGGGTTCTGTGGAGTTTGATTCCATCATGGCATGAAAAGAGACAGCCTTTGGGTGGGGATATATTGAAATGTGCCTTGAGGTGGTCAGTCCCTGGGCGGCAGGGTGTGTGGAAGGACTTGGGCAGATTCCTAGGACAGTTATCACCTCCCCTAGCCTGGGACTTGACCCCAGAAGAGGCGAGCAACCCTACTAAACTGACTCGCCATCTGGTGGAAGGGTGCCTCGCTTATCCCAGTGAAAACCAACAACTTCTTGTACTCTACTGGGGCCTGGCCTGTGCTTACTGAGCCACAGTTCAATACTCTATGAGGACTATGGCTGAGGCAGGCACCCAAACACTACCTGAGGATACCATGGTGGAGATGGGGACCCAAACAGCAACCAGAGAGATTGCCCCAGTCGTAAAAAAGAAGCAGTGGACAAGGAGGTCAACAGGTCCCTCTCATCGATTGGTAAGGGATGAGGAAGATTATGATCAAGAGGCTGGTCCATCAAGTGGGATATTAGAGGGAGTGAGTGAGACTAAACAAGAAGCAGAGACTACTCAGTCCTTAACCTCAGCAGAACTGAGAGACAGGCAAGGATTATAGTCGCCAGCCAGGAGAGCGGATTGCTGCGTGGCTGCTCCGGTGCTGGGATAACAGGGCTGACAGCCAACTGCTGGAAGGGAAAGAGGCCCAACAATTGGGACCCATTGCTAGAAAGAGAGGCATTGAGAAAGGCATTGCAAAAGAAACAGGCATGTGCAGCCTCTGGAGATGACTCCTGCTAAGTGTGAGGGCCAGGTACCCATGCAAGGAGGACCTTATGAGTTCTCCAGGGAAGTGCAACACTGTGATGAAGGAATCCAATACCTAAGAGAATTAGCGGTGTTGGAAGTTATCTATGGTGATTTAGATGATCAAAGTGTCTCCACAGATCCAGAGGATGTCCCATGCACACGGGCCATGTGGAGGAAAGTGATCCAAGGTGCTCCAGCATCATATTCAAACAGCCTAGCATTGATGTGCTATTTGGAGGAGGGGACACAGTCTGTGGAGATTGTGTCAGCCTGGCTCCAGAATTTTGAAGATAACCTCTGCACCAACTCATTCCCACGAGCCAGTGCCTCATCGACCAGGTGTTCCCCAAGAAACCCATCCCCTCCTGCCTCAGCCGGAGGGAAAGGGAGCCCCAGACGCACACCACGTGGGGTGCTCGTTTTTCCTCATGACCAGGGGGAGGACATGAGGAAGTGGGACGGTGAACCCACTTATAAATTGGAAGCTCAGGTGTGTGAACTGAAAGGGGAAACAACAGTTAAAAAGGGATTATTTAAGAAAACAGCAAAGGTATCTGCTGTAAAAAGCCAAGAGAGTAATCAAGGATCTCTCAGGAGAAAAAGAACTGAGGTTACACCCCTTGATCCTGATGAGGGGACCTCTGGCCAGGTACCACCCAGATCAGATAGTGAATGCTCTGATGAGGACCAGGAGTAGAGGGTCCCTGCCAGGAGGAGGAGAGGGATGACAGAGTGTATTGGGCTGTGTGGGTTCGATGGCCTGGCACACCAAAACCACGGAAATATAAGGCATTGGTAGAAACAGGGGCACAGTGCACATTGATGCTACCAGGACACAGAGATGCTGAATCTCTTTGGATTCTGGAGTGACAGGAGGCTGCCAGGAGCTGTCTGTATTAGAAGCTGACGTGAGCCTAACAGGAGACAAGTGGGAAAGACATCCCATTGTGACTGGCCCAGAGGCCCCTTGCATTCTTGTATTGATTACCTCAAGAGAGGGTACTTCAAGGACTCAAAGGGCTATCGATGGGTTTTTGGTGTGGCCACGGTCAATACAGAGAAGATCAGAGACCTGTCTACCCTGCCTGGCCTCTCAGAAAGTCCCTTCCTTGTGGGGTTGCTGCAGGTTGAAGAACAACAGGTGCCAATTGCTACTAGAACAGTGCACAAACCGAGACTCCCTGGGTCCCGTTCATGAACTGATTCACCAGCTGGAGATCCAGGGAGTGATCAGCAAAACGCATTCACCTTTTAACAGCCCCATTTGGCCAGTGCCAAAATCTGATGGAGGATGGACTATCTGGGCCTGAACGAAGTGACGCCACCACTGAGTGCTGCTGTACCAGACATGCTGGAGCTCCAGTATGAGCTGGATTCAAAGGCAGCTAAATGGTATGCTACTATTACAATACAATACAATACAATACAATACAACAGGTTGGAAGAGACCTTCAAGATCATCACGTCCAACCCATCAACCAATCCAATCCAACCCACCTATTGACATTGCCAATGCCTTCTTCTCAATTCCATTGGCAGTAGAGTGCAGGCCACAATTTGCTTTCACCTGGAGGGGTGTTCAATACACCTGGAATCGATCGCCCCAGGGGTGGAAGCATAGCTCCACCATTTGTCATGGACTAATCCAGAGTGATCTGGAAAAGGGTGAGGCCCCTGAACATCTGCAGTACATTGATGATATCATTGTGTGGGGTGATAAAGCAAAGGAAGTGTTTGAGAAGGGAGAAAAATTATTCAGATACTCTTAAAGGTTGGGTTTGCTATAAAGAGCAAAGTCAAAGGACCTGCACAGGAAATTCAGTTCTTGGGAATAAAGTGGCAGGATGGACGCCGTCAGGTACCTATGGATGTGGTCAACAAGATAACAGCCGTCTCCACCATCCAAAAAGAAAGAGACCCAGTCCTTTCTAGGCCTTGTGGGGTTCTGGAAAATGCATGTTCCAGGCTACAGTCAGCTTGTCAGCCCTCTCTATCGAGTAACTCGAAAGAAGAATCAATTTGAATGGGGCAGTGAGCAGCAACAAGCTTTTGAACAGATCAAACAAGGGACAGCTTGTGGGGTGGCACTTGGGCCCATCCACACAGGACCATCGGTGCAGAATATCCTTTACACTGCAGCTGGTGAGCATGGTCTCACTTGGAGTCCCTGGCAGAAGACACCAGGTGAAACCTGAGGTCGGCCATTGGGATTCTGGAGTAGAGGATATCAAGGATCAGAAGCCCACTACACACCAACTGAGAAGGAGATCTTAGCAGCCTATGAGGGAGTTCGAGCTGCATCGGAAGTAGTGGGTACAGAAGCACCTCTCCTCTTAGCACCCAGGCTGCTGCGCTGCATTGGATGTTCAGAAGAAACATCCCTTCCACTCATCACGCCACCAGTGCTACATGGAGTAAGTGGGTAGCACTGATTGCACAGCGAGCTCAACTGGGAAAACCAAACCACCCAGGAATTCTGGAGGAGATTATGGACTGGCCAGAGGGGCAGAGATTTTGGAGCATCGCCTGAGGAAGTGGTTCATGCCCAAGAGGCAGCACCGTACAACGAGCTACCTGGAGATGAAAGGCCTTATGCTCTGTTTACTGATGGATTGTGTCGTGTGGTAGTGTGGTGGGGTGAGAAAGTTCCCTCCCCACACACAAGGAAAGAAACCACAGCTAGCTCAGTCGGAAAAGCAGATGAAAGCTATATTTACAGGCATAAATGGAATGCAATGAATATGTACACAAATATACAATATTTACAATATATACAGAAATACACAGCAATGAACATAATACAGAAAAGCCTTTTCCCTCCAGCCGGCCAGGGGGGTTCCCTGAACCCCCCCTCTCTCCCTCCCTACCTCCCCTTTTTCCCAAAAAGGGTTAGAGAGAGAGAGAAAGGCAATTAAGGAAGAAAAATTCTGTTAGCTCAAAAAGCACATGCAAGAATTAGTTTTCTTATCTGGTTAGCTGTTAACTCAAGGCCGTTCCTGCTTCAGAAAGAGAGAAGCCGTCCAGCCCACAGGACAGAGCAGCACAGACTGCACCCAGCCTGAACCCAGACCAGACTGAACTAACAGAACCCAAACTTAAATTGCATTCTACAATCTACCAAGAAATTAGTTTAGACTATCTTGTTTTTGTTCAAATATCAAAAACATTCAGCCAGAGTGTTCAGCAACTGTCTCTTTCTTAAAGGCATAGCCTCAACCGGTCACAGGTAGGAAACCATCGGAAGTGGAAAGCTGCTGTATGGAGTCCTACACGACAAGTTGTTGAGGCTCCTGAAGGAGAAGGTGAATTGAGTCAATATGCAGAGGTGAAAGCCATCCAACTAGCTCTAGAGATTGCTGAAAGAGAAAAGTGGCCAGTACTTTACACAGATTCTTGGATGGTGGGTAATGCCTTGTGGGGATCGCTACAGCAGTGGAAGAAGCCCAATTGGCAACGCAGGGGCAAGGCTATTTGGGCTGCCTCATTGTGGCAGGACATTGCTGCTCGGGTGGAGAACAGGACTCTGAGGGTACGTCATGCTGATGCTCACGTACCTAAAAGTTATGCTAATGAAGAACATCAAAACAATGAGCATGCAGACAAGGCTGCCAGGATTGATACAGCTCAAGTGGATCTAGACTGGGAGTGAAAAGGTGAACTGTTTGTAGCTCGATGGGCCCATGAAACATCAGGACATCTAGGGAGAGATCCTACGTACAGGTGGGCTCGTGACCGAGGGGTGAACTTGACCGTGGAAGCCATCACACAGGTCACACATGACTGTGAAACCTGTGCTGCAATCAAGAGGGCCACGAGAGCCAAGTCTCCCTGGAGCAGAGGGCGGTGGCTGGGTTTGCGCTATGGTGAGGCCTGGCAGGTTGACTGTATTGGACTGCCACAAACACGCCAGGGCAAGCGCTACATCCTCACCATGGTAGAAGCAACTACAGGCTGGTTGGAAACATATCCTGTAAATCATGCTACTGCCCAGAACACCATCTTAGGCCTTGGAAGGCAAATCCTGTGGTGGCACAGGACCCCTGAACGGATCGAGTCAATACAATACAATACACCAGGTTGGAAGAGACCTTCAAGATCATCGCGTCCAACCTATCAACCAATCCAACCCACCTAAATACAATACAATATAATACAATACAAACAATACAACCCACCTAAACAACTAAAAACTAACCCGTGCACCAAGCACCCCATCAAGCTCTTCTTGAACACCTCCAATGAAGGTGACTCAACACCTCCACGGGCAGCCGATTCCGTGGCAATCACTCTCTCGTATAGAACTTCTCCTAAGATCCGTCTAAACCTGCCCTGGCACAGCCTGAGACTGTGTCCTCTTGTTCTTGTATGCTGCCTGGGAGAAGAGACCAACCTCTGCCTGGCTACAACCTCCCTTCAGGTAGTTGTAGGGAGCAATAAGTCTGGCAATGGGACTCACTTCAGGAGCAATACCATCAGCTCCTGGGCCAAGGAGCATGGCATCGAATGGGTGCATCACTTCCCTATCACCACCAAGCCTCTGGGAAGGTTGAAAGATACATGACTGTTAAGACTATGCTGAAAGCATTGGGTAATGGGGCATGGAGGCACTGGGATGCAAATTTAGCAGAAGCCACATAGCTGGTTAATTCTTGAGGATCTGCTAACCCTGGTCCTGCCCAAACAGAGCCCTTGCACACTGTGGGGGGAGAGAAAGTCCCTGTAGCACACATAGGAAAGTGGCTAGGAAAGGCAGTGTGGGTTGCTCCTCCCATGGGGAAAGGCAAACCCATTTGTGGGATTCTCTTTGCTCAGGGGCCTGGATGTATTTGGTGGGTAATGAAAAGCAATGGGGAGATTCAGTGTGTGCCTCAGAGGGATCCTACACTGGGGGAGAGGTGATTTGGAATGTGAGTAATGTGAGTTGCATGTTGCAGAAAGTAATGAAGTAAGAACCCAGACTGATGAAGGTTTGCAAGGATCAGGAGCAACACAAGGGTTAAGACCAGCTGGAGCTGGTGTCCAAGAACAGAATATCCTGCTTCTCCTGTCTGGAATACTCCCAAGTAACATCTGGAGAAGCAGAAAAAACTTTCTTTAATAGAGGACTTAGACACTGATCTAAGTCTCTATATGTTGGAGTATTGAGACAGTTTAAGTATGTAGATCAGGTTGTGAATGTAAGCAAGACGTTTTTCTTTTGTTGTTTTGGTGTAAGAATCAAATGAGATGGTGAAATGTATTGAAATGTGCAGAACCTGAGCATGATGCAAATGGCATGGAATAAGGGGTGGAGACTCTGTGGCTCAGGTGGTAGGTGCGTGAGACTCTGAGTGTTGAGATCGTGGGTTGAAGCCAGCAGTGAGCAACAGTCTCCTCTATTTTTAAAGGACTGTGGTGGTTTGGCTCTGGCCTGGAGGCCAGATGCCCACCAAAGCTGCTCTATCACTCCCCCTCCTAAGTGAAGAGGGGAAGAAGGGAAAGAAAATAGAACAGAAGCCAGGAATAAGATAGGAGCAATTTAATGACACTAATAAGCAAACAGCAATAGACTGCGTGGAAGCAACAAGCAGAGAGAGAGCTGTTAGTCTCTACTGCCCAGCAGCAGGACGACGCTCGGCTTCGGGCAGCAGGGCTAAGCTTGGTGGTTGCTGGGGAGATGAACGCCATGGACGAATCCCTACACTTCCTTCTTTCCCTTCATTCTTATACCTGAGCTGACCTCATATGGTATGGAATGCCTCTTTGGCCAGCCTGGGTCAGCTGTGTCCCCTGCCAAGATCTTGCCCTCCCTCAATGTACTCTTGGGGCAGGGAAATGTTGGCAGGACACAGCCTGGAGACTGGATTCAGCTGTAGCCAAAACACTGCTGTGTTTTCAACTGCTGCTGCAAAACACAGCACTAGAAAGATGCTGTGAGGAGAATTAACTCCAACTCAGTTCAACCCAACACAATTTCTGAGAGCAGTGAACCCCCCGGGGCCGGATCCTCACCCGGGCAGCTGCTGGGGCTCCTGCTGCAGGCCCCTGGGCTCCTGCAGGCACTCGAGTGCAAGCTGTCCCAGCCAGCCCGGGGCTGCTGCAGGCTGCCTCGGCTCAGCCTCTGCTGCTGAGGCTTCTGCTGTGCCTCTCTCCCAGGCCTACTGTGTGACAGAGCCTGGGGCAGGCTCTGACGTGGCTGGCATCCAGACCAGGGCTGAGAAGAAGGGAGATGAATACATCATCAATGGGCAGAAGATGTGGATCACCAACGGGGGCAAAGCCAACTGGTGTGTAGGCTTCTGCCTGGGGCAGCTGCCCTGTGCCTGCTGAGCACCCAGCTCTGGCCCCGAGGCACAGCCTGCTGGTCCTGGCAGCCTCTGCCACGGCCCTGGGGCCCCAGCACCCTGCAGCCAGAACCCAGCTCAGCACGGCCTGCAGAGGGACCTGGGCTGGGAGCTGCCATCTGCAGCCGGGAGAGGCTCTCAGGGCCTCAGGGCAGGGCAGCAGCGCTGAGAGCTCCTGCACAGAGCTCAGGAGGCTCTGCCCAGCCCCAGGCCTGGCTTGGGGGCTGTGGGCGCCGAGCTGAGCTGCTCCTGCTGCCAGCCCAAGCCTGCTCCACCACCTCCCAGCCCTTGCTCCTCCCCAGCTCCTTCATTCTTTGCCAGCCAAGGGGAAAAGGTTTCCACCTTCCCATCTCCAGCTGCTTTTCCTCCCCCCACAGCCTTGGCCCAGGCAGAGCCGTCACAGGACCCTGGAACCTCTCTGCTCCCAGCAGCTTCCTTTGCTGCCCCTGGAGCCAGCTGCAAGCTGCAGCCTTGGCACAGCTGCGGGGGGCAGAGCCTTGGCCTGCTGCTGCCAGGGAGCTGCAGCAGCTCTGGGCTCCTGCAGTGAGGGCTGCACTGGCACTGCCCTGCAGCGCTGGGGCAAGGGCGCAGGGCCCAGGGCTGCTCTCTCAGGCGCAGACTCCCTGCCTGGAGCCTCAGCTGGAGCAGCCTCTGGCTGGGGAGCTGCTGCCCCCTGCCCTCTGCTTGCCCCCAGGTACTTCCTGCTGGCTCGCACCCACCCGGACCCCAAAGCTCCTGCAAGCAAAGCCTTCACTGGCTTCATCGTGGAGGCCAACAGCCCTGGCATCCAGGTTGGCAGGAAGGTGAGGAGGAGCCCTGCTGACCCGCCTGCCGCTGACGGCAGCAGCTGCGTGCCAGCTGCGCCCTGCCAGCCAGGTGCAGGCACAGCTGCAGCACAGCGCAGCCACCCCCTGAGTGCTGTGCCCTCAGCTGCTCCTGCCCAGGGAAGAGGCCTCGGGGGGCAGAGGGCTGGGGCCGTGCCGGGGCAGGCAGGGAAGCTGCTGTTGGGAGGCAGCCAAAGCTCAGCCCCGGGCAGCAGGGAGGGCCCTGGGCGGCCGCTGCCAGTCTCCCTCCCGCCCTGCTGTGGGCACAGCTGCAGCTGCCTGCCGCCCCCCCCGGGGGCTCTGCCCCTGCCCCTGCCAGCCCCAGCACGGAGCCGAGCCGGGCACAGCCCCGGGACTGAGCCCCAGGCAGAGGCAGGATCCTGCCCAGCTCCAGGGCAGGCTGGGGGAAGGCAGAGCTGGGGCTGGGCAGGGAATTGGAGCTGGAACCGAAGCCCTTGGGCAGAGAGCAGCCCAGAAAGCTCAGGGCTGGTGCCCGGGGGCAGCTGAGGCGCCGGCACCATGCTGCCCCTCGGCAGCCCCAAGGGAGCTGCCCCCCCGCCCCGTGCCCCCCGCAGGAGCTGAACATGGGCCAGCGCTGCTCGGACACCAGGGGCATTGTCTTTGAGGATGTCAGAGTGCCCCAGGAGAACGTCCTGAGAGCAGAGGGAGCAGGCTTCAAAATCGCCATGGGAGCCTTCGACAAGACCAGGCCGCCGGTGGGTGCCAGGCACGGCCCCGGGCAGCTGTACCGGGGGGAGCTGTCCCGGGGGAGCTGTCCCGGGGGGCGCTGTCCGGCCGTGCCGGTGCTGAGGCTCTGCCCTGGCCCTGCAGGTGGCAGCCGGGGCCGTGGGCTTGGCACGGAGGGCGCTGGACGAAGCCACCAAATATGCTCTGGAGAGGAAAACCTTCGGGAAGCTGCTGGTGGAGGTGAGAGCAGAGCCTGCAGAGGCAGGGGGCCAGGGGCTGCCTTCTGCCACCTGTGCCAGCAGGGAGCCCCCACGGCCGGGCCCTGGCGCTCAGCAGGCAGCTCTGGCACGGCTCTGCCCCTGCTGGGCTGCCCCACGGCACAGCTCGGCCCTGGCTGGGCCGAGGCAGCGCTGCAGCAGCTCCTGGGCTGCTCTTCTGGCCCCTGCTGCTCGCAGCCAGGCTCACAGGCTGCTCACAGGCCGGGCCCTGAGGCTGCTGTGCTGCCAGGGCAGGGCTGAGCTCTTCAGCTGCAGCCGGGAGGGCTCCGCGGGGGGCAGAAGCCTCTGGGGGGCAGAGTAGCCCAGAGCCAGCGAGCCCCAGCCCAGGCCCGGGCACAGCCCCGCGGGGGGCAGGGGCAGCACTCATGGGCTCAGGCCATTGCCAGGGCGCTCAAGGGCCACCCAGTGCCAACCCCCTGCCAGGAGCAGGGACGCTGCCCCCTGGATCAGGCTGCCCAGAGCCACATCCAGCCTGGCCTGGAGAGCTTCCAGCAGACCCCTGGGCACCCCCTGCCAGTGCCTGCCCCGATGGGGAAGAGCTTCTCCCTCGTGTCCAACCCACACCTGCCCTGCTCCAGCTGGGCTCCATCCCCCTGCTCCCATCCCTCCCTGGCATCCCAAGCAGTCCCTCCACAGCTCTCTGTAGCCCCCTGCAGACCCTGCAAGGCCACACTCAGGTCTCCTGGGAGCCTTCTGCCCCCCAGGAGCCAGCAGTGAGCCAGACCCAGGCTGCATTCCTGTGCTGCAGAGCTCAGCCCCTGGCAGCCAGGGTTAGTGCAGCCCAGAGCCTCTGCCAGCCCTGCGGAGCTCAGCCACAGCCCAGAGCCTGCTGCCAGCCCAGGCACAGAAAGCAGCCCTGGAGCAGTCTCTGCTGTGCTGGGCAGGCCCCGGGCTGGGCACTCAGCGGGGATCGGTGTCCCCGTGGCAGCACCAGGCAGTGTCCTTCCTGCTGGCTGAGATGGCCATGAAGGTGGAGCTGGCTCGCTTGGCCTACCAGAGAGCTGCCTGGGAGGTGGACGCCGGCCGCAGGAACACCTTCCAGGCCTCCATCGCCAAGGCCTTTGCCGGCGACGTGGCCAACCAGGTGGCTGCAGATGCAGTGCAGATCTTTGGGGGCAACGGCTTCAACACCGAGTACCCTGTGGAGAAGCTGATGAGAGATGCCAAAATCTACCAGGTGAGTGCAGGGCAGCAGGGGACCTGCAGGGAGGCTGCCTGGCACAGCCAGGGCACACAGGCTGCCCCTCAGCCCTGCCCTGAGCCCTGCCCTGCCCCTGAGCCCTGCCTGAACCCTGAGCCCTGGCTGCTCTCAGGCAGCTCCCTTCAGGCCTCAGGTCTCGCTGCCTGCTGTCCCCTTTGCTGCCCTGCAGCTGCTGCTGCAGCCTGCGGGTGCAGGGCAGGGTCCCAGCTGTGGCAGCAGCTGCTGGGCCGTGGGGAGCTGCTCAGCTGACTCTGCTGCCCCTTCCCTTGGCAGATCTATGAGGGCACTGCCCAGATCCAGAGGCTGATCATAGCTCGGGAGCACCTGGGCAAGTTCAAGGGCTGAGGAGAGGCCTGGGGCAGGCCTGGGGCTGCTGCAGGCTGCCTGTGCCCAGGGCAGGGCTCTGGGGGCCTTGCTCAGGGCCAGCAGAGGCCTGGAGAAAGCCTTTTGTATCCCAGCCCCGGCCCTGTGCACAGCATGCAGCTGTGCCTGCCCCTGGCTGCCTCCCTCCTGGCTGCCGACCTCAGTGCCTGCTGGGCAGCTGTGGGCTGCCAGGGCACTACTTGGGCTCTGGTCTTGCTCTCTGCCCAGGCACAGCTCTGGCCGGGGCTGGCAGCAGAGCTAAGCCCCTGCCCAGCGCACCTCTGATTAAAACAGGAGCAAAATGCTGATTGCCTTCTTCGGGCCCCGGCTCGGGGGGGGTCCCCCCTCGGGGCAGCTGCCAGGAGCTGCTCTGCTCCCCCAGGAGCCCCTCGGGGCCACCAGCTGGGCTCTGGACACCACCGGCTCAAGGACGTCCTCTCAGAGAGAGCTCTGGTGGCCCCGAGCCTGGGCTCTGTCCCCAGCCCTGGAGCTGCCTCGGGGCCCTGTGGCAGCCAGGCAGCCCCAGCAGCGCCAGCCCCGAGGGAGCTCTCTGCTGCCTCCCCGGCAGGAGGCCTCCCGCTCCCAGCGGCTCCACAGGCAGCACGGACACAGCTCTCAGCTGCTGCCCCAGAGGCTTCTCCGCAAGGGCCGCAGCTCCTCGGGCTCCAGCCCGGGCAGCGCTCGGCGCCGCCTGCTCCGCTCCCGGCTCTCAGAGGGCCCCGCAGCGGCTGGGGTCAGGCAGAGCTCTGCCCCGGGCAGGAGCAGCCCCGAGGGGTGCAGCCCAGGGATGGAGCTGCTGGGAGGCAGCCCCGCGGCGACGGAGCCGGGAGCGCTGCCGGGCAGGAACCCTGCGGGGGCGTCCCGGGGGCAGGGAAAAGAGAGCAGCCACGAGCACAACCCGGCAGGGCAACGGCAGCAGAGCTCCGGCGGCGGACCGCTGCCGCCGCCCGGCCGGGACCCGCCGCCCACCAGCGGCACAGCCGCGCCCGCAGCTCCCGCGGCGGCAGCACCGTTGATTGCCGGAGGAAGCACAGCCGCCACTGTCCGCTCTAGACCCCTCTTCCCCTCACAGCCTCCGCTGTCCCCTCCGGCACCCTCCCCCTTGCTCCGGGGCCTTTGCGAGCCCAGGGCTGCGCTTTCTGACCGCCGGGTCCGGAGGGGCCTTCGAGGGTGCGCCCAGCAGCGCGGCTCAGGCGAAGGCCGGGGCAGCCCTGCCGGGGGCCTGAGCATGCCCTTTCGGCCCCGCCCCACGGCCGCGTGCCTCTTTCCCGCGGCTGCCGCGCGGCGCAGGCAGGGCTCGGCCGGGGTCGCTTCGGCAGCAGCGCGGGAGGGGCTCCGGACC